>SSNS01000549.1:117750-192557 GCA_006937985.1 Aphyosemion australe | reverse complement strand
ACGTTAGCCTAGTGAACTAGACCAATTCTTGCTTTGCAGAGTTTGGTCTAGGCACGCTTCATTGGAAACCTCGCAGCCCAAACCACTGCTGTGTTTATCCAATCACAACTCGCTATAGTTTTGGTTGGGCCAATCACAGCGCTCTATATCATGGGCCAATCACAGAGCGGGAGTAGCCGATGACGTCAGCGCTGCGGCCGCGAACGCCGCGAACCCAAGCAACATGGCGGCAACTCGGAAAACACGTTCGTTTGAAACGGCTTTGTCATCAACATTGGATTATTTAGACTCCAACGTGCGTAAGTCTGTCTGATATACTTAGCGGCTTCTTATTTTTATCAAACAAAGTAGTGCAATGTCCCAGTACACCTGATATTCGCGTGTTTTTCATACAAAAACGACAGAAATCATTGAAGCTAGACGCTATTAAAGCCTCCCGCTTTTCCGTCGCCGTGATTACGTCATGTTGTTCGTCACTCTGATTGGTCCTAGCGCTATCCAATTGCGTGCTGACATTTTGAAAGACAACCGTAGATCCCGCCTCACGACTGAGAGCCGTCAATGGTTCGTGGCCAGACTATATATTCACATATATAGGATGGCTTGCCAGGCTAACGGTACGTATGATCCAAAATAAATGCAGTCAGAACCTTTCTATTGATGTGCAGTTTCGGAACGGAACGTATTGTGTGGGGACAACTTCCGGGTCACAGCAAAAAGTGAATTCAAGGCCGAAAATGAACAATTTCCCGTTGTTTTCTGATTTCAGTGTTTCATCTTGAAATATGATATCGGAAAACAAATAATAGTTCGTTTCCCGTTTTCCTTTTTTATGTTGAAAATAGAAAAACAAAAAAACGAGTTGATTTCCGTTTACACTCTTTTGTTTTATTACTGGTGATCGGCAAACGGCTCGTTTTCCGTTTTTGTTTTTTTTATTTCAAAAGGAAAATCGGTTGGCCGTCATGTACACGGACCCACCGGCTAGCGGACGACCGCTGATGCGTGTTGGGAGAGACACGGCAGGCTGCGGTAAGAGAGGAGGCTTTAATAGAAGGAAATTTCTTGAAGAAGGACTTTGGAACTGATACGTTGGGACCGGATTGGGAGCTTTATTATGAAGAAAAGAAATGATCAGCTTGAGGTGAGTCAGGAACAACACTTGGATGCTGGTGTCTAGCTGTTGCGGGTGGGGTTCTCATCATATGCGGCTGCTGAGTGTTGGAAATTAGACATGACCTGACATATTTGATGTGTCTTTTGATTTCATTGTTCGTTATTCAACCTAAAAAAGTATAGCAACAGTGTAGCAGCTAGTCTCATCTCTTTAGTTGCATTGTCAGACACCATGCTTCCACGGCGCACTGCTGCCCTCTGCTGTTTCTTTCAGGTTACAGTCATAGTGCAAACGCGTAACTCAGAGCTCGTATGTCCCTAAATAGCTACCGTATTTCAAGATGGAGGATGACCATGGAGCGTCGACCACATTGTAAAATTTGAAGCTGAGAGGAATATTTAGAATTGATGTTGTTGGGAAATATTAATGATTTGTATTTGCTCAATATAGAGGTTAAACTAAGATCATGTTTAATAACGTGTCTTATAGCATGACAAAAAATGTGCACAAGAGATATTAAACAAGTGAGCTTGTGGGGCCCACCTAGATGGCTTGTACCTAGTGCCCAGAATTTGGTGCTACACCCCTGGCCGGACCTCAGGGGGGCCCAGCATGAAAAAAAGGGTAATGTAATAAACACTACTACTACTACTACTACTACTACTACTACTACTACTACTACTACTACTACCACACACACACACAAAATAATAATGGAATTGAATAGTGTTAAACTTTTTCTTCAAACATTCATATGAGTTTTACTTTTTTATGTTCAGTGCATGTTTCAATAAGATATCACGACTAAAACATACTTTACTAAGCAGCTGACCTGCCTCACAATTAAATCACCCTCATTTCCTGCAAACGTATCAGATTTAATTACAAGTGAGGTTTTTTTTACTTCAAACATAGACATTGCCATGGTAGTGGGGTAAATTGAGACGAGGAGGATCAAAGCTTTCTGAAGATACCAGTGAGTAACAATAACACATTTGCTGACACTTCACTGAATAAAGTTTTTAATTTCATATTTAATTTCTACCAATAAAGCTCCTACATGCAGTGCACTGAAATGTTAATAACACATGCTGTCAGGACAATAGAGAAGTTTCAGATTCATACATGTAATTTTATAATAAACATTTCAAATAGCACCAAACCTGACTGCAGTACGTAGATACTAAACACAGACAAACGTAAAAGAAAGATGGACCTGCATATATGTGGAGAATAACATAAATGCTTCAGCACATTATACAACTGAATAGATTTTATGGTGAGTCCGATTTGAAAGATTTTATGTTGTTTTATTGAGATACAAAACACTGCATGTTATCTTAAGACTTTAGCACTCAGATTGTAGAAAACACCTTAGGTTTGATATTTAAATAAAGAATGTTCTTGCTTTATAATATCAAGAATACAAATGAAATGATTTTTGGGCAGATGTAAACACGTCTGATCTCACAAAGTGCCAAAAAACAAATACAAAGTCCCAAACCTCAGACAAATGTCAGCCTAGTGAAGAGTAAGCTGTATGTAGATAAATACTGAATCTGAATACAACATGTCAACATGAGGTAAAACTGAAGGTGTTGATTTATAACACATTACCAAGTTATGGTCCGTACCATCACAGTTTGATGGAGGAACAGAATCAAGATCTGAGTTGTGTAGCAGCAATGAGTGTGATAAACACCCTCGAGGGGCACAGAGCTTATCTCTCAGACTTGACCTTATAGCGAAGGACCAGATAGGTGGCCAGTCGTAGGATGATGAAGAAAACACCCAGAACGATGAAATCGATGTGGAGCTTTGCATTTTCTACGTCTAAGAGCTGCAGAACCTCTTCAGGCTGCTGAAACTTACACACCTTCCCTGGACACTCCAGCTCTGAGCGGTTCATCCCATAGATCGACAGGATCACACCTTCAAAGCTGTACCTGTAAAGCATATCCATCTTCACTCTTAGTCACCGTTCAAATGCTTCCAATCACTTTGACACAGATTTGAGGGTTAATATTAAACAGCCAGTCTAAATCACTCAGCAGCTTGTTGTTGTTGGTTTGCTGTTTGTCAGACAACAAGGACAGAGACATCAGTAAAGACAGTAATCTCTGCCTTCCAGATGCATCCTAAGAGGTTAGGTTATACTAAGATATCCCTGGTGAATGGTAAAAGGCTTGTATTCTAGAGTCCTAGAACCCCCCAGGCACTTTACAACACAGTCAGTCATTTATCCATGCACACAGACATTCACACCCTGATGGTGATGAGCTACAACGTATCCACAGCTGTCCTGGGGTACAATGACAGAGGCGAGGATGCCGTACCGTCCCTCCGACCACCACCGACAGGTAATGTGGGATAAATGTCTTGCCCAAGGACAAAACAACACCGACAGACTGAGCGGGGTTCGAACCTGAGGCGGACACTTAACTCCTCTGCCACTGTTGCCCTTCTCTCTCTGTTGTTATGCTGCTATAGGCGTAGACTGCTGGAGGACATACTGACCACTTTGCACAATCTGCTACTTTCTTCTACCACTACTCTCCAATTGCATTATTTCCTGTTAGCTTAGCTGTTAACTAAGTGTTTATCTCTCCAGAAAAGCTACACCAGGCCTGGCGTTCTGCTGAGCTGTGACACTTTTCTGGAGGGGGCCATATGCTGGCACACTACTGCCAACCAATGAACATTCTGCCTCTCCTTTTTACTTTCTTTACTAATTAGCCTTTCGCAGAGCCCCGCCCCCCTTAGTTACTGTTGCTAAGTCCGACAATAAGTGGGTCAAACACGGACCAGCTCGGCAGATTTCCGCGATGGAAAGAAGTAGACAGATGCGTGTCAGCGACATTTTTTGGAGCAATTCCTCCGCAATATCATCCAGATTGAGGCAAAAGGGTTACAGTATGCAGTGGAGGGATATATTAGTGTCGGCTCCACTGAGCGAAGCGTAGCAGGGAACAAGGAGCTGGGAGAACGGAAGAAGGCCGCGTCCGGGGACACGTGAATCCGAGGAGCAGTGGCGGCGATGTGGTGTCCCTGTGAGCTGTCAGATGATCTGAGCTGCAGGCAGCTCTAACGGAGAAAAGCTCCCGGCGCTCTGCATCACTCCAGTTGATCATTTCAGCTGAGTCTGTTTACAAAACGAAACTTATGCCCGTGTTTACTTTCATTTTCAATAGTTCCTGGCCGGAGCTCGGCATTAATTCATCACATGATCATGACACCACCCTCTGTTGCACCAAGGCTTAATGTGCGTTTATAAGACACACGGTTGAGGTAATATTACGCTGATTTGCCGGCACGGTGTGTCTATAAAGGGTCTTGGATAGTCTGGGAGGCAGAGCTCTGCCCAGCTGTGGGCGGGGGAGCACTCATGCTTGGCTGTTGTTGATTGTGCTCGATGAGGAAGTTCTGAAGGGAAACGAAGGAGACACGACTACTATCGAGGCTAATGCTTAGTAGTATTAATTAGACTTAGCTTCATCATCTTGTTTGGAGTTGATGTGTGATTGGACAATAGCCGTTTAGGGGGCGGGGCCGGCAAAAGGCTAATTGGAATAATGAACTGAACTCAATGCATTGATAAATAGGTTCAGCTGGAATGTGTACTTTGTAAAGTGCCTTGAGATGACTCTTGTTGTGAATTGGCGCTATATAAACAAACGTAATTCAATAGAAGTACATGATCTGAAACACACCTGACATAAGACACATAGGAGCTCCACTGCAGATAGCTGGGAATCGTGTCAAAGTTCACAAAGAATCCAGAGAATAGCAACACAGGGATAGCTGTGACAGGTCCTATAAATGTAGCAACCTGTGGGACAGAAGACACAACCTGTTGTTCATGGACCGCATGAGACAAGAAGTCCAACAGAACCAACACAAACTAGCAGTACCTGGAGGGACGTGGAGGCAGCACCAACCAGTAGGCCCAGGGACTGGGCCACCAAGGCCGTGCAGATGGAGAGGGCAATGAAGAGCAGGTAGCGAGGGGCTTCAGGCGGCTGCTCTGTCATCCAGTACACAATGCTGCAGTACATGATGGGACAAATCACCTGCAACAACAACTTTATTAGCTTTTACCAGTTGGCAAATGAACCTGAACTCACACACAAGAAGAGTGCAAGAATACTTAAGAGATTAATAAATTTAACTGAAAATACTTTTTTACTATCATCAAAACTATCAAACACAGCGTTATGACTTTTACAATAAACCAGATCAGTGAAACATTATCGTCTATGTAACTATAACTCAAATTAGGGCTGGGCAATAAATCGAAAATTTATCGTTATCGAAATTTCTGACTCCAATCGATATCATTTATCCCATGTCAATAAATTTGGTAATAAAAAAAATTAAAAGATGTGTGTAGGTTGGCAACATTCATGTCCTTTTAAGAAGCTGTACCACCTCAAGTCACATGACACAACATAAAACACGTGACAGCCCCATCTAGTGGGCAACTTTTGTTTTTGCGCATACATGTAGTTATCGTCCCTTTATCGTTATCGAGGTGAACTCCTTAATATACCGTGATATTGTTTTTAGGCCATATCACCCAGCCCTTACTCAAATCAACTTTAGCTCCTCAGCTAACTTTGACTTTGACTGGGCGATGGTGGCAGAGGAGTTAAGTGGCCGCTTTGCAATTGGAAGGTCACAGGTTTGCAACCCGCTCAGTCTGTCGCTGTCGTTGTGTCCTTGGGCAAGACACTTAACCCCCCTTGCCTGCTGGTGGTGGTCGGAGGGACCGGTGGTGCCAGTATTCGGCAGGCCCCACCTCTGTCAGTGCGCCCCAGGGCAGCTGTAGCTACGATGTAGCTCATCCCCACCAGCGTGTGAATGTGTGGATGACTGATTGTGTTGTGAAGTGCCTTGGGGGGTTTTAGAACCCTAAGAAGGCATGCCCTATACAAATACAGGCCATTT
Organism: Aphyosemion australe; assembly: GCA_006937985.1. Lineage (NCBI taxonomy): Eukaryota > Metazoa > Chordata > Actinopteri > Cyprinodontiformes > Nothobranchiidae > Aphyosemion > Aphyosemion australe. The sequence goes on along the minus strand of SSNS01000549.1, from coordinate 186,493 downwards.
ACCATTTAAAGTTCTGAGACTAAACTCTTGACCTCTGCTTTACAGGTTTGTCAGGTTGATCCAGCTCACCTGAAATGGGATGTCAGCCATAGTTTTGGCCAGGTAATAAGCCTTCAGGCTGTACCAGTAGTTCAGATGCTCCCTCAGGAACACGGACATCTCCAGAGGAACTGTTTGCACACAGAAATATACATCAGCTTGTGAATAATGTGATGCTGAAGTGTGACATGACTTGTTATCCTAAAATGTGACAAAAAATTGAACAATTACAAGATGATACTCACAGGTTAGAACAGTCGGCATGAGTGCTCCAAACATGAGGAAGAGCATAGAAAAGAAGAGAAATCCAGTGTTGTTGAACACCTTGCTTGCATCATTCCCAATGTTCAAATAGAGCAAGCCTATTATAACTCCGATAGAGATGTGGGACATCAGTCTAAGGTGGGTCAAGACCTAAACAAGGGTCAGACTGATTAAATTCTGAAACGTTCATATGAAGCTATCTTTATTTAATCGGTGTGAGGTCACCAACCTGATCTCGACATATGGTTATGAAGGTTCTCTTGAAAAGAATGCAGAACTGTGTGAGTGTGCTTGTGGCAAAAGAATGGCTCTCTATGTGCTCAGGTTTCTGGAACACATGAATGTTTATTTTACATCATTGTTTTCTTCTGAATTGCACACAAGATGTAGAATGTAAAAATTCAACAACAGCATGAAACCAGTTTTAAATGCAGCAGAGACCACAGTTATTTAATTCAGCTGTTCATTTTGTTCCTTCAGACACAGATTCAGAGCACTCTCCACATAATCCAAACAAAAAACTGATAAACGTGCTGCACAGAAGTAGGATGTGAAATCAGCAAAGCAGCGAGGCTGGAGCACACGGATTAGTTAATATATTTCAGCAAGCAAAACTAACATTTCAGCACAAGATTTTCTTTCTCAGACACAGATTAAACTTTCTGGCCAACTTGTCCTCCGCCTTACATGGAGCTATAGCCTTCCCCTTTTCTTATCGCAAACAAATAAACCAGCTGGATAAAATGACGGGAAGCAAGGGAAGGAAACATTTCTGAAACTTTCAACAAAAAGGTAACGAACAGGATAAATGTGAACTCCAGAAGGAGTGTTTAACCATATAGTTGTTTAGGGCAGTAACAATATTGGCAATATCACGATATCGTCGTACTAAAATGACCACAACATCGTTGTGGTCTTGTCACGATATCGTACAGTACGTCTTGAGGTAAAAATAACACTTTTCAGTCTGCTCCACCGCAGCATAGCAAAGTAAACTACATAGACCATGATCCTTTGCTTTCACATCATCGGCCAGTTCGCCAATGAGAGTGCGTGCAGCTCACACAGCAAAGATAAACAAACATGGAGTATGGAACGCAGCACGGAGGAATCCAGTCAAAGTATTTTATGTTGTGAGTCTTATTATCGTGAGCCTCCCCACAATATCGCAATAAATATTGTATCATGAGGTTCATATCGTGACAGTATCATATCGTGAGGTTTGGATATTGTTACACCCCTGTAGTTGTTCCTTCATGAGAGAATAGAGATGCTGAGAAGGAAGGTTGTTTGGTAAAGATCCACTTCTACTCATTCAGATTAGATTATTAGCACCACCAAATCAGAGAAGCTGAAAACCTGCTGGTCACGTTCTGTGGTCACTGAGAGCTAGTGGCTACAAGAAGTCTGGATACTTAGCTAAATATAACTGTCAACACATCCTCTCAACATGCAGCCCTCATGAGTAAATAGTTCTTATTTCTAATGTCTCTCTTTGGGAACCTCCATGCTCAAAAAAGTGTTTTGTAGTGTGTTTGTGTTGGTTGGGCCGTAAATACTGAAGTGAAAACAACTGCTTAAGGTGCGATACATTTGTCAGCCACTAGATGCTGCAGTCAGATAAAAAATTCTCCGGATTGCAGCTTTAAAGCTTCAATAGCTTATTTGAAAAACAAGTTAGCTTAAAACATTTTTTTTCATGCCTCTCAACAACATAGTGTAGCTATTAATATATTGTGGAAATAAAAAAAACAATAACGTGGTTCTCTCACATTTGTCTAAAAACCTCCACCAATGACACGTTTTGGACCAAAAGCCACCAATGGACCATCCGGTTGTCCGTCTCGCTGAACCGCCGCACTTCCGTGGGTCCTCATTCCACACTCACGTATTTAGCACCAGAACACCACTGGTGTGAGAGGTTCTCTGCTCAATAATATCAGAGAAGGAGAAACAGCCGGCTGCTACCACTTCAACTTTAGGACAAACTACCAGAGTCCCAAAAAGAAAAACACCATTTGAAGTCACAGACAACAAAAGACGTTTGGACCTAGAAAATGGCGTTTGGTGTTTAGTGCTTTCTCGTTTCTTCTGGCAGCGCAGGATTACGGTTCCGGTGAATATGGATCCAGGGAAGATACCCGACAGGAGGGGTGAGTGTTCCGTGACCGTGTTTGCGTTCAAAACCTAGCTTGTTTGCAGATCTGCTAGAACAGCTTAATAATATGACCACCGATAATGAGTAAACGACTGACTTTGTCCAGCTGGTAATTCAGTCCAGACAAACAGGATCATTCCATACGCACCAGTGAGTACTTTGCTGCACAACCCAATGTGCCGTTGTCACAATGGTTCTTCTTCTCCTCCAATGCAAACATTCCACTCTGGACTGCCTCAAACAGCACCGGGTTCAGGTCTCCATGTTCTCCTGATGCCACCTCAATGACTAAATCAGAGAAGCAAAGACGGTTAACAAATAACTGGAAATACCCTCCCTCCCACATGCACACGCTTTCAAAGCTGAGTGTGTGTAAGTGTGTGTGTGTGGTGGTGGGGTAAATGTGGAGTTGACATACTGAAGTCTGCAGGGTTGTGGTAGGTGGGACAGTGGAGGCCGAGAGTCTTCAGGTAGGGTATGAGGTATGGTACTGAGCCTTTGTAGATACACTGACCTTGACTGAGGATGTAAAGCTGTAAATAAAACAATAAGAAATAAAAGCAGGAACACACGACAGGAATTCTTATACGGTGAAATAGTAATTATTTATTGGTGGCTAGTGGCTACACATACAGCTTATAACCTCGTTGGACACACACCTTGTCAAACATCTCAAACAGCTTGGCACTCGGTTGGTGAATGGTACAGATGATTGTACGTCCTCCTAGTGCCAGAGAGCGCATCAGAGACACCACCTGGTAACAGGACACACTGTCCAAGCCACTGATAACAGAGATAAAACCATGAGCAGCTGGTAAATACAAGCTTTTATGAAAGTAAGCCCAAATTCATGTTATCATGTAAGATTGGTAACTTAAAGGTTGAATATGGAACACGGATACTATGGCGACATCTAGTGTTCAGAGGTGGTATCGCAAAAACAGAACACATTTTCCAGCCATCAGGGTGTTGGTTCACTGCTGACACCTCAAGTGGCCAGCCAGCACCATGTCCAGTGATGAATCATACAGGGTAAGGACTAATTTCTACTAATAAGTTTATTTTACAACAGTATTTACTGTTAGAACATCATCTGGGCTCAGAATCAGCTGCTTGACTTGTAAAGTCCGCCATTCTACACAGTCCCAGCCTCGCCTTGCTGAGTGGACTTTTTACCGCAATGGTGCCATCTAGTGGCTGGTAGATGTAAACATAAACCCAGTGTTGTGCCTGTCAAAATACAATTTTGATTTTTTTTTTAAATAGCTTTTAAAGGAAAAACTGTACATTCATTCTGCACACCTCTAAATGCCCCGTGGAGGTTTTATTATTTTTTTAAATATAGCTTTTTATTAAAATGTTCCATATTCCACCTTTAATAACCCAGGACCAAAGAGTGATTTTATAAATATTCTACATCCTTCAGACTGGTTGATATAGTGGGACAGTCAGTTAGATGCTCCCTCTGTGGTTGTGATTTGTTGTTTACATAGAAACTGGTTCTATGTTCTGACTCATACAAGCAAGTCACAGCCCTCAGCCCTCTCTGAGGGCTGTGACTGTGGTACATCCTTTTGGAACACTCCACTATTATAAATAGCCTAATTACAGTAACCAACCCCTGTAGGTGAAGCTGAAGTAACATAAGCAAACCCCTCATGGATGGTTTCAGTACCAGTTTTTGTTCCTTTCTGTTGATCCATGTAGTTCTCACCTTGCTGCTCTTTGTTAGGGTAGTTCTGTGATTAATATGTTCAGCTTGAACTAGTTATTAGACTGTTACTATACAATATGGTTATGTTCAGGGGAGTAGGTAGACTTCTAGCCAGGTGAGTCAGCTGGACTTTCATCCAGGGTAGGCGGCACTTCCAGGCGGGTGAGTAGGCGGTACAACAAATGGAGTAAGTGGAGCTGTTTTGCCCAACTTTATTGGTAGATTAGTTGCAGGAAAATACTAATTTGTATGTAAACTTAAAGTTTGCTCCTAAGTGTAACTTATGCCATCTAAACATTTTGCCTAACAGGCAGGTTAACATAATGGACTTCACAGAGGATTAAACACAATATTTTCTTTATGTATTAAACATCAACAAGTAAAAACAATTAAATTATGCATCATTATCATCATTATCATCATCAGCAGCAGCAGCAAATTATGCAACAAGTAAAAAAAAAAAATCTAAATTTCCCACCCGGCTGTTGTGAGATACCCCTCCCTCCCCGTTAATCAGACTCCTGGTTTTCCTTCAGTCCTTGTCAAGTCAGGCTGGATGCTGGTAACCTCCTCACTGACATTGTTTACCTCCCTGTTGTCTCTGTTGGTTCTAGATTCAGGCTCCAGGTTTTGTTTTTATTTTGCACTGTCAGCCTTTTAATGTGAACAGCAAAGACATTCCCAGTGACCTCTGCTTCTGAAACAGCTCTCTGGGTCCTCTAACATCATATTTTTAGGTAGTAAAAATCTTGTTAGAGTTTAAATGTTTTCCTTCATCTGTGCGTGAGTTCATTTGTCAGACAGCCCAGCACCAAACTGCCTTTAATGGCCAGATGGTCTGACCATTAAGAGACTGATGAAACCAGATGTCTGACTTCATTATACATTTGCATCCAGATGGACTCAATGAATCTGCCTTTGAGTTTCCTTCCACTTCAACTTTTCTGCTACAAAACTGTTCAAAACTTCTGCTCTAAAGCTAATAATCAAAATGCACCAATAAAAATATTGACCTCTGATGTTCCGTGTGGTGAATCTTGTCTTTTCACACAAGTACTGACTCAGGCCCAAGTCCTAGACTTTGATATTTTGGGTCCTAAACATGTAATTTGACCAATTTCATGATTTAATTTCTATAAACTCTGAATGCGTCTTAAAATGTGTGCATCCATCTCAAGTGGACTTAATGAGAATACAAGTTAGTACTGTAATTTTGTCATTCTCTACTATGCTACAACGTTGTTAAGAGGCATGAAAAAATGTTTAAGCTATCTTGTTTTGCAGATTTGCCTTTGTATCTTTAAAGTCCAAGTTGAGTTCTGAAGTCATCAACACTGACTGGACTTGACTAAATCAAGTCCAAGTCTTCTGACTCAAACTCACAGGTCTGCTATCACCCTGAGTATCATCTGAACCCACAAGCATGAACGTCTGCTTTATTAAAGGCACTAATGTTCTAAAAAGTTTAAAAATAAACAGTTTGACAGCCTGACATTCTCACCTGGTGGGCTCGTCGAAGAACATAACTGGAGGATTGTTTACCAGTTCCAACGCGATGGCCAGACGTTTACACTGACCCCCAGACAGAGAGCTGGTCCTGATGTGAGCGCAGTCAAGGAGCCCTAAAGCAGTGAGAATCTCATTGACCTGAGAACAGAACATGAGATAAAAAGGAAATACTTCTGTCAATAACAGTGAAACTTTCCTCAACATTGTTGTTTTTATTGAAGCAGTTTTTGATTTTCTACAAATTAAATGTCATGATTAAATTTTAGATTGTTAAAGCATCACTGTTTCTTTAACTTGTTGGTGTCTCTAAGACAATAATCAGTGATTGATTTGTCATGACTGAGAGTAAAAGAGTAACGTTTTAGCTTCTAATGATCTCATCAGACAGTGAATAAATACAATCTCAATCTGCTATAACTGTACAGTCAGTGAATGCTGCATGCTTTTACCGTTCATTTAAAGTAAGTATTCCTGTTTTAAGAACAAACTCTTAGCTTTGAAAGAAACCTTGACATAAATGTGATATAATTTATAAGACTGTTGCTAAATTAAAAACTGTGGTTGAAAAGAATCCATATGCAGGAGTGACCTGGCCCTTTTTATTCAAAGTGTGTTCAAACAGAAGAGCGGGTCGGTGGGAAGTGGATCTTTATGCATCTGAGTCCCAATTGTCTGGCTGAGGTTATGTGTTCCTAAATAATGTTTAGTGCATGATTAGAATTCCAGGGGACATGTTCCTATCTCTATTTGTGCTTTTGCATGTTGAGCTGTTTGTTTGCTCACCACTTCTTTTTTCACTTCCAATGTTTCATTCAGCTTTAAGTTGGCAGAAACCTGCAGAAACAACAACATATCACCACCCGATTTAAAGACTGCCTCCATAGACACGTGGTTACAAATCACAAGTCCAATTTGCTTTTAATTGCAGCTCAAAAGGAAGTTTCAGAATAAAAGTCCTGACCATCATGGCCTCCCGGGCGGTGAGGTGTGGCAGCAGCATGTCTTCCTGCATGATGTAGCAGGACATTTTCCTGAATGTCCTCAGGTCCCTGGGTTTCCCGTTAACCAGGATCTCACCCTTCATCCCCGTTTCCCTGAACAGCATGAAGGACACATAACACTTAAGACCAGTGTGCCAGAGGGAAGGGCGGAGCCATCCGGAGCAGGAATAGTCCCACCTTCAGTAGAAAGAAAGCTTTGCTCTCTCACCTGTATCCAGCTAGAATGTTCATTAAAGTGGACTTTCCGGCCCCAGAGGGCCCCATTATTCCAATCAGCTCCCTGCTGCAGAATCTTCCCGAAAGGTACTTCAATAAAGCTTTGAAACCTGGAAACAAAAAAACTAGCTCTTAAAACACTTAGTATGAAAAATTCAAACATACAAGTGAAAGTAAAAAAAAAAAATTAATCTGGTGTAAAAGTTAATTCATTTCAGTAATCCAACTTAGACTGAGAGACCATCTAAAGGCTCAGGAACCCTTTGCAGGTGTTCTGGATTCATTAGCTGATTAGAGTGTAACACTTTGAGTCTAGAATATTGAACCTTTTCACAATATTCTAATTGTCTGAGATGTTGAATGTGGGGTTTTCATCAGCTGTAGCCATAATCATCACAATTATAACAAATAAAGGCTTGAAGTACATGGAATGAATCTATCTCATAGATTAGTTTTACCTTTTATGTTGAATTACTGACATAAATAAATGAACTTTTGCACCATATTCAAATGTTTCGGGTTTCACCTGTAACTAACTCATGAAAATAAGTACAAAACCATTGCAACATCAAATACCTAAAACCTTAAAACAGTAAAAAGTTAAAGTTAAAGTACCAAGTATTCATCACACAATGGTGAAATTACATCTCCACATTTGACCCATTCCCATGGTGGGGAGCGGTGAGCTGCAGCTGTGGCCGCGCTCGGGAACTATTTGGTGGTTTAACTCAAGATTAAAGTATATTTTTCTAAGTGTGGTTATGTGGGGCAGAGTTACACGTCAGTGTCGTACCTGCAGTAAGAATGTCCTCAGTCTGAGGAATAATGGAAGAGCTACCAACAACTACTCAGGTGAGCAAATGTCAAACTTAAAGGCTAAAGCTATCAGGTATTTCTACATACGTATATGAATGTTGCTATAGGTTTAGGATACGTGTTGTAATGTTTAATCACATACACAGTTGGATAAATATTTTCTGCTTGATACCAGCACCAACTAGTAGAGCTCAGTGGTTTATCAAGCAACACCTTCTCCTGGGAATAAAACAAATATGTTTATTATGTGAATAAAATACCCACTGGTTTGAGAGATAACTGGTAGTGGACTCAGCTATGACCAGGACATTTTAGTTGCCCCATGTAGCTAGTGTAACAACTCAGACTTAGTGAAGATGGTAAAACAGAACCAATATGAACACATTTGATGTAGTATGTAGTGGTTCTCGAACAGGAAGCTGTTAGCGTGACTTTATCATTCATGCAGAGTCCCAAACTGAGACTGTGTGCAGCTGATATTTATTGTGCAAAATATTATTTTACAAACCATTTTAGCAATAGAAAAAATACAGAAGAAAAAAATAGGATTTCCCTAAATTCAGCCTCATATTTAGAACATCATGTTGGTAATCCTCTAACTGGGATTTACTAGGCTGCACAGTAGAGCAGTGGTTAGAGCTGTTGCCTTGCAGCAAGAAGGTCCCAACCTGGGGTCTTTATACATGGAGTTTGCATGTTCTCCCTGTAGGGGTAATCTCACTGATGTCATCTATGTTCTCTAAGGAAACATGTTAAACAGGAAAATATACACACAGACACTCATAAACCAGGCCAAAACAAAGGTCATTTAGAGTTTGGTTGATTTATTTTTGTGCCAGCTGATGGATTTGGAGGTTTGAGTGTGTCTCACATTCATCCTCTGTAGCATCAGGAAACAAGGCCACCCCGGCAAGCTCAGCTATGGTGAATTTTCATTAATTATAACATTTTAATTAGAAAAAAACCAGACCATAAAATTAGCTCATTAATATATCAAAAGCTTATGCCTGACCGTTTCACCTTTGGTACACAGTGTCTGATATCAGTCAAGTTGTTTTATCAGACCGCGGATGTGGGAACGTCAGAATTAATTATTAATAGTTTAACTTTTTATCTCGTTGCTCCAGCAAAGCTAAACAGTGGGTTTATGGAGCTGTTTGGTGAAACAAAGAAAAAGGTAGATTATGTGGAGCAGGTGACACAGTGAGCGGAGAGGTCATTTGTCTGATTAACTTGTGATCTGTTAGCTGGGTTCACGTTAGTCTGGCACTCAAGCTTATTTTGTAATGTGTTCAAAAACATAGACTGACAATTCTCATTGAGTTGTTGAATTTAATTTGTAAAATGCTTGCATGAATTGATAGTCTCCAAACACAACATCCCAGTAAACATTAAACCCAAAAATACCCACAGTGGCATTGTTTATACAGTCCAATGCAGTGAGAACTGTCCAGACCTTTACATAGGGGAAACTTAACAACTACACAAGCCCATGGCTCAACACAGGAGAGCCACCTCTTCAGGTCAAGACTCTGCAGTCCACCTACACCTGAAGGACAAGGGTCACACTTTTGAAGATGACAATGTACACATTCTGGACAGAGAAGATAGATGGATTGAAAGAAGAATGAAGGAACGGGAAAAACCTACATTAAATAGGGGAGGACTCAGACTTCACCTGTCCAGCACCAATAATGCAGCTCTGAATCTAATTACCAAACACTTTCAGTCGAGGTCACACCCTCTTGCATCTAATCAATACGACTCCCACACATAAGAGGCTAACAACTCATCAGGTGGTAGGTAGGAGGGGTATTCATAGGTAGTTTCTGCTCGTTAAGCAACAACAGACAAATACAGTTTATAAGCTTCACCCTCCCATTTTCCTCGAATGAGAAGCAAAACATCTTCAAGAAACCAAAGAAGTCCAGTTGCCTTCATTCGAACCCCTTTGGATTGCTATATAAATACAGGTCATTTACCATATTTGTTGCATATGACATATTCCTAATTATATTCCAGAGAAACTTTATGAGTGGAAGTATTAGACTGGATGTTAGAGATGCATACACAGGTGCCACCAGTCCTTACCAGTCCTCCTCCTCCTCCTTCTTCTTTTTTTTAAATTTTTTTATAAATCACAAAGTTTGCAAAGGATGTTACACATGCAACTTTCAGACTCCATTTTTTTGCATAAGCAAGCTTTAGTGCCCTGGAGTGTTGCTCAGTGGTCTAAAAGTCCTCTTTTTAGATGAAAGTAAAGTCTACAAGTCATTTAGAAATTAATGTCCCAGAGTCTGGATTATAGAGACTCTGAACTTTGGGTTTTCATGATCTAAAATTCATAAAACACATAAAATCCTGAAATATTTCATTATGTGTACTGCTTCTATATAATATGAGCTTCACTTTCTTAGATGACGTTCTAATATTTTAAACTGTACTTGTGACAGTTTGGAGCAAGTGGACCAAGTGTGCATTACCTCTTCTCCTCCAGCAAGGTCCTTCTTGGATAGTGTAGGAGACGTTGATAAACTCCAGGTCCACAGGCGAGCGTTTAGGTAGGTGAGAGAAGCACTGAGCATCAGTCATCTGGTTTTCTACTTTTTTCATTTGAACAAACAAGGATGGGTCCTGAGGCAGCTGAGGGAGAGCTAAAGGTTGACTGGCTCCATTACAGAGGATGGTTTCCTCCATGGAGAGACTCACACAATCAGGTTCTAATGCCTTATTGTCCATATCAGATGTCCAGCTGTGGATGGAGAAAAGAAGAATCCAAGGGGAAATGAATCATTTTTTATCTGCAGACATGTAGAACTGGTATAGTGCATGTTTTATAATGCTTCTCAAAACATTCAGCAGCTTCAGTGCACAAAGAAAACAACACTTTACAATAAAGGTCCCTTTATTAACACTACTTAGTGTATTATTAAGCATTATTAAAAATGAATGAACTTCCTTTATCCTTACATAGTTTTGACAGTCTGGTCACCTTTAAAAAGCAGCTGAAGACTCTTTTATTTAAAGCTGCTGTTTTTTTTTACTCAAATTTATAATCATCTTTCTTTTGTTTTATCATTTTATGACTTTGTGTTTTCTGATTTTAATTTATTTTATGATGTTTTGTTGTTTTGTTTTAAGATCATTTTATGATTTTATGACTTTATGATTTGTTTTGTTGATCTTTGTGAAGCACTTTGTGATTCTCTTCCTGTGATAAGTGCTATATAAATAAAAAAACTACTTTAAACTAATAAATAAAGTTTAAACAACTGCCTAATATTAATGTTAATATTAAGTAATTCATTACTAGGCAGACCCTGCACTGGCCCTTTGTCCTAACCTTAAGGACACTAAGGTCTGGAATATACTTGCTGTTTAACCTCGTGTTGGTGCAGGCAGCAGTTTGCATCTTTGTTCACATACTTGCTGCTGCACGGCGCTGCACTGTATGTAGTACCGGAGTGTTCCACTAGAGGGCAAACTAAAGTACTCAGACCAGATAGCGAGCCGGGACAACTAAAACAAACATGGTGTCAATAAAAGAGATCAGTAACTGGTTAATTTTGAGATCATGACAGGAAAAAAGACAGCAGTGGAATCGTAGATAGTGTGAAAGACCTATAAACCAGAGACAGAGTCACCATGGTGAGTGTGTCTCACTCGTTTTGTCAACTCCACCTACTGTTTACTCGTATATTACTGCGTTCAGACGCATCAATTCACGTTGCATTAATTTCGGAGGATGCGCACAAATCAACGCAAGCTACGCATGGCAGCCATTTTAAACGTGTATGCGTCGTTAAACAGCAAGTATATTTCAGCCCTTAAGCCTGAAATATACTTGCTGTTTAACGACGCATACGCGTGTTTAAGGGCCGGAATATACTTGCTTTTTAACCTTGCGCTGGCGTAGGCAGCAGGCTGTGTTTTTGTTCACATACTTGCTGCTACACGGCCCCTCATTGCATGTACTGGAATGTTCCACTAGGGGGCAAACTAGAGTACTCAGACCAGATAGAGAGCCAGGTCTGTGGGTACAACTGAAACAAACATGGCGTTAATAGAAGAGATCACTAACTGGCAGAAAAAAGACAGCAGCAGTATTGTAGATGGTGTGAAAGGCCTCTAAACTACAGACGGCGTCACCATGGTGAGTGTGTCTCGCTCGTTTTGTCAACTCCACCTGCTGGATACTCGTATAATGCAACGTTTGGATGTGTTGCATTAATTTCGGGGGACGCGCACAAACTACGCTTCAAATCAATGCAAGTTATGCATGGGAGCCTGCTGCTGGTTTTACAACTTGATATTTTGGTGGAGACCCAGATGACAGTCGAGTCTTAACGTACTCTGAAAGGTTCAATAAGACCAGACAGTCATCTGGGTCACCATCATAAGATGATGTAGAACATCCAGCAGCTGTTCATTAGGAATCCCTCTAACCAGGGATTAACTATAGTCCTTTGGAACTTTTTGGTTTTGCTGAATTTAAAATCCTTTTGTAGATCAGTCTTACAATCAAGCTGTTTTCAGTTATGACAGTAAGTGACATGGTGAAGCTTTGTAAAGGGGTGTGTAATTGTAATTACAGTAAATTATTTTAGGTTTCTACAATTTGTTCTTTTCAGAGACCTGATGAACTTTGGGTTTTTAGTGACAAGAAGACATATCGCCCTGTGAACTGCTGCAGCTTGGAAAAAATGTTTTGTACCTCAAATCATTTATAATGAGTATAATAAAAAAGTTACAAACATTCTACATGCAACAAGATTTCAAATTTGGCTCTAAAAAGTCATGAGTGTGATTTGTTTAAAAACATCAAACATTGTTTAGTTAAACTGATATTTTCTACATCACATCAGTACCCTCTGTTAATGATGAGCAACGTGAGAGTTTACTGTTGTTTGTCTTCACTTCAGTAAAGAACATGTGAAATTTGGGCAGATTAGCTGAAGTTTTCTCTCAGATTTACAGTATTGAGCAGCAGTGGTGTTTATGTTGAAGGCTGCAGTTAACTGCTTTTAATAAGTTGACTTTTGGTTTTTCTCAGAGTAAAGAAATAAAATGTATTTCCTTATTGTGGGAAGGACTTTACAGAAACATGCCTTCCCACTGCGAGGTAATTAATGGTCATCAAAACGGAGATACGTCTAATCTACTTTCCTCTCCAAAGCTCACTGCAGAGAACGGTTCCCAAGTCCATGGTGGTACAGTAATTTATCCTTTGTCAGACACAGGTTTCATTTAATAACTCATGGGGTTGTTAATCCCTTCAAGGATTAAAATCAACTTTCTTTTCTACCCTTGATCTGCTCAAAGTAAGGGGGGAGTGGAGTTCCCATCTTGGGAAAAATCTGCACACTCAGGTACACCACCAAGCACCACGTTAAGCCAACGTATGGGAACAAATCACTGCTAGAGTTCTCCTGCAGCCCCCGTCCCCAAGACGACAGAAAGAGAGAGGGAGAGAGATCTCCTTCTGGTGTCAAAGGGTCCAAGAAAAGGAGGCAGGACCGAGAAGGGATGTTATGTATGCCAACATGTCTGCATGGTCCCGGTGAAAATGGGAAGTCATGGAGGGCAGAGAGGACGTGAAAGGAACTCACTGACCTGAGATCGTTGTGCTTCAGATTATCTACTGTGCCAATCTGATTCTAAGACCTGACACACCAGCTGGATTAAATACTCACTGATTTAAATCAAAATGTTCTATCCAACAAGCTGAGTCTCCTGCTTCTGTCACACATGACAAAGTCCAGTACCAGGAACTAAACAAGAAACCTGGAAGTCCAAAGAAGATACCTGGAACAATGGAGGCCCACCCACGGTGGCCGTTTGACACTTTCATGTAGTGAGGAACATACCTGAACACCCTGCAATTTTTCTCCCACTTTGAAATCATGGCGGGGTCTGAAATTCACATTGTAGGTGCATTCCCACTGTGAGAGACAGCATTTAAAAATGGTCAGGAAATCACATTGTATGATTTTTAAAGAATTTATTTGTATTGCAGTGCAGCACATAAGTATTTGAACACCTGGCAATCAGCAAGAATTCTGGCTCTCAAACACCTGTTACTCTGCCTTTAAGTCCACCTCTACTCTACATATTAATCTAAATGAGAAGCACCTGTCTGAGCTTGTTAAAGACACCTGTCCACCTCGCAGTCAGTCAGACTCCAACTACTACCATGGGCAAGACCAAAGAGCTGTCAAAAGACACCAGAGACTAAGTTGTGGACCTCCACAAGGCTGGAAAGGGCTACGGGCCAATCACCAAGCAGCTTGGTGAAAAAAGATCAGCTGTTGGAGGGATTGGTAGAAAATGGAAGAGGCTAAAGATGACTGTCAGTCTCCCTTGGATGGGGGCTCCATGCAAGATCTCCCCTCGTGTGGTATCACTAATTATGATAAAGGTGAGGAATCAGCCCAGAACTACACGGGAGGAGCTGGTCAATGACATGAAGAGAGCTGGGACCACAGGTTCAAAGGTTTCTGTCGGTAGAATATTATGCATGTACAGCTGCTGCTGTTATAGTCGCAGCTTCTGAAGAGGACAGTGACATGATAGTAGTGATTCTGACGACGACGATGATGATGCAGATGGTGAGAGTTGAGATGAATGGGACTGTGAGACCAGCGTTACTTCTGACCAAAACCCCATTTATCTTTATTATATCTATAAAATTCTTATCCATCATGATTAAAGTACTGTATAAATATATGCATATGTCAGCATTTAATACAATACTCACAATTAATTAGATACAAATCTGCAGCATGCGAGGACATTGTCCTATGAGTTTCCATAATGTCCTTCAGACACTCCCACGTCTGCCAGTTAGGCAGGCTTAGCTCAGGATTTGGGGAATTGTGCCACATACATGAAAAGGACATTTTTCTGCAGCACTTTTCATAATCTAAACATTTGCACTAAGCTGACCCTGACCCACATCAGCTAAGTTTCATACTCAAATCTTGTTCCCTGATTCTGCAGAAAGCAGCAGCTTTTTGCTAATGTTACATAACAAGAAAAGACTTTGAGATCAGACCCACGGAGTTGGTTAGAACTGCTGGTTCCTCATGACTTTATGGGAATGAGACATAATTCACTGAAGAGGCTTAAACAGGAAGAAAACTCTCCAGGATGCAGAGAAATGTTTCACTCACACAGAGCTGGAATCAACTGTGAGGAGGGAACGTGTTTAAATGATGCATCTTTTCTTTCCATTCCATTTCAGTTTATTTAAAGTGCATTATTAAAAGCAACAACGGGTCACCAAAGTGCTGGACATTAAAAACTAAGGTGAAAACAAATAATTACAAGTACAAACAAGGAAGTAAAAGCCTAAAACAAATAAAAATTTAAGATGGGAGTAAAAAAAAAGAGATTTAAAAGCCAGAAGTGACTTCCTAACATGAAGTGGTAAAATATTATCTTATCAATCATATCTTCTCAAACGTTTATCCATCACATATTCACAAATCAGTTGGTGACAAAAAGCTTTCATTATGTAAAATGTTTTAGTATGATTGAACTGAGTTTGGTTTGGAGTAGAATGTAGAAACACTTTGTCTAATTTTAGTTTGTCAAATATAACCACTTCAGTGACTTTTCATTTTCTTCCAGCAGTTTAATCAAACTAAATCTGCAAAGAAGGAAAACAAACATTATTTTTTAGAGAATTTCCAGGTTTTAATTGGATCAGATCATTTTAATATCTGAATTTAATACCGGGATGAATATAATGAATAACAGCTGCTGTAATTCCTCTATTAGAATAATTGGATGCAAAGGAGTACATGAAATTCATTTTAGAACAAAAGAAAAACTCATAATTTTTCCATTTTTTTCCCAAGTCAAAATCCCAATTAAAATGACTACAATGAAAGAAACATGTTTTAAGTGTTCTTATAGTGTTGTGCATCATCTGAGGACTTATTATCTGCTGTTTTAAATTGTCCCATATTAAAGGACATAGGAGTGAGAATATTATAAAATGTTTTATACCAACATGCAGGTTGACCACTACATAAAGCATATTGAGTTTCCTCAACTTATCATGAGTTAAATTAAAAAAAATCTACTGCATTAAAAAAATCTAAATAAAAAATAAACAGTTTAATATTAACACAAGTATTTTTACATTATTATTACCTCACAATTAAATTATAACCCAAGTCTGTTCCAAAAGTAAAATTTCTTTGTTCTTTTTTCTCGTGTGCATTAAAGGGTTAAACACAACATAAAAGCAGCTCAAATTCAAACCAATTTTCATCACAAAAAGTTCAAAACTTCTCCTATTTTAACCGTGTTTTCAGGCTAACTTAATAAAACAACATAAATAAAAGAACAGGGTGAGTTTTGTGCCCAGACAGAGATAAGATGAGGTGGAACATCTACTCAGAAGATACCAGGGAGAAGAAAAACTATTGAACAGCTGATGGAACACAAATGAAGAAGGTCAAAGAGCTTACATCTCCTGCTGCTGGGCTGAAGTCTAACTGTCTTCTTTGGGTGTCTATCAGGATGTTGCTATCCTCCCAGCTGTTGCCTTTAACATGTACCGGTGTTAGTTCAGTCTGCTGCATCTACAGCATCTTTGCATAGTCCCAGCAGGGTGGGTGGGAAGAAACCTGAGGGGAGGGTGTAAGAGATGGTGGAAAAAGTTCATGAGGGGCACTGGACAAGTTCTGCTCTCATGGTATGATCATATGAAAGAAAGAACAGAAGCCTCTGAGAGGTTATTTTGGATGATAAACTATGTTTATTTAACACAAATCTACAGATATTGTAGACTTGATAAGTACAAGTTGAGTACAAATGCTGAAGAATTTGTTAATGAAACATGTTAACAGTGCTTTTCCTTCATGGCATTTGCATGACAGTCAAAAGGCAGTCTTTGATGTTTCTGCAGTGACGTTACAATACGACATACTTTGATGTTTTTTGGATGAGGTCATCCAAAGACATTTTTTTCTCAAGCTTCCCTTTCCCCAGCCACTTGGGCCAACTCCTCCTAAAGATTTCCAAGGTGTTCCAAGGCCAGCTGAGAATTATAGTCCCTCCAGAGTGTCCTGGGTCTTCCCTTAGGTCTCCTTCCGGATGGACATGTCCAGAACACTTTACCAGGTTGGAGTCCTAAATGATAAATGATAAATTACTTGCACTTGTATAGCGCCTTTTGAGTCAGGGGACACAAAGCGTTTTACACTACAGTGAATCATGCATTCATTCATTCATTCATTCATTCACACACACACACACACACACACACACACACACACACACACACACACACACACACACACACACACACACACACACACACACACACACACAATGTTGGTGATGAGCGACATTGTAGCCACAGCCGTCCCGGTGCACACTGACAGAGGCGGGGCTGCCGTACACAGGTGCCACCAGTCCCTCGGACCACCATTAGCAGGCAAACAGGGTAAAATGTGTGGCCAAGAGACACAACAGCAAAGTTTCCCTGCATAGAGTTGGGATCAATCCAGCAACCCTCTGATTACTGGACAACCCGCTCTTCCTCCTGAACTACTGCTGCCCCATCCAAACCAAATGCCCAAGCCACCTCCAATGGCAACTCTTGATGTGGAGGAGCAGGGGTTCTACTTCTATTTACTCCCAGGTGACTTAGCTTCTCACCCGACTGGTATCCCCGATCTCGTTCTTTCAGTCACTACCCAGAGCTCATTACCAGATGAAGGTTGGAATGTAGATCGACCAGTGAATCGAGAGTTTTGCCTTTCGACTCAGCTCTCTTTCAACTAAGAAAGACCAGTAAAACACCCACATCAGTGTAAATGCAGCACCAATCTGCCTTTCAATCTCCTGCTCCACTTCTCTCCCATTCATGAACAAGACTTCGAGACACTTAAACTCCTCCACTTGGGGCAGGACGTCACCCCTCACCTGGAGAAGGCATTCTACCACTTTCCAACCCAAAAGCATGGTCTCGGATTTTGAGGTGCCGGTTCTCATCTCGGCTGCATCACACCCAAATTGCTCCAGCAAAATCCAGAGATCATGGTCTGATGCCAATAGGGATCACATCATCTGCAAATAGCAGAGACTTAGGCCACCAAAACAGATCCCCTGAGCGCCTTAGCTGTAGAAATGACCTTAGCCTAGAGTCTAACTCTCACCGGAAACAAGTCCAAATTACTGCCAGCAATGTGGGTGACACATTTCATGTACCGAGAGTCACCTTCTGTAGTCCAGGATCAGATTGCCAATGCACATCTCACATTGCAACCGTCTCCTTTGCACATAAGTGGTGAGTCCATAGACAGGAGGATGCCTGTCTCCTCTTTGGTCTGTGCCCGGCCGGACTCCATGTTTGAAAGGCTGGTGACCAGCTGCTCACCAACATGTCCCACTTCCAGGCCTGGTTCCAGAGGAGGGCTCTGGTGACCCGCGTCTGGGCAAGGGAACACTGTTTCCATTGATAGTTGTCATCATAACAGGTCTTTTGGCTGCTCTTTGTCTGATCCACCTAGAACCTGTTTAACAAGGGTGACCCCACCAGGGACGTGAAACCCTTGACAACTTAGGATCCTAGGATCATTGGGACTGATGTGGACATCAGCTGAATATCCTGACCTCATCTGGTGGATGGACAAAGATAGACCTCCTGTTTCTGGTTCAAGTAATAATTTAGTCATAAATACACTAAAGATTATCTCATTTTTTTTAATGATATTTTTGCTAATCGATCCTGTTTCAAGCAGCTACAATACAACGGCTTCAGAAAGAGTTGAGTCACTGATCCACTCATGTTCTGGACCTGTTGCATGGTGCAGCATACTGTGTGCTATTGTGTGTTTAAGGCCATTTATCAGTACACACCCTGCTTTGTGACAAGAGCAAAAGGTGATATTAGATTTTGATTTCAGAAGTATAAAGTTCAATCCACACCTTTATGTAAACAGCAATGACTGAATAAAAAGCCTCGTTCCAGTTCTTCACTTCTATTTAGTTTCCTGACCCTCTCCAGAACCAGCCAGCTATGATGAAGGTGCCTGCTCTCCTCTTCGCTGGCCTGCTGCTGCTGCTGCCTGGAACTCTGACACAAAGTAAGCTCTAAAATTTGACTGCCTAAGAAACTGTCACCATTTTTCAAAATGCTTCTTTCTTCAGACAGTGGGTCAATTTCCATCGAGATGGTGGTGCAGAACAGATTACTGAACAAAGATCCGCTGAGCTACAGCACTGAGGTGGTCTACAGAGGGATCCTTATCGGAGCCATGAGAAGACTCATGGATTCTGATGCAGACTTTAAGTACGACTTTAACTTATTGGACAATGCACCTGCTGGTTTCGCTGACACGAATGGTGTCATTTTGTACAAGTTCAACAGCAAGATGATTAGATTGCGGAAATGATCTTTTATCAGCAAGCCACCAATTTTCACTCATGTTTATGTTTGATTCAAATGGCTTTAACTCCTATTGCCATGACAAGAGAAATTCTCCAGAATTTAATGA
This sequence comes from Aphyosemion australe, assembly GCA_006937985.1. Classification (NCBI taxonomy): domain Eukaryota; kingdom Metazoa; phylum Chordata; class Actinopteri; order Cyprinodontiformes; family Nothobranchiidae; genus Aphyosemion; species Aphyosemion australe. The sequence goes on along the minus strand of SSNS01000549.1, from coordinate 167,260 downwards.
ACCAGCCCAGTAAGCAGAGACCTCCTGGTCCTGACAGGCAGCAGAAACCATGTTCCGTTTGATCTGACAGGTTCACCTACTCAGAGGATCCAAACTACGGCCCGTTCCTGGAGAGTGTGAATGGTCTGGCTGGAAAGGAGGAGGATCGTACTTACTGGGAGTTGTTGGTCAAAACAGCAGACAACCACATCCTGCGCCCTGATGTTGGTAAGTTTACAAGACATAAACACAAAGCTTATAGCAAATCTGATTTAATCATATTGAATTGATATTTTCACAGGCATCGGGTGCTACATTCCTAACCCCAATGAACAAATCATCTTTAATTTTACAACTTGGTAAAAAAACACCTCGTCTGCTAACCATGTGCTGGAATGTCAACAAGTCCAGCTCTTTGTTGTTGAGTAACAATAAAGTCCAAGTGTAAAATTAAAACCAGGTGTTGAGTTATTTCTTTTTCTGAGGAAGAGTTCATCACAAGTCCATAACCTCAATAATAAGAACAGTAAAATGAGCCCGTTTTCCCCTGTTGCTCTGATTACTGGAGACAGAGATCTGAGTAAATAAAATCAATTCTCCCGAGGCGGAATATTCTCCTAGTTTCTCACTATCAGCGAGCATAGATATCTGACTCATTCTCAGGTAGTTGACTCTGAATGGTGAAGATGATGTTTCCAGCATGAACAAACAGCTCAAACATTTCTAGTGAACAGCTGGATTAAACCCATAGTTACTTTTTAAAAAACTGAATGAATCTCATACAAAGAAAGTCTCCCTCTATGATAGACACACAGGCAAGGCAGGCAGACAGACAGACAGACAGATAAATAGACAGACAGGCAAGACAGACAGACAGACAGACAGATAAATAGACAGACAGGCAAGATAGACAGTCAGACAGACAGATAAATAGACAGACAGGCAAGACAGACAGACAGACAGACAGACAGATAAATAGACAGACAGGCAAGATAGACAGTCAGACAGACAGATAAATAGACAGACAGACAGACAGACTAATTCTGTGATCCCCAACTCCTTTCCTGAGGGCCGCTATCCAGCATGTTTTAGTTGTTTCCCTGCTTCAACACACCTGATTTTAATCAGCAGGTGATTAGCAGGCTTCTGCAGAGCCTGATGAGCTGCTGAACAGGTATTATTTTATCCGGGGTTGTGTTGTTGTTTTACTTTTAGTTAACGTTCATTTTGTGTTGTATTTATCCGGTGCCTGTTGGCACCGTGAGTTATGTTTGTTTGTCGGGGGGTGAAGAGGGGAGCCGTTCCGGCGAATAAAGTGTTCTGTGTTTGCTACTTGGTAACTCGTTCTTGCCGCTGCACGCACACCCCGCTAGATGGCGTCTGAAACCGCCATAATATCATCAAGTTGCACATCTAAAAAATCTGCACAACCTTGGTGACAAGGCCATATAATTTATTTTTACATGCTCCAAACACAACTAAAACAAGATTTAAATGAATCACGAAAAGTCGCTATTTATGCAGCACCATTATGTGAACGTTTTTGCCACATTTCTGTCTCCTGCACTGCTAGACTTTTCATTGTACACACATCCAGTATATCATTTTATAGCTAAGGCCCTGCTGATACACTGAAAAAAGTAAACATGCATGTCATTCATTTAATGTGTTATTTTTAAATTCCATTAGTTAAAAATATTAGTTTGCTATTTAAAACTAATTTATGCATATGAGTAAATTATTTATTTTACATTACTCTAATGTTATTGACAGCAGGGCTTCAAAGTGAATATTTTTATTTTGAGCAAAGCACTTTTATTAGGTTGAGTGTGTGACAATATGACCCCACCCACTGTGGGAACTGCAATGGGCGAGGTGCATTGTGGGTAGTCATGTTCTTAGTCATTTTGTTCTATTTTGGGGTGTTTATGCATGTTTATTGTATGTGTGTGTGTGTGTGTTAGTTATTACTTCGTTCACTGTTGCAAATGTGGTGTTACTTGTTATGTCATGTTGGCACCATAAGTGAGGAGGCTGGTCAAAGGAATGGGACTGCTGTGCCGTTCCACTGTCACAATAAAAAAGTGGTGCATGGTTCACACTAAATGCTCAGGACTCTGCTCCTTGTATTTTGCTCTCACTGGCTGTCCACAGTCACGCAGTATATGAGGCACAAGTTAGTTGCATTTTACAGTGTTGCAGCTACCTGTTAGCTTCCTGCTCCACCCATCACCTGTCTGACAACTATAATTATTTATTTGAGACAACTTAAAAAAGTTAAATTTGCTCAAACATTCAAAAACATCAACTTAAAATTTTCAGTTTAAAAAAAATCCAAATCAATTTCTTTGATTTGGAGCAACCTGTAATAATTGAATTGCTTCAACTACAAACACTAGTTTACATGAAGTTAAGAAATTTAAATTACACTAAATATTTTTTTTTTACATCAAGTCAATGCTAAAATATTAGGTGTGACAGATTACTTCAATTTTTTTTAAGTTGAGGCAGTGCTACATTTATCTCAGTGTATATGTCTCACAGCATTCTACACCTAAGTTTCATCGAGATATGTGCCAAAGAAAAACAAAAAAACGTTTTTTTACCAGCAGAGTGCTAAAAACGTTTCTTACCTTTGATGTTTAGCCTTGAAAAGTTTGTTTTATCCAGACTTTCTCATCATTTACTACTAGCTCTACCTCTATTGTCAAACAGAAAAATGTTTAGAGAGAAAAAATACATTATGACCAAAAACAGAGGCTTAGAACTCAAAAATCCCTGACGGCTAGGCTAGTAGGTGCATGTTTGTGTTTTGACAAATCTCGTTGGCTGACAGTATTGTCAGTCTCATTTTGGTGAAGAAAGCTTCATTCTATTGGCCCTAACAAACCAAAAAGGTGTCAAACATCCAAATTGACCAATCAGTCACAAAAAAAGAAAAAAAAGCTGTTGAATTTGATTGTTTACAATCAATGTAGTCACATAAAAATTAAAAATATATCATTATACAAGTGAAAAGTCATGGCACAAATTGTGCCATATGAGACCTCACCTGAATTGTCTGTATGTAAACCTCTATAAAAAATTGAAACTTTGAAACGGCTAATGTCAGGATGTAAGACTATGAATTCATTGAGGTTTGAAGCTTACGCTGCCTTTTTCCAAAGAGGTATTCATTCTGATATATTTTTTTTTCAGGCGGAAAACAAAAAAATCAACTTTTTTTTACAATATTCAATGTCCATTTACACTTCATCAGTGACACATATTCTAATATTTACACATCTCAACATATCCCACAAGAGTCCCCCTTAAAATGAGACCAAAATTAATCAAATAGACCTTGTGGTTACAGAAATATACTCAATTAAGTGTGGGGATGTCATTTTCGAGCAGATTTTTCAAAAAAGGCTTAGGGCTCAAAGGGTTAAAACCAGAAAATAGGAACAGAATCATATATTCAGGAAAACCAATTTTCATTCTAAAAAATAGCGTCAAATTAACTCTGGGAGACTTTCGAGTGTTTCAGCAAAGGATTTCTTATTTAGCTTTGATCATTTTATTACATTTATCATTTTCTTATTTTGTTGTTTACCTTATTACATTTGGTCAGTTAATCATTTTCTTATTTTACAATATATATATATACAAGATTTTTGCTTTTATTATTCTTAAGTTTTATTCTGTTTTGCCGCTTAAGCTTTTAACCTACCTTTATGCTCAAGGTTTAGCTTTATTATTACATTTGTTCTTGTTTTATCTTGTTAACCAAAAAATTATAAAATGACAAAACCCCCAAAACATATGGATTTTATTCTCTTTTTTGTATGATTTTTCTGATAGCCTTTTGGCAGATTTTATTGCTTTAATGGTTTGATTTCACTCATTCATCTATCTTCTAGAACCCCCAGTCAGTCGTGGCAGACAGCAGCTCATACTGAGCCAGGTTCTGTTGGAGGTTTCTTCCTGTTAAAGGGGAGTTTTCCTCTCCACTGACGCTACATGCTTGCTTAGTATGGGGATTGCTGTAAAGCCACTGATACAAGTCAGTGACTCGATGCAATCTGCTGGGTTTCCTTAGATAGGAAATCTTTAACTAATTGGAATAATGAACTGAACTCAATGAGATGATTTGTTTTGCAAATTGGTGCTTTATAAATATCTGAATTGAACTGAACAGAAAAATTAAACTAAAAAAACAAACAAAAAAAAACTAACTCTGCCAGAGTGTCCCTTTTGAGGTCACCTCTGCCGGTCCCAAGCCCGGATAAAGGAGGAGGAGTTGGAACTGTGACCCAAATAAAACAAAATCTAAACTGTAAAATGTATATGAATAAGTCAAATATAGAAAATATCTGGTTAACATGACCCCTGATACCTTCATAACTTAAATCAGGGTCTAATTGAGTCATATTTTGTACTTAATGTCTAATATTAGTAGGGATGTCCGATATTATCAGTCTACCATTAATATCGGCCAATATCAATAATAAAATTTTATATAGCAAAATATCATTATCGGTTTTCAGTCTTTTAATGACTCAACCTTTACAAACCATACATACCCATATCATACATCAAACTCTTCTGCTACTTCTCCTCTTTCTCAAAATGTCAAAATATGACAAATCTGAGGAAAGGTTTTTGAGATATTTTAGTTTATTTGGCACAACTTGTGAAGTAGAAATTTGCCCTGTGTAGTGAATAGAATAGAATAAAATAGACTTTAGTGATCCCACAGTGGGGAAATTCACTTGTCACAGCAGCACTAGCACTCAAAGGTAATTAGAAGAAGATAAAAAAAAACAAGGATACATCTATATACACATAGTCAGTAATCTACTATTGTAATCCTAAATCACTAAAAAAAACCACAAATAAAGATAAAAACAGACTTGGTACCAACGCTATGCAGCATTCTGTAAGAGACACAGACAACAGTGAGAATCCATTATTGCACAATTATAAAACACATGAATATTGCATTGGTGTTATTGTGTACCAGGATGATACCAGTACAGCTTAAACTGAGGAGTTATACACTCTTACTGCAGAGGGGATGAAAGATCTACGATAGCGCTCAGTTTTACATCTGGGATGTCTCAGTCTACCTCTGGAGGAGCTGTCCATGATCTCCACAGTGGAGTGCAGTGGGTGGGAGGGGTTCCTTAAGATGGAGGTTATCTTCCCCAGCATCCTCCTCTCACACGTCTCCTCAACAGAATCCAGTGGGCAGCCCAGAACCGAGCTAGCTTTGGTAGCTAGCTTGTTCAGTCTCTTTCTGTCTCGGTCAGAGCTGCCTACACCCCAACAGACCACAGCAGAATGAATAACAGAGCCAACAACAGAGTGATAAAAGGATTTCAGCAGCTGGGATTTAACTCCGAAGGACCTCATCCTCCTCATGAGATGGAGGTGGCTTTGGCCCTTCTTATACAGAGCATCTGTGTTGTGGGACCAGTTCAGTTTACTGTTGAGGTGAACACCCAGGTACTTAAAGGTGTCCACCACCTCAATGTCTGCTCCCTGGATGTTTACTGGTGAGTGAGGAGGAGTGTTTCTCTGGAAGTCAATCACAATTTCCTTTGTTTTACTGGAGTTCAAGCGAAGGTGGTTCCGCTCACACCAGTCCACAAAGTCCATGATGACTGACCTGTGGCCAAGTCATCAGAGAACCTCTGGAGGTGACAGCTACTGGTGTTGTAGGTGAAGTCCGAGGTGTAGAAGGTGAAGAGAAAGGGTGAGAGCACTGTACCCTGCGGCGCTCCAGTACTACACACAACCACCTCAGATGTACAGTTGTGCAGCCTCACGTACTGTGGCCTGTTGGTGAGGTAGTTGATGATCCATGAGGTCAGATGTTCGTCCACACCTGCACCCCTCATCTTCTGCTGCAGTAGGCACGGCTGGATGGTGTTGAAGGCACTGGAGAAATCGAAGAACATGATCCTCACAGTGCTTTGTTGCATCTCGAGGTGATTCAGAGCTCAGTGCTGCAGGTAGATGAGGGCGTCCTCCACCCCCATGTTTGGTTTGTATGCAAATTGAAGTGGGTCTATTTCTGGGGTCACCACTGAACGCAGATGGGTGAGGATGAGTCTCTCCATAGTCTTCATCAGGTGGGAGGTCAAGGCGACAGGTCTGTAATGGTCTGGTTCCCTGGGATGTGATGTTTTGGTGACTGGAACGTACGCTGTCCTCACAGCACATAGCTACATGTAGCTAGACATTTATCAAATGACTAAAACAAAAACAAGAATCTTCAACCAAGGCTTTTCTTATCTGAATATCTTTATAAATGTCGCTATATATCACTATAGCTACAATATACAGAAAAATATACAATACTAACTAATACACACATCTTAGTGTCACGCTTAGGGAGAATGAGATTCAGCTGCTGTTGGAGACAAAATAAACATGGCACATTTCCTATTACTAAATTACATTAAAATAGCTGTCATTTTGCACAAAAAACATGTCAAATTTAAACATGCATGATAGCAGTTATGTGAGGTTAGTAACCTAAAATGTTTCAGTTTTTCTTTTTTTATAAAGGGGGGACACCGCATATATCAGTATCAGTTTACACCTGTATCGAAATTAAGAGTCAGACAATATTGATATATCAGAAGAGAGTATTACAGCCCACTTTATGTCAAAAGGTGATTTATGATCCTTGATTTATGGCCCCCTTTGATCTTTATCACAAATAGTGATTTATGACCCATTTGATCTTTATCACAATAAATGATTTATGCCCCTTTTATCTTTCTATCAATTAATGATTTATGACCCTTTGATCTTTATGTCAAGTAACGATTTACGACCATTTGATCTTTATATCAAGTAACAATTTATGACCCTAGATCTTTCTGTCAAGTAATGATTTATGCCACTGATTTATGACATAAGGAACCCTTCCTCCCCCCTGACCTATCTCACTCCAGACCTGCAGTCTCCAGCCCCCCTTTGACCCTAGATAAAAAAAACTACCTTTCTGATCCCCTATACCCCATCACTCATACCTACATTCTCCAACCCCCCCCCCCCCCTTTTTGTTTTGTTAACCCTTAGCAAAATCAAAAAACCTTTCTGATCCTACAGTAACAATGATTTATTTACAGGATCAGGATGTATGGTTTGTTTACCCTTTGATTATGACGTAAGGAACCCCTCCTCACCCCAGATCTATCTCACACACAGACATGCCATCTCCAAGGCATCACCCCTTCATCCACACCTGTTCACGCCCCCCTCTCTGACACATTTTGAAGAATGAAGACAACTCCTTCCAACGGAGATGTGAGCTTCGTTGCAAAAAAGACAGTTCCCCCGCTGGAAGTAGGCACCACAAGGATTATTTCAAACTGCAAGCTTAACATCAAGCTCCGATGGAGGCCGGTGACTGTGAAACTCTGTCAGGTTAAAAGGAGGTCTGTAATGCAGTCGTAGAATACATTCAGGTCAGAACCAGAGCAGAGATAATTTGTGTCAAATGGGTTCATGATCTCATTTGCAGAGACACAGTGAAAAAGGTCAGGCAGGGTTCACAACACCATCCATCCATCCATCCATCCATCCATCCATCCATCCATTGTCTTCCGCTTATCCGGAGTCGGGTCGCGGGGGCAGCAGCCTAAGGAGGGAAGCCCAGACCTCCCTCTCCCCAGCCACTTGGGCCAGCTCCTCCGGGGGAATCCCAAGGCGTTCCCAGGCCAGCCGAGAGACATAATCTCTCCAGCGTGTCCTGGGTCTTCCTTTGGGTCTCCTCCCGGTTGGACGTGCCCGGAAAACCTCACCAGGGAGGCGTCCAGGAGGCATCCTAATCAGATGCCCGAGCCACCTCAACTGGCTCCTCTCGATATGGAGGAGCAGCGGGTCTACTCTGAGCCCCTCCCGGATGACCGAGCTTCTCACCCTATCTCTAAGGGAGAGCCCAGCCACCCTGCGGAGAAAACTCATTTCGGCCGCTTGTATTCGCGATCTCGTTCTTTCGGTCACTACCCAAAGCTCGTGACCATAGGTGAGGGTAGGAACGTAGATCGACCGGTAAATTGAGAGCTTCGCCTTTCGGCTCAGCTCCCTCTTCACCACAACAGACCGGCACAACGCCCGCATCACTGCAGACGCAGCACCAATCCGCCTGTCGATCTCACGCTCCACCCTTCCCTCACTCGTGAACAAGACCCCGAGATACTTGAACTCCTCCACTTGGGGCAGGACCTCGTCCCTGACATGGAGAAGGCATTCTACCCTTTTCCGACTCAAGACCATGGTCTCGGATTTAGAGGAGCTGATTTTCATCCCAGCTGCTTCACACCCGGCTGCGAACTGCTCCAGCGAAAGCCGGAGATCACGTTCTGATGAAGCCAACAGGACCACATCATCTGCAAAAAGCAGAGACCTGATCCTTAGGCCACCAAAACGGATCCCCTCACCACCTTGGCTGCACCTAGAAATNNTCCATCCATCCATCCATCCATCCATTGTCTTCCGCTTATCCGGAGTCGGGTCGCGGGGGCAGCAGCCTAAGGAGGGAAGCCCAGACCTCCCTCTCCCCAGCCACTTGGGCCAGCTCCTCCGGGGGAATCCCAAGGCGTTCCCAGGCCAGCCGAGAGACATAATCTCTCCAGCGTGTCCTGGGTCTTCCTTTGGGTCTCCTCCCGGTTGGACGTGCCCGGAAAACCTCACCAGGGAGGCGTCCAGGAGGCATCCTAATCAGATGCCCGAGCCACCTCAACTGGCTCCTCTCGATGTGGAGGAGCAGCGGGTCTACTCTGAGCCCCTCCCGGATGACCGAGCTTCTCACCCTATCTCTAAGGGAGAGCCCAGCCACCCTGCGGAGAAAACTCATTTCGGCCGCTTGTATTCGCGATCTCGTTCTTTCGGTCACTACCCAAAGCTCGTGACCATAGGTGAGGGTAGGAACGTAGATCGACCGGTAAATTGAGAGCTTCGCCTTTCGGCTCAGCTCTCTCTTCACCACGACAGACCGGTACAACGCCCGCATCACTGCAGACGCAGCACCAATCCGCCTATCGATCTCACGCTCCACCCTTCCCTCACTCGTGAACAAGACCCCGAGATACTTAAACTCCTCCACTTGGGGCAGGACCTCGTCCCTGACCTGGAGAAGGCATTCTACCCTTTTCCGACTCAAGACCATGGTCTCGGATTTAGAGGAGCTGATTCTCATCCCAGCTGCTTCACACCCGGCTGCGAACTGCTCCAGCGAAAGCCGGAGATCACGTTCTGACGAAGCCACCGGAAACGAGCCCGACTTACTGCCGGCAATGCGGACCAAGCTCTGACACTGGTCGTACAGGGACCTAACAGCCCGTATCAAGGGGCCTTGTACCCCATACTCCCAGAGTACCCCCCACAGGGCCCCCCGAGGGACGCGGTCGAACGCCTTCTCCAAATCCACAAAACACATGTAGATTGGTTGGGCGAACTCCCACGCACCCTCCAGGACCCCCCCAAGGGTATAGAGCTGGTCCAGTGTTCCACGGCCAGGACGAAAACCACATTGCTCCTCCTGAATCCGAGGTTCGACTATCCGACGGACCCTCCTCTCCAGAACCCCTGAATAGACCTTACCAGGGAGGCTCAGGAGTGTGATCCCCCTGTAGTTGGAACACACCCTGCGGTCCCCCTTTTTAAATAGGGGGACCACCACCCCGGTCTGCCAATCCAGTGGAACTGCCCCCGATGTCCACGCGATATTGCAGAGCCGCGTCAACCAACACAGCCCCACAACATCCAGGGCCTTAAGGAAATCCGGGCGGATCTCATCCACCCCCGGAGCCTTGCCACCGAGGACACCCTCCCCACTGTAAACAGTGTTGGTAGTGCACTGCTTTCCCCTCCTGAGGCGCCGGATGGTGGACCAGAATCTCCTCGAAGCCGTACGGAAGTCTTGTTCCATGGTCTCACCGAACTCCTCCCACGCCCGGGTTTTTGCCTCCGCGACCACCCGAGCCGCATTCCGCTTGGACTGCCGATACCCATCAGCTGCCTCCGGAGTCCCACGGGCCAAAAGGACCCGATAGGACTCTTTCTTCAGCTTGACAGCATCCCTAACCGCCGGTGTCCACCAGCGGGTTCGGGGGTTGCCGCCACGACAGGCACCGGCCACCCTGCGGCCACAGCTACGGTCAGCCGCCTCGACAATGGAGTCACGGAACATGGCCCATTCGGACTCAATGTCCCCCGCCTCCCCCGGGACGTGTTCGAAGTTCTGTCGGAGGTGGGAATTGAAGCTCCTTCTGACAGGAGACTCTGCCAGACGTTCCCAGCAGACCCTCACAACACGTTTGGGTCTGCCAGGTCTGACCGGCATCTTCCCCCACCATCGAAGCCAACTCACCACCAGGTAGTGGTCAGTTGACAGCTCCGCCCCTCTCTTCACCCGAGTGTCCAAGACATGCGGCCGCAGATCAGATGAAACGACAACAAAATCGATCATCGACCTGCGGCCTAAGGTATCCTGGTGCCAAGAGCACATATGGACACCTTTATGCTTGAACATGGTGTTCGTTATGGACAATCCATGACGAGCACAGAAGTCCAATAACAAAACACCACTCGGATTCAGATCAGTTTGGTGCATAAGCACAAACCACAGTCAGGACCCGTCCCCCCACCCGAAGACGGAGGGAGGCTACCCTCTCGTTCACCGGGGTAAACCCCAACGTACAGGCACCAAGATGGGGGGCAAGAAGTATGCCCACCCCTGCTCGACGCCTCTCAGTGGGAGCAACTCCAGAGTGGTAGAGAGTCCAACCCCTCTCAAGGAAACTGGTTCCAGAGCCAGAGCCATGCGTTGAGGTGAGTCCAACTATATCTAGTCGGAACCTCTCAACCTCACACACCAACTCCGGCTCTTTTCCCACCAGAGAGGTGACATTCCACGTACCAAGAGCCAGCTTCTGTAGCCGAGGATCAGACCGCCAAGGTCCCCGCCTTCGGCTACCGCCCTTTCCACATTGCACCCAACCCCTTTGGCCCCTCCCACGGGTGGTGGGCCCATGGGAAGGGGGACCCACGTCTCCTCTTCGGGCTATGCCCGGCCGGGCTCCATGGGTGAAAGCCCGGCCACCAGGCGCTCGCCAGCGTGCCCCACCTCCAGGCCTGGCTCCAGAGGGGGGCCCCGGTGACCCGCGTCCGGGCGAGGGAACACTGGTTCCATTTATTGAACTCATCATAAGGGGTATTTTGGGCTGCGCTTTGTCTGATCCCTCACCTAGCACCTGTTTGCCATGGGTGACCCTACCAGAGGCATAAAGCCTCAGACAACTTAGCTCCTAGGATCATTGGGACACTCAAACCCCTCCACCACGATAAGGTGGCAACCCAGGGGTTCACAACACATGGCAGAAAAAAACAAAAGTCCTAGAAGAAGCAGAATCAGTGGTCAGCAAGGTGAACTTGGTCACATCACAAACCACTCAGAGGAAGAAATGGTGGCTGGGATGGTAGCAAATTCACTGCCTGAATTATTGTCCCAGTACGTCCATGACACTCGCCCACCAAATTTTATAATATCCAGCTAGTGGCTAGAGGTTAGTATTTTGGTTTTACTCATCACCCTGGCCTCTCCATCGCGTGGTTTTTAGATTGGAATGGCACCGGTTTTAGAAGTAATCCTTCTGAAAATCCACTCTGGTATTGGTGGTGGTTCAACAAGCGGTCTGTGACATCACACAAGCAAAAACCAGTATAAGATCCAACCATAGCATCACAATGTGTGTATATATGCATGATTTTTTTTTTATCCTGGAGAATTGAAGGAAGATTTCTATTCTATTCTATTCTATTCTATTCTATTCTATTCTATTATGACTCAGGTTTTTGCGAGCTCCTGAAGATAAATTCCAACCATTTGTGGTGATTAAACTCTCCTTTAGGAAGACTGAACAAATTCCTGTACCACTCACAGACAAAAAATGCATTTTTACATCCTAGTCATTATCAAAAATGCAGACTAGATAAGCAAGAAATCACTTCATCTGAACTGCGGAAATAAAATCACTCACTCGCAACTTGGAGAAAGCGGGCATTAGTGTTTACAATCCAGGGGAGGAGGGTTCTGGATTCGACACTACCTGAATGGGGAGGGGCACTGCATGATGATGCTAACCTGTTCCATTCAGCTTTTAACAATGACTTAGCAGACCTGAAGAGGATCTGCAGCTGAGAGAGCACGATGCATGTGTGAAGCCAAAAACTGCTTTTGTCAGGATCTGCTCCACAGCCCCCTGTCACTTGTGTCTTGTCTTCCCCTGTCAGAGTAATTATCACACCTTCCCTTGATTGTATCATGTTCACCTGTTCCCTGATTATCATTGTGTATTTAAACCCTGCTTGTTCTGTTCTTGTTACTGGTTCATCTGTTGATGCTTGCCTGTGTCTTTGCTTGTTTCTGACCTAGCTTCAAATTAAAAGACCTAAACTGTCTCGGCTACCTCCATGACTGCCTCGACTCAACCTGCACTTGGATCTGATCTTCGTTTAATCATGATAGCTTTGGGGGCGTTTTGATGGGGAAATGACAAGATAACGTAATATTGGTCAAAAGCTCCAAAAAGCAGATTTTGCACAATATACTCATGGATCATGTCAGTGTTGCTGTGTGTGTGTGTGTGTGTGTGTGTGTGTGTGTGTGTGTGTGTGTGTGTGTGTGTGTGTGTGTGTGTGTGTGTGTGTGTGTGTGTGTGTGTGAGGAGGGCTGCTGTAGTTTATGGCAGCGATAAGACTCTGATGGAACCAGCAGCAGCATCAAGGTTCCCTGTAAAAATCCAAAGCAATTATTGGAGAGCAGTGAATCTTTGCAGTCTAATAGTGCTCTTCGTGTTCTTTTCAGGCTTTTAAACTAATTCGTGATTGATCGCTAATTATTGGTAACGGGGCCCCTGGAGACATTTGGCCCCTCCTTCTTTTTTCCACTGTGTGAAAGCAGCTATAACTTCCAACTCTGCTGCTGCTTTCTGCAGCTCAATAGTCTTCAGGATGTCTGAATAATCATCGTGGCCTGTTTTTTCCCAATAAAGAAAGAAGAGCCTCCCAACAATGAAGCACAAAAATCCCAATAACACAATGGTAACTCCCACAATAGTCTGTCTTGCTGGTAAAAGGCTTTAATGATCAAACGGCATCATCATTTTCAGGAATGTATCCATACAAATCAGCTGTTGAACTTTCATCTCCAAGCCTCCAATCAAATAACTCTAGTTGTGCCTTTTCTTTTTATTGACTGTGGTGCAAAATCAAAAACAGCATTGATAACCTTCTCTGCATAATGACAGCCGGGTCTGTTAATAGTGCATGGATTGATGTTGGCTGTTCGGAAGTGAATCACTCTCCCGCCCCGCCAACAGGAGCATTAACAAAGAGCATCACTGATGACAATGTATTTATTTCCTTCAAGGGCGGATCAATTGAGGCAAAGGTTTTGTCTCAGAAATCCATTCCCTCCGTTTGCACTGTGCAGCAGGATCCAGACTATAAAAGCAGAGCCAGTGTGGAGATGCTGCCCAAAGGAATGATGCTCAGGAGCTCCAGCTAGAGCGTGCTGCAGGTAAGTTCATCACATTTTAGGTATAAAACTGTCGTTTGGTTTGCAGGAGCCATGAAGTTTAGGTCAGATGCTTACAAAAGCTAAAACAGGTGAGTTATCCTCAGTCAGCTGATGGGACCATGACAACAGTCTGAGTTGTAGAAGTGACCAGAAATGTTTGTGAGTAAAGTTGCTTTTATATCTACAAATGACTGTTACCAGTGAGCAACAGTATGGATCACTTTTCAAATGAGAAACCCTCATAATTAAATTTTATTATTATAAAATTAATGGTCTGGTAAAATCTGAAGGTTTCCATTTGTCCTTCAAACCATTTTAGTTCTGAGAGGTTTGTCTCTGATGAGTTCTGACCTCTGTTAGCTACGTTTACATGCGCCAAATTTCCCCAATCCGATTAAAATCTTGGTTGATCAGAATTCCCAAACCTCTGTTTACATGGACACTAACTGAAATGATCCGATCACGCCGCGATGCCCGCACCATAGCTTGCGCATGCGCAGACTTGTCTTTCCCGGAAGAGAAATTGTAAACAAACGCCATCTTGTCCGCACGTCTTTCCCCTTGCATTTTATTTGCTTAGTCTCTAGCTTCGGTGAATTCCCGCTTCCTGCATCTTTAGATGCACTTTAGTTGCACTTGAGTGTATAACTCGGCATTTTTAACCATTCGGCCATCGAGACGTTCAGCAATATTGAGCTCCCGTAGTATTTCCAGTAAAAAATAGCGTCGGCAACAGACCACTTCTGTTCACCGCCCGCCATGTTTTCGATCTGTCCTGAGCATGCGCAGNACAGGCCTCCATCTGATCCCACCTTACTGGATTCAGTGCAAGTTTCATTACTTTACTTTCATGAATTTATTGTTTCTCGTCATGTTTAGTACCAGTTCAAGCTAAGGGTTCAGTCAATGATCGTTCTGGTCCAGTTTAATTGGATCTGACACGAGGAGTACAGTCTCAATGAGAGTTTGTTGACGGCATGAGCTGTTCCATCTAACTGCAAAAGCACACACACACACGCATGCACGCACGCACACACATACACACACACACACAGAGAGAGAGAGAGACTTCATTCGTTGGGGCTGTTTTAAAAAGCCTTAAATCTGATCAGTTAAGTTTTTTGCATGTTCTGTTTTTTGGGGTAGAGATGTATTTATTACTAATTAAATATCTTGTTTCAAATCTAGGTATCACATAAGCGTCATAAATTAAAGTTTAGCTCATACATGGAGTTTAGTTCTGCTTCCTGGTTTTACTCCATGTGAGGGCGCTGGTGTTCCACGTGCTGCAATAATCTGGAGCTGCATCACATCAGACTGAGCTCTACTTACACTTTCTATTCAAGCCGTTTCTCCAAAAATTCAAACAGCATCACTGGTTTCAGCAGAAATATAACCTCATGTGTTCATTTGGCCATAAAACTGGCAGATGAGACTCATTTGTGTCTTTAGCCATGTGCTCTGCAAAACATCCAGTCAACATAAAACCTTTCCTTGTTCATCATCTGGTGAGAACAATCAATAAATTAACTGGTTTTAATTCCAGATCCTCTTCTCAATGATCTCAACAGAATAATTGCTTGTTTTCTGTCTTCTGGTTCGAAGTAACTGAAACATTTCTGTCAACCAGTTAAACAGCTGATTTAAAAATACAGGTCATAAATGTCTCGTGTGTTTATGTAAATAGGATGAAACAGTGAGAAATGCTTGTGTTGTCAATGACAACCCAGGAAGAAGAATATAATAATAATAATAATAATAATAATAATAATAATAATAATAATAATAATAATAATAATAATAATAATAATAATAATAATAATAACATGTAAGGATTTTTATTTAATTCCAGCAAGATTTCAAAAATTAAAGGACATTTGTTGCTTGGTAGAACTAAGAATTTTTGCTGTATTTTATATTCTTAGTTGATAATTTGTTCAAGAATAAACTTCATATTATCTGACCAGTCAAATAAAATTTAGTTGTTATCTTGATTAGAATTTACTAGTTAATGAAGAAGTCACTCTCTGCTTCTCTTCTCAAGAAAAATAATATTTGATGCTAACAAACAATTAACTTAAATTAGCATAAAAACATCTAGGTAATGACTTGTCAGGTGTTTTGGTCAGCCTTCACTCACCCAGGCTGTAGCCTCTCCTTGTCCATTTGTGAGCTTGTAATGAAACTATTTCCGCAGGAGGGATTTTAAAAACCAACCTAGAAATATCAACAAGTTGCAAGTTTAGTAAATGTATTAATAAATGTGCAGACCAATGAACAGATAAAAATAACCTGATTAAATACAAATGACAGCTTTCAAATGATGATTTTCTTTGTTAAAAGTACAAATCTATCCAAACCAACATGGTCCCAGGGGAAAAAGCTAGCCTTCTTAGATGAATT
The DNA here is from genome assembly GCA_006937985.1 of Aphyosemion australe. Taxonomy (NCBI): domain Eukaryota; kingdom Metazoa; phylum Chordata; class Actinopteri; order Cyprinodontiformes; family Nothobranchiidae; genus Aphyosemion; species Aphyosemion australe. The sequence continues at coordinate 151,296 of SSNS01000549.1, read as the reverse complement.
AACTGATTAATCAGATTATTTCAAAAGCTGAGTTCAGTTCCACCCACCACACCCAGACCTGATCACCACCACAAAATGAATAAAAAACCTGACTAAAGCCTTCACAGAGACCCGTCCCACATTTAGCCCAAAGACTTCTGGGTAAATATTCTCTTGGCTGACGAGACACAAGCAAAACCTTCTGGAAGGTGTGTGTCCTGTTCCATCTAGACTAAAACTAACACTAAAACAAAATAAAAGCAACATAACAAAATAAAAGCTGTTTTCACAGCTTTGTAATTAATCAAATTATTTTTCTATAGAAATATGGTTATTTTGATGGTTTTTTATGTTGGAGCTCATTGTTTTGAGCTGTGATATTAAAATGAACTCAGACAGATGATTTATGGGAACAAGCTTTATATTTAAGGTTCTATTTCATTATTTAACAGACTCTAACATGAGGAGGAGTTACTGTATTGTGTGTTTTTGTTCATTACTGTTAATGTAATGAGGTTAATATAAGATTGTATTTATGTAAACACTTCCTTCTAAAATGCTCTGTTAAAATCTGACGTTTACTCACACCTGATTTGAAACACTTGAGAGATTTCCTTAGATCAGCGTGTCAGTGTGTGTTTCTAGCTGGTAGTTATTGGTTTATTGACTAGAGAACGAGAAAACAAACAACTGTCTTGCTACATTTATTGCATTTGACCCTCTGTTCACCATGTAGTTAGTGTTGTCTTGCTGCTCTGTACCGACGGACCTCACACGTCCGTTTGCTCAGGGGCAGCTGGGTAGATGGTGCTCCTCTCTTGTCTGTTAGCAGCTCGTCGATCCCTTTCAGAATGCGAGCGGTCGTCAAGGGAGTTCAGGTTGATGAGCGCTGCGTTGTGTTTGTCTGGTCCACTTCATTTCATCCCAGATGGCCCGAGGGGTTGCGGCGGTTGAGTTGGAGTTAATGACAGGGCTTTGTTTGGCGTTCAGTCTCTCGCTGGGACAGGACACAGCCAGACAATAGCCAGGGTCACAGGTCCTCAGACACCCAGTGTCAGGGGGCTAATGTGAGCTAAGAGGAGCAGAGCGGTGTGGTCTGTAGAGCCAGGGTCAGTATGACTGGTTCCTGACAGACACCAGCTGCATCGTGTGTTTGGCTTTAAAGAGCTCATGAACCAGGTTGACCATGATGACCAGAGCTTCCTCTAGCCCTCAGTCCGAATGTCTGCTGTGAAACAGGTTTTTTGGGGTTTATTCTTTTTCATGAATAATGACTCTGCCAATGGAGTACAACTATGTGGTTTATTTTAGACATGATGCTAAAGGCTTCTCTCTGAGTGGATTTGTGTCCCAACAGCAGCAGATTCAGGAGAACAGGTTGTGAAAATGAAGATGCTTTAAGGCCTGTGTGATTTAGAACCATTGGCTTTTCCCCGTACGCAGTTTGAAACTTAGAAAAGTAAATATGTTAGTTCAAAGCTGAGCTGTTTCTGAGTCCTCTGCCATACATTGGTGCATCAGATAGAAACAATCCTACTCATGTTCCATCATCCATGTATCTTCTGAGCTAAGTTAGATCTGACTGAAGTGACTCTTTCAGGCATCACTCCCCCCTCTCTCTGTTCCCCACCCCCATCTTCATCCCTCCACCAGCCGCTGTGACCCCGGAACATGCTGCTCTGGCTCATCCAGCTGTGGAATTGACCTCCCATCTTCATAGTGACCCACTGCTTCCCATGACCTTTGACCTCTCAGGGTCAAGCCTGCAACCGTCTGGACCTCCTCCAACTGGCTCTTATCTCCCCCCTTCAGACATATCAGCTGGATCACGCTCAGCGTGCAGGACATTTGTTGGTCTCAGTAGAACATCTCAGAATCTGCTGATGATGAAGTCTGCTGAAACCTGTTTTAGTGTCTATGACCACTTTTGTTTTTTTTATTTGGCTCATCATGACGCTGCAGGACTGTCCTCTGCCTGCTTCTGCATCTTTCCGTCTCTCCATCTGTCCATCTCTGCCTTCCTCAGCTCGTTGTCCTAATCCTGGTTTTGAGACATGTCGTCCTGATTCTTGGTCACCGTGGCATGCCTGAGACCACAAACACACCAGGGTGGCTTTCTGAAGGAAGATGTATAAAGTGACTTTCAGTTTCAAAAATACTAAATCCATCATAAAGATGTTGATATTCTGATTTTCATTTCTAAGCTGTTTTGAATGATTTACATTTTAGTTATGAATAAAATCTTTCATCACTGGACTAAACATCCACATCATGTTAATTCGTAGATATTTTTTGGTATCATGGTTCATTGCAAGAGAATAAAAAGAATAAAACTAGACATGTTTAATTGTTTTACAGATTTTAACCATTGTATTAATGCATCATGGTACCCTAACCTTTAAAACACAACTGATGGAGTAGATTGACAATTTGTAAAAATTAACAAGTATTTTAACGCTAACAGTATTATTTTGTGTGATTTTGTCTGTCCTGTGGGGCTTGCCCCGTCAAGCCAAGTGGACTTTGGTCCAGCAGCAGCATTCCTGATCCCTGCTGAACTGAGAGACACAAGCAGAGGGGAGGCAGGGAGAGCTGTCAGGGAGGAGGGGGGAGCAAGAACAAGGGAGGAAGTGAGTGTTCATTACAAAATGTGCTTCTCAGTGTGGGCATGCCCAGTAGAGCTCGCCTTGCAGCCTGAAATCCAGCCTCTAAATTTGAACTAGAGGGAGATGGGATGACTGAGCAGAGTTTTGTTCCTGCTGTCTCTTGCTCTGATTTCTCTAACATGTGTGTTTGTGTGTGTAGAGGGATTATTGTTTTTATTTTTCTATTAAAGAAAGCATGAAGAAGCGGTGTTTGGAGAAAAAGCCTTCCTGTCGTGCATGTCCTTTCCTGTCAGTGACTTTTACCTCTGAGAGAACGGAGGAGCCAACTTGAACAGGCACTGAGGGGGGAGCTGGAGTGTGAAATTTGAGGAGAAAAGCGGCGTTGGCTGCGATGTCCAGGTCAGTACCCGGGAAAGCCTGAGTCCTCTGCAGATCTTGCCTTTTGTACTTTTATTCTCTCTGTTCACTTTCAGAGCTGTTGGCCTGATGTATGTTTATGTTTGAAAAATGCCGTGTTGTGGTAGAGGACTGAGCGAGTGAATGACAGGCAGCACACATCCCAGCAGCGGCAGTAGCAGCGGCGCCGAGCTCCGGCTGATCCCTGCAGCTCCTCGTTTGGGAGCTTTTAGTTGATCAGCTCAGATGTTCAGATGGGTGCACGTGCTGAGCGGGGACAAACTTGTGGCCACGTGGTTATGTTAATCCCAGAGATGTGTTGGCACTCACTGGCTGGCTGAGTTGAAGCAGGAGGCGTTTTACCTGGAAGTCCTCTGTAATCTGTATTTTATTGAATTTCAAACAAACACAAAGGGAAAATGTTCAAGGGTATTTGAAAGGATGTTTTGTAATCCCTCGGCTTCCTTTTCAAATTTCAATATCTAATTAAAACAATAAATCACTGTATTAATTTTGGGTAATGTAGTTCATAATACCTCAGGTTTTCCTCGGCTGAATGTGCCTCCGCCTGATTTAGACATCCTGCCTTGGATGATTTGGTGTTACAGTTCCGTGCAAGCTGCTCTGGATCCACAGGAAGGTTGTTAGTCTGTTGTTTCTTGATTCAAGGCAGCCCTGAGGGCCCCGAGCCATTAGCTATCCCATCATACCTTCTCTCTGACAACCAGGTGTCAGCAGCAGCATCCTGCTAGAGCCTCATGATGACAGGTTCATTATTCCAAAGCAAAAGCACTCAGCTGTAGAGAGACTGTTGTACTTATGACTTTTCATCATATCTATTTTACTCATCATATTTATAATAATAATAATAATAATAATAATAATAATAATAATAACCATTTTATTATTTTGGTCTGTGTTTCTGTTTCTAGTCTTTTTTCCGACATGATAAGTGAACAAACACCAAACTGACTCAAACTGTATTAACAGCATAATTATAGTGTAATAAGTAGTCATCCAATAGAATTTGTTAAGTTCAATTAACAATAGTTTCTAAATTAAAAATTACAAGCAATAATACAAATGTATTAAGGCAAAAGTGTGTGACTCTATGAAACACATTTTTGATATCCCCCTCCTTCTACTTTCACTGATGAGCAGCACATCAGCGTTTGTGGCTGATGTTGTGGTCCTCGGCATACTCACCATCCTGAGTCTGACTCGTTGCTCCATCGTCAAATTTCAAGTAGTTTCACAGCATCGTCCCATTTTACACACAACAGAACTGCATCAACGTGTTTAAGGGTTTCCAGTTTACATTCAGCTTCATTAGTGTCTGAGTGTGTGTGTGTGTGTGTGTGTTTGTGGGTGGGGGGGTAGGGGGCGTTCACATCAGGACCAAAATATATTCATACCCTATAAATATTACGTATTTAGTTAAAAATACAGCATATCGAAAAACAAATTTTATTATTATTATTATTATTATTATTATTATAGGATTTTCTAGCCAGGTTCAGCAAGTTCTTTGTTCAGGTCAGTATTTTTGGCTTGAGTTGAATTTGGAGAGAGAGAGAGAGAGAGAGAGAGAGAGAGAGAGAGAGAGAGAGAGAGAGAGAGAGAGAGAGAGAGAGAGAGAGAGAGAGAGAGAGAGAGAGAGAGAGAGAGAGAGAGAGAGAGAGTGCTGTATTCTTATCTTTTGCTCATTTCTTTATGCCTCCCAGTAAAACTGTGACTCTTTTATTAAAGTTTCATGGTTTGATTTGTGATGGATTACACTGCAGACGGCAGCATCAGATAAAATAAAAAGTCTTTCAAAGATAAATGTGTTGTTTCTATTACTGAAACAGCAAAGATGTAGTCATGCTGTGATTCAGTACTGAATCATAACTTCACTGGTTTTACTCCTATAAATGATAAGGTGTTGCACTTGTTGGTGCAGGAGTGAGAATAAAACTGTATGTAAACAATACAAATTTGTAACAGGAATTGCTGAATGAGTGGATGAATGAACTTGCAGTAGATGAGGATTAAAATGTACGGTAAGAATGAACCAAGATGGAGACAGGAAGTCAAAATTACACCAAGCGACCTAAATAAAGAGTGTTTAGTCGAGTTTAAAAGAATACCGTCATGGCTCTGATGGAACATTTCACAGGCAGTCAGAATATAGTGCTAGAAATGACATGTATCTATCTAATATTGAGAATAACAGCTTATACCTCTGTTATGAGCATGCAAATGTAAAAAATAATAATTTTTAAGTAAAAACCACAGAATTTTACTGCTAAGATCTTTAAATCAGCATTAATGCAAACTCAGCGCTGCATCTACAATTATCATACAACAAAAACAGTTTTAAACTGAATCTTTTGGCTCCTTGTTGCAGTCAGTCAGTCTGTCACAAAAACAACTTTTTCTTATTAAAAACCCAGAATACTCTGCATATTAATAATGCATATTTCAGGTCTTTGCTGAGTTTCATTCCTGTTTCCTAAAGACGCTCATGGAAATCATTGTTTGGCTCAGACTCTTCTCTTTGATCCACTGATTTTCTAACATGCCACACAGCACCATGATGCAAGGAATGCCAAGGAGCAATAGAGCTAAGGAGGAAGCAATGACATTAAAGTCAAAATGCCCAGAAATGTTGGAAAAAATCTGCTGTTTCAAGAACAACCTGAGGAATCAGAGCTTGTGCTCCTGAACTCGACTGTGTTTGGTTTATTAATATTATTGTGAAAAATGTTTCATTTAATACCAGTTGCAGTTATTTAGCTACTTCCATTGTAATGTCCACAGTGGTGTACAAATTCCTTTGAATTTTACAGAAAACAACTAATAAAAGATTTTGTAAGCTGGGGAACACATTTAAGACTCTTTCTGGAAAGGTTTGCTTTCTTGAGACGTCCTAGAAATAGTCTACTTTTGACTTTTCTGATGACATTTTGAGGTTATTCTCCACACTTCCCCTTTCTGTCTTTTTTGGTGAATGATGGACTGAAGAGAAAATGGGTGACAACTCTGCCAATGTCCAAAAGCTTGAGATGTGTTTTAGAAGGCCAGAAGAACCACATAGCTGCTTGAAAGCCATAGAACATAGGTTGGGTTTTTTCCTTTTTCATTTGTCAAATAAGCCTAGAGGTTATTCAGAAGTCTGTTTTTTCTTGTATATTTATCTCGTTTGGTGATCATACATGAATCACAGCTGTGTGCTGCCTTTGCTTGTGCTTCGGCTCAGAGCGTCTTGAAGAGCTGATAAAGCAGCTTGTATCTGAGAAGTTCATTTGTTCTAGCAGCAAAATGATTCCCTTCATTCTTGGAAACTAGGTTCCCATGCGCTCGGCCCGGGTCCCACCCCTGATGGCCCATCTGAGGCTTCATGATCCATCACACAGCGGGCAGCCATGTTCTCCTGAAAGGCCCATGAACTTGTTACCTCCCTTGGCCCGTCTGTCTGAATGTCAAACTCATTTTTCTTTTCTTGTGTCCCTTTCTTTTCCCATCCCCATTCTGGGATTACTGGTGTATTGAAATAATTGGGCTGCATTCAGTGTGACCAGGTTGCCAGTGCAGCTCTTGAATAGAGATATCTAGCTTGGTGCCTTGATTTTCCTGTGACCTCCCTTTCACATCGCCTTCCTCCGCCTCCCTCTGGGGTCATGTGGGGTCATCATCATGACTCCTGCTTCTCAGTACAATGACAGAACATCCACGGTACATTATCTACAGTGGGTCAGCTGGCCTGGAGCTCCGTCTGTGGCCCATTCTTCTCTGGGATCTCTGGATCCAGCCTGTTCAACATGGCACACATTCAAAATGGCAACCTAAAGGGGCTTTTATTCCTCCTGCAGAATTCAATCACTTTTCTTTCTTTTTGCCTCTCTGCTGTGTTATTCAGAGTTTAATGAGGGAGGCGAGATAAAGGCAAGCTTATGGTTTGCTGGATGATGGAGAGGCTGGCTTTTTGTTTCTGTTTGAGGAGCCACACAGTGAGCGTTCATGTGAAATGAGTTCTGTTTTTTTTTTAACTAGAGAGGAAGGTGATTGAGATGTCTGAGTGAGAGCCAGGGAGTCTGGCAAAGCAGGGGTCATTAAAGTGTCAAAGGAGCTTTGGCTCTTCAAATATTCCTTTTCAGTTTAGAGACATCCTTGGTTCCAGGGAGTTCAGTAAAAGGAGGAGTTTTTTTGCCATATGCCTTCAAAAGGAGGTGCTGCTTCTGCAAGGCTTTTCACTATAAAACATTAATGCTCTGATTTTATCACCAGCATCCACACTGGCAGAGCTGTGCATCATTTGAATCCTTCCACAGGATTATCCTCTTACATAAACATAGGCAGTTTGGACAGCTCCTGTCAGTGCAGAGAGGGAATCAGGCTGGATGTGAGGAATTTCCAGGCTGATTCTGGATCAGGAGGCTGTTGTTGTGAAGTCTGCTGTGGGTCAAAGTCTGCACTAAATATCAGCTGTTGGAGAACGTGTTTGCTTTAGCAGCAGCACAAGCGTCAGCAGCGACGCAAGATTCCTCTGTCTGACATCACAGAGCAGTGAGGTGGAGGAGTCCATCGGCTTTACACACACACACACACGCACGCACACACGCACGCACGCACGCACACACACACACACACACACGCACAAACAGGTGAAAAGTAACTGTATTCTTCTCTGAGGTCAGCACCGGTCTATCAAGCTGCAGTTCCAGCCAGCTGGTGTGGAGCAACGAGAGGAAAAAATATTTGATAAGAAAGTTGAAGTTAAAAATCTGGTAAATGTAATAATTTTGACACTTTATTTGGAAGCAAAAGACAAAAAAATGCCATCCATCCATCCATCCATCCATGGGTCACAAGGTATCAGGTTCCGTAGGTAAAACCACACCTTCCTCCCTCTACGAGCTTTACATGCCAAGGTGTTTGCAGTTCAGAGTGGATCTATTATTCCTCCTGCAGGTTCTGGTTCTGTGCTAGGGTCTTCTCCCAGTGGGACAGTCTGTAAAACCTCCAAATTAAGGTGACAATCAAAACCACCTAGGCAGACCTTTATTCAGTGAGGATCAGCTGTACTCTGAGCTCCCCTCAGACGGCAGAGCTTTTTACCTCTAAGGCCCGGTTCACACAGAGGACTTTAAAATGGACCCCATACTTGGCGATAAATACAGTTTTTGGCCCTAAAATGTGAGCAAAAACGTCTCACTAACCAATTCGACATAGACCATTAATCTGAGCAGATGTTCATGTAAAACTACAACAAACTACAAAAATTTAAGGTTAGCAGGGAATTACTAGAACTAGTAGGGAAGAAAAACAGACAAAAAGCACGAGAGATAAAAGGTTGAAGATGCAAATACATCCTTTATCTGAACAAACTTAAGTACCTCTGCTCTTGACTTAAAGAAAAGGCCAAGCCTAAATAGTACAAAATCAATGCCAAAGCTGTTTCAAATGAGCCGTAGCCATCTTAGTTTTGCTCAGTCGCATCATTCTCCCCACCAAAACCCATAGAGTGCTGTGACTGGACCGCTACGGATGTCAGTCAATGTGGCAGTCCGCCATACACTGTTGAAGAAGATGCAAATACATCCTTTATCTAAATAAACTTAAGTACCTCTGTCTGCTTTTGACTCAAAGCCCAAGTCTAAATAGACCAAAATTGATGCGAAAACGGTGTCAAACAAGCCGTCACCATCTTAGTTTCGCTCAGTTGCAGTAACATCCCGCCCACCAAACCGATAGAGTGCTGTGATTGGCACACCACCATACTGGTGAGGGCTGCGGAGGTTCCAATGGAGTGTGGTTAGACTGACATGCAGAGCAAAATCATTTTGCTTCTGCTACTGTTCCATCTAGATTTCTAGGCTATCTATCAACTGTTCCACCATGCAATCCCCTACTACCCAGGCTGCAAGTTGTGCCTTCTCAACTGGATGCAATTGGTTTTATGCATCAAACGACTACTTACAAAAAAAAGATAACAAAACATGCACATTTAAGATTACAACAACAAAGAAATCAACAGTAGTCAACACATGAGTTGCATTCATATACTGTATTTGTATTTATATTTCCCCCAAGTCCCATTTAATTACATGGAGGGTCTACTGCAACCAGCCACCAGGGGGCATTTTGATTCATTTCAGCTTCATCTTCTGTAATGATATCCTCTTTTTACAGGAGACAATTGTCAAAGATCCTGGTAATAGTAATTATAGTCGATTCACATTAAGTTATCTGGACTTCTTTGGGGGGGCAACCAGCAGCCATGCCAGAGGCCCAGGAGATGACGACGGCAAGCCCCCAGTCCAGTCTGAAGCCACCCACCCGAAGTAAACTGAGCTCAGAACTCAGCAGCCCGTGATCCAAGGGCGCCCAACCCCGCCAGAGATCCGCCAGAGCCCAGGGTGCAGGGCCCTCCAAGCAGCCACCAGGAGCTAGCTGACAGCTGCAAAAAAAAATTTCAGCTCCACATACGAGAGCTGCAAATACGCAGGCAGACCAAGGTATCATCAACCAGCAGGAATTGAGGCAGGGGGAGGGTAGGTCTAGATGTTATAGCATCACAAGATGTGCCAGGAGAGGGGAGGAGTCCAAAACTCTACCTGACACATAGGCAGTCACACACAAACACAGTCACACACTTTCACCCTCTTACTTACTCAAAAATACATTCAACCTAGACACACAAGAATGCACGTAATACACCCACTCACACTCCCCATACACACACTACACACTCTGGTCTGATACAGCTGCACACAGGGCACAACCACTACCGGACTCAGAGATGGTTCCTGTTCTAACTGTGGTGCTGCCCAGCACAGAGCAAAGTGACCCACCACCCCAGACCCTGACCAGACGGCCAGCTCCCACTCCTAGTCTCCACCCCTGGGAAGTGAACCGAGAACAGTAGTGTGGGAAGACCCCTAGTCTCCTTCCGCCTGCTCTAATGTAGTGTTGATGCGTGTTGTTAGAGTGCATTTTGCGGTTGGGGGAGATGGGGCAGCGCAGACATCATCCGGCCTACACCATCTGGTGTCAGCACACAACCCCAATCCCCCCCCAGAATCGTCGGTGTCTAGGTGCAGCTTAAAATTGGAAGTGGGCACCGGCACCCGAGGAGAGGCTGAGTGATCCCCCTCTTCAGGTGTCGTCGAGTGTGTGCCCCCCTCCAAGGCCCTAAGTCTGAATCTGCATGAAATGTCATTGATGGAAGTGTTTAATATGCAAATTAAAAATGGGGCGCAGGCCGCCACGGGACTGCGGAGATGGGAATCATACCCGCACCCACAGAACTAGCCCTTACCCCAAGGCCCTATGTGTATGTGTGTGTGGTGATGTGATGGAGCAGGAGGAGGGAAATGTCTGAGGATGGGGAGGAATGACTGGGGAGCCTAAGCCCTCCCAGGGAGCCAGCTCCCCCGCTGACCCCAATAGGCACCCCCATTCCCAGACAGCACCCGGGGCAAGGAGACCCCAGCCCATCTGGTCAGGGCTCACTGCAGCACCCTCGCATTTGATCAACATCCAGACTACACAAGACATTAGACACCCAGGCAGAGTTGAGTCCTCCCCCTCCCTGAGATCACCCTCCCCGATGATGGAATAGAAGTGTTCCTGCCATTTGAGGAGGTACCAAGGTCCACCTGAGGCCCCTGAGTTAGGGCCAGGCTCTGCCGCATGCACCTGCCCATGCCCCCGGCAGCATGCAAGCAAGGACCCAGTCTCCCCAGGCCCAGCCCAGACTCCCGACCAGGGACAAGCACCCCCAGACCCCAGGCCATCGGGTCCTCACCCAGACCCACCCAAGAGTGATATGGCTATCAGGCAGTGGCCTGTGACCCCCGTCAAGACCTCCCAAGGCCCCACACACGGCCGCCAGAAGGACACCCCCCAAGGTCACCCAAGCACCCCCAGAATGGGGCGGCAGCCCCCCGGCACCAGCCCACCAATGAACCCACCCCTAGGGAACCCTAGGATGCTCCGAACTCAGATCATCCCCCACTCAACCACAGCATCCTTCAGGACAAAGTCAATGACCCCTCATCATTGCTATGTGATGGAATCGGTCAAAGGAGTCCAGAGAGATTGATTTGATGTGGAGGCAGAGGCTGTCTCAAGTGTAATTAAAGTTAAAGTCAAAGTCCCAAGTATTTATCACACACTGGTGAAATTACATCTCCGCATTTGACCCATCCCCATGGTGGGGAGCGGTGAGCTGCAGCTGTGGCCGCGCTCGGGAACTAATATGGTCTAACAAAAGATTTCTATACTGGTTAATGCAAAGATTATTTTTATTTTTCCAGTTTATGAGGATAGCTTTCTTAGTGATACATATGGCAGTTAGAACCACGTGAACCAAGTTTGTTTCTATGCGGACGTCGTCCAGGTTTCCCAGCAAGCACAGTGAGGGGGAATTTGGGATATCACATTTCAGACACTTTGACAGGTCTTCACATACTCTGCACCAGAATCCCTGAACCGGTGGGCAAGACCACAGTGCATGGATATAATTATCTGGAGTGTTGTCCGTACAGTGTGTACAGGTGTCAGACGGCGCAAACCCCATTCTGAACATCTGATGACCTGTATAATGTACTCTGTGCAGAATTTTGTAATTGAATTAATTGTAAATTGGGGTTCTTGGTCATTTTAAAGATTTTTAAACAAGTCTGGGACCAGAAATTTAGGTCAAAGCTGACTGACAGATCTACCTCCCATTTCGCTATAGGAACTGCTATTGAATCATCTATTCTGGACAGTGTCTTATATATTTTAGACAGTAGTTTGGGGTGGGTGAAATTAAAGAAGACCAATACCCTTGATGGTGTTTGTAATTCTACTTTATTAAGCTTAAATTTATGTTTAACTACAGATTTTATTTGTTGATATTCTAAAAATCTATTCTTGTCAATCCCATATTGGGAGACTATTCTGTTAAATGGGATAAAATCTATTCCTCCAAAGATATGTTCAAGGTATAAGATTCCTATACCCTTCCAATCTGAAAAGTTCATCATATTGTTGTTTTGTAAAATGTCAGGGTTGTTCCAGATGAGTGTGCGCCTACATGGGATTAGTAAAGACTCTGTCATTTTTAGATATTCCCACCATGCTGCAAGAGAGGTGCTGATATTAATACTTTTAAAGCTTTCGTGTCTTTTAATGTTTGAGCTGGTAAATGGTAGGTCTGAAAGCTCTATATTATTGCAAAGTGTCTGTTCTACATCTAACCAGGACTCCTCTGGTGGGTTAGGCTTCAACCATCTTGATATGTATTGGAGCCTGTTGGCTAAGAAATAATTATAAAAGTTGGGTAGATCCAGCCCTCTATCTTTGGTCTTCTGTAGTGTTTTTAAGCTAATTCGTTGGGGTTTATCCTTCCAAAGGAATTCTTCTTTGGTTTCTTGAAGGCATTTTGGTTCTCATCAGAGCAGCAATTTAAATTCTAATTGGAAACCAATAGAAGTCCAGTTGCCTTCCATTAAACCTATTAGGATTCTCCTTTCTTATTAATGTTCACGATAGTCCTTCAAGATAGTAAAGGAAGGAGAGGAAATCAAATAGATTCAGCACATTTCATAGATAATAACATAGTTATAAAAAACTAAATGTAATAATTTGTTAGAATATATTGCTGTTATTAACAAGTTTAAATAATTTCGCTGCTGATTTATCAAATAGTGAGATGACAGTTGATCTGAGAAAGTTAGTTTTTATACATGCTTCCTTAGAAATCAGCTGTCAGTCAAATGGTTTCTTCTCAAATGTCGTCTTCTGTCAACATGATAAAGAAAGCAGGAAAATTTGAAGTTAGAAAAACAGGCAGTAATGTTGTTTCTTTCAGTCCAGAAGCTTTTCTCAGCAATGTGACTGTTATTCTACTGTGACTCAAGCCTTAAGCAGAATATTATGTTGAAGCATTGTGTTCTAGTGTGTGTGTGTGTGTGTGTGAGAGAGAGAGAGAGAGTGTGTGTGCTGCTCATAACTAACACTTCTGGCCTCTCTCTTTTTAACTCTCTTCATCTTCATCTTTGTCTGCCTGCCTCCACCTTTTTTCACACCCCTCTCCTGTTGTGCCTCAGCGGGGGTGAGAGACGCAGGTTGACAGCCTTGCAGGTCTCCTCATTACGCCGCGTCTGAGCCGCCACAGATTTAAAGAGATGATAAAAGCAGTCTGGAGGGCAATAATGACCACAAGCTCTGATGCAGGAGGAGGAAGGAGAGGGGAGGCAGGGCTCTTATCTGGCTGCTCGCTCAGCCTCTCATCATTTTGCTCGTATGAAATGAAAAGGGAGGAAAAGTTGCCTTTAATCTGTTCAGCAAAATTAATTTTTTTGCTCGGTGTAACTTTTTATACTGTACGTCTTACAGAAAAGTATTATGTCTTTATTATGTTGCCAACTAGTTTTTACTCACTCTCGGGTTAAACAATTATTTCAAACTGACGCAACAATTATGGAATATAATTCATTACATTAAAATAAATGTATATATTATTAAAATTATTTATTTTAATTATTTTATGATAAAGAAATTGACCCTATTTAATAATCAAAAGGTGTCCCTCATTCTGTGATTGAAACTTTGTTTCCTGAAACAGTTGTTTGTTGTATAAATAATGTTTTCACACAATAAAAAATAGTGACAGAGAAAAATATGTTGCTTCAAAATATTTTCTTTTTCTCTGCACAACAGTTTAATCATAAATCACATTACGGAAGCACATATTTTTGGAATTCAGTTAAGTTCTTGGTGTCTCGTGTGCAGCAAGTTGAGTATAACCACGCGTGACTGCTGTGAATGGTGTCATATGTCCACTTGCTCAGTTGCAAAAATGGCGCCATTCTCAAGTGTGCTCTGATAGCGTACACGTGCACGGCGCAGGAGGTGTGTGCATTGCATTTGAGAGCCAGGCGCGAGTCCCTACCGCCATCGCTTGTTCCAGGGGGGTACCAGAAGCGACCCATGGGGGGCAGTACTTGAAAAAGTGAGTTGAGAAGCCCAGAAGCACAGTCATATATTCGACAGCAGGACCCTGATCACGAGTGCATGCAAGAGAAGGAGATGTTGCAGCACACTCCGGGCGAGAACAGGGTTTCTTGCAGCATCAAGGAGGAATATTATCATCTAAGATGAACCTGCAGAGCGTGTATGTGAAAAAGTTGAACTGAGCTGGTTCACATCACAAGGTGCGTGAGCCTGATCTAAGCGCCACTTCGTAGCAGGGAACATGCATGAAGGTGACAGAGCATGATCATGTGACACCGAACGATCTGGTACTAAGCATGATTGGGTCAGCGTTTCAACAGCCCGACCCACACCACACCATGGAGGGAGAAAGAGCCAGCGTGCAAATGGGGCGGACCCGTGCAGCTGGCTGCACCTCAGCAGGGAGGAGACCCAAACAAACCTGGGAAAAATGATCGGGAGTGGTGTTTGGTGTGGGGAACATGTGTGAGCAGAGGACATGGAACACAGTCAAAAAATACACAGATCCTCCCCAAGAAGTCATTTTTAAACTGCTTCTTTCAAGTTTCTTCGGGCTGGTGAGAACAAGACAAAACCTGCTTATGACCTTTTCAGAACCGCTGAGCATCAGGCTGAGGGTCCCTCAGTGCTGAGGCAGAGGCGGGGAGCTGATTCCAAGGAGGACCAGGTGCTGCTGGTTGTTTGAATTGGCCCTGCTATACTCTGGAGGGCCAGCCGGGATGAAAAATGGGTCAAGCCAGGTAATGGACAGTGGCAGACAGCTCTGCTGTTTTCTGTGCTCTCTCGATTGCGCTCCTGAAATTAGGCCCAAACAGAACATCAGTGCTGATTGGACCCTCCAGCATATCCTTCTGCAGATGTTCAGGGATGGAGGGCAGGGCTTTCAGCCACAGAGTGCCAGGAGGGGATATGGGTAGCATCGATCAGTGCAGTGGCACAGAAGCTGGCAAGATTTTGGCAGATTTGCAAATGATTCCTTTAGACTCGTCAGGCACATCGAGTCCATCCACCATTTTGGAGATGCTGAAGGTGATAAGGACGACGTTGTTAGCTGCAGTGCCCACCTGTAAAGCACATTGGTGTGAGCGGTCAGACAGCCGCATCAGAAGTTGATCCACCTTAATTATTGGGACATAGGTGGAGATTGGAGCTTTGGCTCAACTGAGGCTTGGCCCAATAGTTTATTTATTCTTTATTTAACCAGGAAGGTCCCATTGAGATTAAAAACCTCATTTTCATGGGAGTCCTGGCCAAGAGGCAGCAAAAGTTACAGTTACAAAATTTTTCAGTTACACAAACATGTTATGTACAGAATTACAGAAGGCAGTTACAACACAGGGAGTCTGTCTCAAGGGCTCTCAGTCTGGTTTTAAATGTATTCAAGGAGATGAGCTCGGTTAGTTTCCAGTTTTCCTGCAGCCTGTTCCATGCAGAAGGAGCAGAGTGAACGAAAGCCCTTTTGCCCAGTTCAGTGCGAGCAAACGGAACACAGAGTAACAACTGATGGTTTGCACGCAGACTGTGAGAAGTTACACTTTTCTATGAGATTAAGTTACAGATGTAGTTGGGTAGTAATCCAAGCATGTCCTTGTAAACAGTGGCGGCTGGTGACTATTTTTTGGGTGGGGCACTAACCACATATCACCACTAGGGGACGCCAAATTACCATTGATTCTTATGCATCAGCGTCACACAACTGACGGTCACAGGAGCACTTCGGCAACAAATTTGTTCAAAAGGTTTTTGAATATTAAGTTTTTGACAAAAACATGCTTAATATTCATCCATTCACCCATATATTACACAAACTGCACACACACTTAAGGGGAGTAGGCTAATCTAATCAATAGAATCCACTTTTTACCAACATCCAATAAGCTGTAAATAAACGTGAGGCCGTAAAATAGACGCTACACGTATCCAGAAAAACACACAGTGACACAACGCAAGATATCCACAGAAGCAGGCGTTTAGATTAAAGCCCAGACTCACAAACAAGAATAGAAGTACCACTCTTAGTTCAAAGCGTTTGGAGCCGCTAACGCAGCAGCAAGCTAATTTCCTGAAGCCAAAAGCTAAAATCAGGCTTACCTGCAGGTTATGGTCAAAATCCATGGTGTAGTAAAAACAATCCACTCGGTTCGTGAAATCCTATATCCCAACGTAAAAGCTTAGCTGAGCAGACTGTTTTACCCGCTTGAGTGTTTGATGCATTCCACCATCTTCCTGTTTATGTGGATTCTCTCCCTGTGATTGGTCATTACCAGCTGAAAAAAGCTCAACAACAAGCAATTCGATTGGCCCTCTGGGCGGGGTGAACAACCTGACCAATGAGTGATCTCCTCCTCCTGGTCTGAGCAGAATTCACCCGGTGACGAGCGCTACACGATGCGCCCAAAGCCTCTCCTATTCTTTCTCGTTGTGGACGGATTGGGGATCCAGTGCGCATGCACGAGTAAGCCCATATTAAGTCAATGGTAAAGATTGCTGCGCCCGCAAGAGGACACGTGACAAGTACATCGACAATTTGGCCGTGTTAAAAGTAAAAAGAACATTATTAAACTACAATTAAACGCAGATTACACACAACACTTAGTCCATATGGTGTATAGATCATTTAGTTTATTTTTTATGTTTTTTAAATATATTTTGTGATTCCTCTCTTCTTCTTCTCCTTCCTGTGAGACTGGTGGGGCGGTGCCCTAGCGCCCCCTATGGATGAGCCGCCACTGCTTGTAAATGAAAGTGAACCAATGTGCCAACCTCCTGGTGGACAAAGAAGGCCATCCCACTCGAGAATACAATTAACAATGATGGGTCAGTGGTCTACAGTTAGTAATAAACCTCAGCGAGGCATGATACACCACATCAATCCATAGTCCATGGTAGCTGAGAACCGCGGCTAGATGGGGTCAGGACAGCGGCCCTGTGCGGTGCCAAACCTTCCTGCCAAGTCATCCAACTGTGGCGGGGCCGGTTCAGGGACAACTAATCTCTTGTGGTCAGCTGCCACTGAGCTGATGGAAGGCAGCTCCTGGAGCAGAGCTCTGATAGCTGGCAGAGGAGTAGAGGAGGAGCGTGGAATGCTCGGGTGGAGGCCCATCCTGAAGGTGACCCATTGTCGACCTCCAAACTGTCCAGGAGGGCTG
Organism: Aphyosemion australe; assembly: GCA_006937985.1. Taxonomy (NCBI): domain Eukaryota; kingdom Metazoa; phylum Chordata; class Actinopteri; order Cyprinodontiformes; family Nothobranchiidae; genus Aphyosemion; species Aphyosemion australe. The sequence goes on along the minus strand of SSNS01000549.1, from coordinate 134,177 downwards.
CAGGGCTAGGGCTGCCAGCCTCATCACCATCATCATTTGGCCTGGGTGGAGTCATCCGACTCCTCCCCGGCACCAAAGAACTGGAGCACCTTGTCCAGCGGGTATGCCTCTGCCACTGGGAAGACGTCTCCGGGGGCAGACGTGAACAAGTCCACACGGCTAAACTTCTCAGCCAAAGGCAGAGCTGCACAGAAGGGGCAGGAGGCCTGTGGTGTCAGGGCGAGACCCGCATGATGAGCCCTGAGACAGAACTCACATTTGGAATGGAGGTCGCTGCTCGTGATGCAGCCGGTTTGGTGTGAAGTGCAAGGCCAGACCGTGTTGATGGACATGGTGAGTTGAGGATTATTTGCTCTTGTTGAGAATAATTAGCTGTTTTAGTGTGTAGCATGAAGAGAAATTGGGAGACAAATGATGGGTTTACACCCCTTTTATACCGAATCGGGGCCCACCCAGTAGGCGGGCGTATATTAAAAGCTCTTCAGTGAGTGGCTAACCCAGAGTTGCTTACCAATCCAGCCTTAAAGGGTGAAGCCTATACGAAATACAGGCTATTGAGATTTAAACAACAACAAAAAATATTTGCAAGACATCGGTCATACAAGCAGGAAAAAACTGAACAGAAGATTTTTTAAATGCTTTAATGGCAAACGTTCAGCCAAAATGTGATTCAATTTTACTGGGTTTTACTGTGTTTGATTACCTGATGACTGAGAACCTTCACCAGCATATTAACTAACCGTTTTTAGAAATCCTCCAGGTCTATCTTCTGTTTGTGACTCCTTATACTCATGTATGTTTGACCACAAAATACAAACTTCAGCTTGAGGTGAATCAGACCTCCAAAAGGTTCTAAACTGTGCCATTTTAACTCAACTGCCAAACTCCTGTCCCTCTCTGTCTTCCCTCTCACTTCCTTTCTTCCATCTATTTATATGGAAATGAGGGTCAGAAGATGAGGGGGTTCTCACGTTCAATGTGAAACTTGGTCCTTTGTATAGCTGCAGCTCAAGCTGTTCAGACAGAGGCCAGAGGTGAAACTGAATTCAGCTAAAACTCTAGAGTGAGTCTGGCCTTGAGCTTGGCTGTGTTATACTGGATGGGTCTTCATGTTGGATCCAAGCCAGAGCTAAAGCCCTTGGGACCTGCAGCTTAGCTAGGAAAATCCCTAAAGCTGAAGGAGACTGTACCAACAAAGCTATTTCAATGTTTGTCCAGTCCACCACAAATACTGCTAGAGTAAGAGTCAAGGTAATTTTAATTTAACCACGTTGACATTTACTGTGGTGCACTCTTGTATATGTGTGTATTTACCTCTCAGCTCACCTTTTCTTCTCATTGGGTGGTTGCACAGGATCTTGAGGGTTCCTTTCAGAATCTTGACTTGACTTTACAGACATAAACATGCCACCAAAGTGCTGTACAGACATACATAAAAACAATACAAGAATCTAAGTAAATAAAACAATGCAAACAAATAAAACATCAATAAAATATGATAATACAATAGTGACACTATCAGGCACCCGAATTGAAAGCCAGATCATAAAAATGGGTCTTCAGCTTCGATTTAAAAACCACTACAGAGGAGGACTACCTAATGTGTAATGGAAGCTTATTTCAAAGTTTTGGTGCAGCCACAGGAAAAATAATAATAATTCATCGAACTTATATAGCGCTTTGTTAGGACACTCAAAGACGCTGCATGCACTCACACATTCACACACTGCTGATGATGGTAAGCTACTGGGTAGCCACAGCCGCCCTGGGGCGGTCTGACAGAAGCGAGGCTGCATTGTTGTGCCATCGGCCCCTCTGACCACCACCAACAGAGGCAATTCGGGTTAAGTGTCTTGCCCAAGGACACAACGACGGCGACAGACCGAGTGGGACACGAACCCGCGACCTTCTGAACCCGCTGGTGGACACCAGTGGTTAGGGATGCTGTCAAGCTGAAGAAAGAGTCCTATCAGGTCTTTTTGGCCTGTGGGACTCCAGAGGCAGCTGATAGGTACCGGCAGTCCAAGCGGAATGCGGCTCGGGTGGTCGCGGAGGCAAAAACCCAGGCATGGGAGGAGTTTGGTGAGACCATGGAACAAGACTTCCGTATGGCTTCGAGGAGATTCTGGTCCACCATCCGGCGCCTCAGGAGGGGAAAGCAGTGCACTACCAACACTGTTTACAGTGGGGAGGGTGTGCTGCTGACCTCGACTCGGGACGTTGTGAATCGGTGGGCCGAGTACTTCGAAGACCTCCTCAATCCCACCGGCACGTCTTCCAGTGTGGAAGCAGAGTCTGGGGACTTTGGGTTGGGCTCTCCAATCTCTGGAGCCGAGGTCACTGAGGTGGTCAAAAAACTCCTCAGTGGAAAGGCTCCAGGGGTGGATGAGATCCGCCCGGATTTCCTTAAGGCCCTGGATGTTGTGGGGCTGTGTTGGTTGACGCGGCTCTGCAATATTGCGTGGACATCGGGGGCAGTTCCACTGGACTGGCAGACCAGGGTGGTGTTCCCCCTATTTAAAAAGGGGGACCGCAGGGTGTGTTCCAACTACAGGGGGATCACATTCCTGAGTCTCCCAGGTAAGGACTATTCAGGGGTTCTGGAGAAGTGTGTCCGTCGGATAGTCGAACCTCGGATTCAGGAGGAGCAATGCGGTTTTCGTCCTGGCCGTGGAACACTGGACCAGCTCTATACCCTTGGGGGAGTCCTGGAGGGTGCGTGGGAGTTCGCCCAACCAATCTACATGTGTTTTGTGGATTTGGAGAAGGCGTTCGACCGCGTCCCTCGGGGGGCCCTGTGGGGGGTACTCTGGGAGTATGGGGTACAAGGCCCCTTGATACGGGCTGTTAGGTCCCTGTACGACCAGTGTCAGAGCTTGGTCCGCATTGCCGGCAGTAAGTCGGGCTTGTTTCCGGTGAGAGTTGGACTCCGCCAAGGCTGCCCTTTGTCACCGATTCTGTTCATAACTTTTATGGACAGGATTTCTAGGTGCAGCCAAGGTGGTGACGGGATCTGTTTTGGTGGCCTAAGGATCAGGTCTCTGCTTTTTGCAGATGATGTGGTCCTGTTGGCTTCGTCAGAACGTGATCTCCGGCTTTCGCTGGAGCAGTTCGCAGCCGGGTGTGAAGCAGCTGGGATGAGAATCAGCTCCTCTAAATCCGAGACCATGGTCTTGAGTCGGAAAAGGGTAGAATGCCTTCTCCAGGTCAGGGACGAGGTCCTGCCCCAAGTGGAGGAGTTTAAGTATCTCGGGGTCTTGTTCACGAGTGAGGGAAGGGTGGAGCGTGAGATCGATAGGCGGATTGGTGCTGCGTCTGCAGTGATGCAGGCGTTGTACCGGTCTGTCGTGGTGAAGAGAGAGCTGAGCCGAAAGGCGAAGCTCTCAATTTACCGGTCGACCTACGTTCCTACCCTCACCTATGGTCACGAGCTTTGGGTAGTGACCGAAAGAACGAGATTGCGGATACAAGCGGCCGAAATGAGTTTTCTTCGCAGGGTGGCTGGACTCTCCCTTAGAGATAGGGTGAGAAGCTCGGCCATCCGGGAGGGGCTCGGAGTAGACCCGCTGCTCCTCCACATCGAGAGGAGCCAGTTGAGGTGGCTCGGGCATCTGATTAGGATGCCTCCTGGACGCCTCCCTGGTGAGGTTTTCCGGGCACGTCCAACCGGGAGAAGACCCAAAGGAAGACCCAGGACACGCTGGAGAGATTATGTCTCTCGGCTGGCCTGGGGGCGCCTTGGGATTCCCCCGGGGGGGCTGGCCCGGGTGGCTGGGGGGGGGGAGGTCTGGGCTTCCCTCCTTGGGCTGCTGCCCCCGCGACCCGACTCCGGATAAGCGGCAGAAAATGGATGGATGGATGGATGGATGTCTTGCCCAAGGACACAGCGACGGCGACAGACTGAGTGGGACACGAACCCGCGACCTTCTGATTGTGGGGCGTTCACTTAACTCCTATGCCACCGTCGCCCCAAAGCTCTGTCTCCCCTTGTTTTCAGCTGTGACCTGGGGACCAAGAGCAATGCCCTAGAGGGAACATACAACAATTGCAGCATGTTAGCCAAGTATGCTGGAGCCAAACCATTCAATGATTTAAAAACCAATAAAAGAACTTTAAAACATATCCTAAAACAGAATACTACTGGTACTACTATGACCTTGACTCTTCGCAATTTCTCTAGTTCCTCTTTAAGGCCTTGGTATTTATTCTGCTTCTCATGTTCCTACTTCCTGATGTTCCTGTCAGTTGGAATATCTATCCATCTTGTTCTGCATTTTATTGACCACAATAAGTTATGTCACTACTGTCACTACTGTCACGGCCAACTGGTTAACTGATGTATTGCACTATACACTGTACTGGTTATGGCGTTAACGTGATAGACTGTCTCAGGGGCATCGTTGCACAGTCTGCATGTTAGGACATTTCTGGAGTGGTAGACATCATTTTGGGTCCTGTCTAGTGAGAATAGACCCTGGTCTCTATTGCTCTTGTGCTGAGAACTTGTTAATGTGCTGCCATTATCAGATCCTCTCACTGTCTGTCATTCCAGCCTTTTCTAGCCACTGGTAGGATTTCTGGATATCAGACACCTTTTTGATGGCACACAACCTTACTGGGCCTTATCCATCCATGATGGTTCTTCTTGCTCCTCCTCTTGCTCACTAGATTTCTGCTGTTTGAGACATCCACTAGTTCCTTATAGTGTTTGTCACTGATGCACTCCATGATGCAGCTGATTCATCCTCTGTAATTTTTCTGACCAAGAGTTGCATTATCCAAATATTTATTGTCTTTGACCATTTTTTATAAACGTTGACAGAAAAATCTGAAGGCTACGTCAGACATTTTGACAGATTACAATTCACACCCTGGACACTTTGTGGCAAGTGAGCATATTAATTAGAACAGAACATCAAAAACACCACGATTAGTCGATTGTATGAAACAAAAGTCCAAAACCTCATGACAATCATCTCTGCCGCAAGGCCACTTCAGACACAGCGAATGAACAGTTCATAAGTGCAATTGTTTAATTTCTCAGCTTTATGTGTCTCCCTAAGTGGAGCACGTTTATTCAGCCAATATAAGAAAAATTAGGTGAGGCAAAAAATGTCCTACATCTACCAGCTGCTTCAGAATAATACAGACGATTAAAGATCTGATTGGCTCTGATCTGCTGAGGAAAACTTAGATCCATGGCAAGTGACCTATGTGCTGCAGGTACGGAAGGCTGTTTGATCACATAATGCAAACTTTGAAACATCATACACAGGCCATTTATGTGCTTATTAGTTTATCAAAAGGCAGTTTTGCCACACCAGGACTCATTTAGTTGAGAAGTTTGATGTGTTTCACACATTGTTTCTTTAGAAGACAGTATTCAGTTCTATATTTTGTTTTATTTTACATCAAGTCCAGATTAAGGTAACTAAAGCAAGCATTTATTGCTTTTTAACCGTTTTAAGTATCTGTAACAAGTGCTGTCATAAAATTAAATTTTTTAGATTAATTAATTATGACCTGTAATTAATTAATCTAATTAATCTCTTTTTTAATCTCACCTACTAATGACTGAGAAAAGCCCTCATTTTGATGTATTTTTATTTAAATTCATTACATTATTGTGGCAGACTAAAAGATTAATATATAACAAAAAAATAAAGTCATTTATTGTTTAACAGACTTATAAACTTTCTTTTTACATCACCAAGGCAGAATAATACTGTGCTCTTTTGTCAGTCTCGAATATTTAGAAATTAAAAATAAAACATCGGGTCCATACAGAATAATCTAAGTTAACACATCAAGGAATGCTTTTTTGAGGAATGCAAATGGTGATCACAGAACGTGTTACTAAAACATTTATCTAAAGTTAAAATAGACCTGTAAATTACAGTGCTGTAAATTAGCATATCAAAACTGACAGTTAATCACAAAATAAAATGCTGACAAAGCATTAAGCACTCACTCTCTCACATATGGAATGGCATGATAGAAAAAAATAAAATTACATAAAATAAATAAAAAAATATTTAAAATATAAAATCCCAACAGATAGGCTAGAAAAGTCCCAGTAAAGTTATAGATTAAAAATGAGATTAATTCGATTAAAAAAGTAGTGCACTAAATGTGGCTGTAATTAATTAATCTCAACTAATGCGATAAATTGACACACCTATCTATAACCACCTTTCTGGAGTTAATCAAACTTGCTCTTTGTGTTATTTTGGGACATTTTCATACGTTTTTTCATAATTGTACACCTTACTTTATCCAGTTTCTGTTGTTCCTTCCATCCTGCTAAAACTCAAAGGGGGAGTAAGGATTTAGAAACAGTAGAGCTTTGAGGTGATTTTGAGAATGGCCTTGTTTAATCTAGCTGTGGTTTTAGTGAATAGACTCATGCTGTGTGAGTAACCTTGAGCAGCTCTGACAGCCTGATTTGTTTCAAAATTAAACGTGTTCTTTTGTCACCTCACTCTTAATAAAACTAAATAGATATGCAGCCTTGGGGGGCACAACCATTAACCACAACTAGATTTTTCACATTTTCAAAAACATCTTAGCAATACAAATCTGTTAAATGCCTTTGGTTTTCAGTAGAGAGAATGCTTATGAATTCAAGAATGAGAGAAATATGAAAAAAGTTTCACTAATGTGGGTTATAGAATAAAATAGACTTTATTGATCCCACAGTGGGGAAATTCACTTGTCAATGGCAGATATTTCAAGTCTAGATTAGGTAGTCCATGTTCTATAAGCAGCTGCTTGTTCAGTGTCCTGTTTCAGGAAACTGTGAAAAACGCAGGTGCTATTTTTTAAACTTTCAGCAGCCACCCATTGCAGAAATTCTGGGAAAGACGAAAAAGTTATTTTCTGTTGAACTAATGTTATGAAAACCTCAGAGAGCAGCAAAAAAACAAATTTATCAGGAACCTTTAGGAACACACACAATTCTTCAGTTTCATATGAATTTGGGATTAGAGTTTATAAAGATCCCATTCCTCAGATATCAGAGGGTTTCATAATAACCCCTCCTGTTTTAGGGCGATGGTGGCGGAGAAGTTAAGTGGCCGCCTTGCAATCGGAAGGTTGCAGGTTCGCGACCCGCTCAGTCTGTCGCTGTTGTGTCCTTGGGCAAGACACTTAACCTACCTTGCCTGCTGGTGGTGGTCGGAGGGACCAGTGGTGCCAGTGTATGGCAGGCCCCGCCTCCGTCAGTGCACCCCAGGGCAGCTGTAGCCACGATGTAGCTCATCCCCATCAGTGTGTGAATGGGTGGATGACTGATTGTGTTGTGAAGTGCCTTGGGGGGTTGTAGAACCCTAAAAAGGCGCTATACAAATACAGGCCATTTGTCATTCATTATCTTTCTTTAGAGAGAGAAACAAACCAGTTCTATTGTAACATTGAACAGAAACCAGGATCTTCAAATTAATTTTAACTCTAACCTGTATTTAGTCAGTTTAATTTAATTTCTCAGATAGAACTGTTTCTGGGTCAGCCACAATGCCCGGTTGGTTGTATAATACTCAGAGCTGTAATCAAGTCGAGGAGATGATGGTTCTCTATTTCCCTCAGTGGAGCTGCAGTCCAGTAGGACTGTGTGATGGAAGAAGATGGATTTATTAATCCACGAGGTCTTTTTCCCCTTCAGGCTCCACACTTCCATCCCTCAGAACGTCAATCACCACAGCTGACACAGTCATAGATGGGCGGCTGGATGGTGGTGGTATATTATGGATACTGCAGATTTGTAGCATTGAGTCTGAAAAACCAGATTTTTCCATCCAGTGAGTTTTGCTGTTTGTTTGAAGGTATAAAACTATATCTTGTAAACACTGATCAAAACTGAGTCTAAAGGTGAAGTCAATCTCTCAGAACCAAGACTTATAAACCACATGGATCAGGGGTAATGATAAACAAATTAAAACAACTTAGCTGCCCTTCTGCATCCTAAACAAAAATAATGGAACAGTTGAGAATACCAATTTAATGCATATAATGTAAAAAGCAAAATAAACAGTATTTTAGTACTGTGTTCTCTCAGATGGCAACAGCATTTCACCCTCTTCATCATGTTATTAATGCCCTTCATGTTTCAGCTCCTACTACTCATTAGTGATGGGCAATAAAACAATCAGATGATTTATCAAAGAAATAAAATAACAATAATGATGATAAAAGTGGGCTTTAAAATTCAAACACACACACGCACACGCGCACACACACACACACACACACACACACACACACACACACACACACACACACACACACACACAGGTCTACACTAATGTCAGAGAGGAGTATTCCACCAGCAATTAACCGGTAATTAAAAATGGAAATAAATGATTTATAAAAGGTAGGCCTATATATTTATAGTGTTATCAGTTTTAAAATTATTTCTTTTAATAAAACATAATTTAGACACGTGGAATTTTAAATAACCATTTTTCACTTGAGGTTCATGGAGTTCGTTGTGTCACGTTACTCTAATTCCTCCTTGGCTGCCATGTCTATTTATTTTACCGCCTTCGGTGAAAAATGTTCTCTCTTGCCTGTCTGCCTGTTTCTCTCTCTCTCACTCACACACTCACTTCCTCCCTGCTTCCTCTCTGTGCTCAGCCGTTACAAAGCTCAGACTGGGCCGCTCGGTGTGTGCACCAGTAAAACAGCAGAACGCCGTGGCAGCTACAGCAGCTCATGAGTTATGGCCCTGCAAACGGCAAAAGGGCCTGGGGTAGGAAAATACGCATATCCTTTGTTAGTGCTGCAAAGGACAAGGTGTGTGTGTGTGTGTATGTGTGTGTGTGTGTGTGTGTGTGTGTGTGTGTGTGTGTGTGTGTGTGTGTGTGTGTGTGTGTGTGTGTGTGTGTGTGTGTTATCCTGTCGACCCAAAGCATAGCTACTCTCCATAATAGTCCATAATAGCAGCACTGATTGGTTTTGGACTCCTAATGAACAAATGTGGAAATTACTCAGATCTAACGTGTTATCTTAAGGTCACATCAAAATAAAATGTGATATTTGCATATTTGTAGTGGACCTGTCTTGCAATACACGTCTCATAAGTGATGATGCCAGTATTGGTGAAATTAAAATCTTGGTGAAATGTTTTTATTTCATTAGCTTCCATTCAAAAAAGCACAGGAACAATTTCTTTTCATATTTTAACTATTTTTAGGGCAAAAGGGTAAAGTAATAAAGAGAGATTGATTTAATCCACCTGCAGAAAATGCTAAGGAGAACTTTTTCTTGCAAATTTGATTTATTTGGAATAATGAGGGTTGTATGATTGAAATTCTAAAAAGAAAGTGATAATCTTAATCTTAAGGTACTAATCTCTCTTTTCTACAGTCTTTGGTACTAATGTAAATTTTGTTTTCAAATATCTCTTTCTTTTACATTTTTGTAATTTTCTTTATTTCTTTATTTAGTCAATTTAAATTTGGCAAATTTTTCTAAAATAGACTAAAATACTTTCTATCAGCTGTTCAAAAAGTTCAGTGCTACTGCTCAATGAACCATCAGAATATGTTGAAGAGTTTATGATCAGAAATAAAACTAAATAGGTGTTTAACAAAAGTAGGTTTAAATTCAGTGCTGAGGGGGTCCAGTTGCACAGATGGTGTCTTTACTGGTCAGGAATATGAACTGTTTGGCATGCCATACACTTGTTGCAGACACTCCAGGCTGTCATCTTACCATCTAGTCTGAAATTATACCAAACCAGTAACACTATAGGTCACGTATAAAACTGTTGTTTGTTACCATGTCAGGGACGAGGTCCTGCCCCAAGTGGAGGAGTTTAAGTATCTCGGAGTCTTGATCATGAGTGAGGGAAACATGGATCGGGAGATTGATAGACGGATTGGTGTTGCATCTGCAGTGATGCAGGCGTTGTACCGGTCTGTCGTGGTGAAGTGAGAGCTGAGCCAGAAGGCAAAGCTCTCGATTTACCAGTAGATCTACGTTCCTACCCTCATCTATGGTCACGAGCTTTGGGTAGTGACCAAAAGAACGAGATAGCAGATACAAGTGGTTGAAATGAGTTTTCTCTGCAGGGTGGCTGGGCTCTCCCTTAGAGATAGGGTGAGAAGCTCGGTTATCCAAGAGGGGCTTGGAGTATACCCGCTGCTCCTCCACATCAAGAGGAGCCATTTGATGTGGCTCAGGCATCTAGTTAGGATGCCTCCTGGACACCTAACTAACTAACGCCTGGTGAGGTTTTCCAGGCACATCCAATCGGGAGGAAACCTAAAGGAAGACCCAGGACACACTGAAGGGACTATGTATCTTGGCTGGCCGGGGAACACCTTGGGATCCCCCTAGCTGGCCCAAGTGGCAGAGGAGAGGGAAGCCTGGGCCTCCCTCCTTAGGTTGCTGCGCCGGTGACCCTACTCTGGATAAGTGGAAGAGAATGGATGGATAGATTCATCAGTAGTGTCTGGACAGTAAGGACATTATTGTACATTTCTCCCACCTGCCCTCTGGCTTCAAGAACATTTTAAACAAATTTTGAGTTTGGGCATGAGATTCTGTACACTGTTGGACAGAGGAAGACTTGATGAGAGAAAAGGAACTGGCAATAATGTAACCGGACGCTAAATATCACTTGACGCTCATTTCCTCTGGCTGCTGTTCCACCTTAGAGTTTACTACCTTTACCAATCAGGATGTGGGTGAACTGCTGGGGACAGAACACATGAATCCTACAAATGAAAGTTGAGAAGACGAAGAAAATATGTACAGCTCTCACCAACCATGATGTGTGATGAGGTTCATGACTGGAGAGGCACTGGCTGCTCTGGAGACGGACTTACAAATATATAATCCCAAAATAGAAGCTTGTATTTTAATTTTGACCTTGAATGAAATATTTTGTTTTAAAACTTCTTAGTTATGATTTAATCAATTTCATACTTATCAACAAAACACTAGCAGATAAAGCAAAATAATATTTAATATTAGGATAAATTTGACTAAAATGTCTTAATTTTTCTTGGCAGAGCTCTCTGTTCTTACAGTTGAAAGTCATGTATGCTCTTACAGGTGAAGTCCCTGCACCTGACATCTTCTTCCCAGCCAGCACACATAGGTGGGCCCCATATAGGATCTATATGGGCAAGCTGTATGGGTCCCAACAAGGTTTGTCCATGGTTTCCATGGTGGCCCCACAGGGGTTTGCCGGTGTTTGTGTCAAACCTTCTGAAAACCCATGTAGGGCCCGTTAAAATCTGTGGGCAAAAATCTTTCAGGGCAAAACCCCATGGGACCACTGTGGAAACTGCGGACAAACCCTGTTGGGACCCATATGGGGCCCATATATGTGTGCTGGCTGGGTTCACATTGTTGTAAAAATCATCCTTCTGTTGTGACTAAAAATCCAATTGAAATAAACCATTCAGTTTTGAGCCATAATCTTTAGAGTAAATTTAAACTAGCTCACCGTTACAGACCTGTCGGCACCGCACCCCCGCCCTGTGAGTAGAAAAGCAGGCAGCATGCATCTGAGTCTATAGGGCTCAGCACTGCCCTATCAGTGAGGCAGGGTACTGCCTAGGTAACTCCAAGTCTGTCCACTTAGGAAGCAACACGGATTGACAAATCAATTTCACCTGCTGTTGTGTAAATGGAATAGACAACAGGTGGAAATTATAGACAATTAGCAGGACATCCCCAATAAAGGAGTGGTTCTGCAGATGGTGACCACAGACCACTTCTCAGTTCCTCTGCTTTCTGGCTGTTTTGGTCACTTTTGAATGCTGTTGATTTTCACTCTAGTGGTAGCATGAGATGAAGTCTACAACCCACACAAGTGGCAGCTCATCCAGGATGAGACATCATTACAGCTGAATCTATAACGCTCCACCTGTGAGAAAACTGTAAGGCTTGTTTTTGGCACTCAGACATCAATTCTGATTGCTATACAGTCGGACAGGACATGGGAAAAGAAAATGGATATTTTCTGTATTTGACCATTCTTTTTGCAGTGACGGAAAAATCTGAAGACTGTCCATCATTGTGACAGATTGCAATTCACACCCTGACTCATGGAGGTTTGCAGACATTTTAAACATTGCAAACAGAGTTCATAGCAGAGGTAACAAAATCAATCAAAAAGATTTCCATCAGAGCGTCTGAGCATTATCTCACATTTGGACACCATTCTCAATGCATCTCGATATTGATATCTCACCCAAGGTTAAAGCCTGCACAGTTGTAGGCAGGAACTCGGAGCGCATTTGACAGGCCAGCACTGCAGAACCAGAGCGCTTGAAGGAAGATTTTCTCCCGCTGAAGCAAGTGCTTTCCAAATCTGGAAACCCTTTTTCAGAGTGTATTGCGGACTTCTGGTTATTTCATTTGGAGAAATCTTCCCTGATTTTAAAACTTTGGCTGAAGTAGCACTTGTTATTGCAGTCTCTGTGTGGCAGTGTAGCACAGACTCAGCCTCCAGCACATTTAAACAGCCATGAGTCTGTCTGATTCAAAGTCCAGATCCTCATGACCATGGCCTCTTCAGCAAGCTCCCTTAGACATTTGATTATGCTCAAGCAGGTGCACAGCTCAGGTTTATGCGCAGCAGAAGGAAGGTGTGCATTTGGGCCACAACAGGTGAAATGTTCCTACTTTAAGTGAAATTGTTTAATTGTATAGTTAATATTGGGGCAGCATGAGCTCAGGAGGTAGAGCGGGTTGTCCAGCAATCAGAGGGTTGTGGGATCGATCCTGGCTCCCGGTGGAGAGTGCTGCTGTTGTGTCCTTGGGCAAGACACTTAACCCAACTTGCCTAATGTGGTGGTCGAAGGGACCGATGGCGCCTGTGCTCGACATCCTCATCTTTGTCAGTGTACCCCAGGGCAGCTGTGGCTACAATATAGATCATCACCACCAGCGTGTGAATGCGTGTGTGAATGGATCAACCCTGGATCAACCAAAGTGTCTGCCTCTGTCTGCTACTCAATCCACAAAGCATCAAACCCTTAATGTTCCTGGTAGTGGGTGAACAGGTGGATGAGCCCATGGTCCTGGTTTCAGTTGACCCAAGCTGGACCTCATGGGAGGAAGCCCAGCTACCGAGCACTTGCCAAAGGGCCACAACACCAGGCCTGATTCTGGGGCACAACCCCTGTAAACTTATGCTCTTGGATTTTGATGTGACTTTGATGAAGGGTATTCTGAACCTCTCTGGTCTCGCTCTTCGTCTTCATCTAGGACTAACTGGCGATGGGAGACTCCACCAGAGTCAAAGTGCTCTGGACAGCATAGGAAAAAGTTTAGCTGAAACTCACATTCTATATAAACAGAAACATGGTTGCTAGTTCTGTGTGGGTAATTTGTCTGAGAGATTCAGCTAAGACCAACACCAGACTATTCAGTGTGGCAAGTTTAGTTTCATGCATTTAATTATATTTAATTCTGGCCCACAGTGTATTTATATTTGGCCTGAAAGATCATTTATCAGATGTGCATTACCATACCATACCATACCGTTTTATTTATATAGCGCAATTTAAACACAGCATGTGAGCTGACCAAAGCGCTGCACAGGCAACAATCACAAAATAATGATATTAAAACAGGTACAGTTAAAAACAATCAATAAATATAGATAAAAGCAACCTAAAAGCAATTTAAAACAAAGGCAAAACAACAATAAAAATAGAAAATAAAAAGTCATTGTCCAAAAGCCAAAGAATAAAAGTGGGTCTTCAATTGTGACTTGAAGACAGCGACAGATGGTGATTGGCGAGTTTCAATGGGTAGAGCATTCCAGAGGACAGGGGCAGCACATACAAAAGCCCGCTCCCCCCTTGTTTTGTAGTTCATTTTTGGAGTGCAGAGAAGCAAGCGGTCTGCTGATCTCAGTTGGCGCACCGGCACATAGGGTGTGAGCAAGTCAGACAGATAAGATGGTGCAAGACCGTTCAGTGCTTTAAAAACAAAGCGCAGGATCTTAAATCGCACTCTGAAAGTCACGGGCAGCCAATGAAGATGCGCCAGAACCGGGGGAACGGACCCACCAGCGCATACGCTGCTAATACAACAAATCCCAGAATACTTTGTTGCGTTGGCATGTCAGTTGAGACGGCGAAGCAACCCCTTGTTTTCTATTGACTGTCATTAAAGTCCAGCCACCATTTCAGGGAAAACTGAAACCCTCAACTCACTCAGGGCTGAGTTTGCACAGCGATTTGCTGACTTTGAAGCCCAGAAATTGAGATTTGGACTGATCAGTAATTCATTTGCAGTTGACATGGAAAGTGCAACAGCCACCCTCTAAATTGAGCTGACTGAACGCCAGTGAGTGACATGCTCAAGTCCAAGTATGACTGTGGGTGCTGCACTTTTTCCATCTTTCTTCCTAAACGCTCCAGAAATTCAGATGTTTCTCCAACTTATTTGGTCATGCAAGTAATTATTAATATTGGACTGGATTCTTAGTTTTTCCAGCTGAGTGACTGTAGATCTACTTCCTTCAAACCTGGGACCATGGATTATAGAAAGACTAGTTCAAGCTTTAATCAGACAAAAAGCAACACTGAATTGAGTCCACTGATGAAAGGGCAAACTGGATGAGAGAAACCGGGGGGGGCATACCACCTGCTCTATAAGCGGAATATTAATTGTAGTTCTGGCCTCAGTTGGATGTGAACATCTCCTCATGAGGCGGTTGCCTGTAAATGCAAAAGATTTACTTTGAATGTACAGACTGCTGACTTCCTGCTGTTGATCTATATTTGTCCATCAGCATTTCAATCTGAAAGGTTTTAGGAAATCCTGGTCAAATGTCAGTCAGGCTGTTGTCAAGTGACAGTCTGCTCTTGGAGACAAAAGTTCAAGCTCGTGACTTGACTGGAGACCGTAGACCAGAGCTGACAGCTACTGTCAAACTCTGGCTTATCTGCTCTCTGTCTGAGCAGTTTGTGGAATATTGAAGCTGGTTGTTGAAAAGCGTTGATTGTATTGAGGAACTGGGTTTCTGCAGCGTCAGACACAGGAAAGAGACCAAAGGTTTTAGATTTGAATCTGGAGAAAGATTCTTGCATGTCTGAACGTTGTCTGGTGCTGCTGCAGACTTTGCTCGTCTGAGTTTCTATAAAGCAGTCTGGGGATAAATTGATTATTCAGTTCAAACGCCTAGGCTTCCAGTTGTCTCCCTCTCTCCTTTGATTTGCTGAAATGTCAACCTGACTGATTCCATAGCGATAATTCCTCCAGTAGCACAGTACACACTAAATATTTACTGAGTCTTAATTGTCTCTAGCTAAACATGGTAATGTCTATATCACAGACGTCTGGGGAATCCCCTTGGGACGCACAATAACTCTACTACCATAGCTGCAACACAGGAAGTTGGTCTGTGTTAATTTAGTAGCTTTTATTTCTGTACTGAAGCAGGATGTAAAAGCTGAAACAGTAATTTTCATCTTTAATTCAAAGTAAAGTTAAAGAATCATGTTGAGGCTGTAAGATGCTGAGTTTGCAGGTCTGGGTCTCCTGTAGTTTCTCTGTTGAGCCAGCAGATGGAGAACTGAAACATCTTTGTGGGACCAAGCAGCAGTGGTGGTGGAGCTGGGGGAGATGAGTGTTTGCTGCGGCCACACATCTTTTCTACATGATAGACAGAAAAAATTATGTTATTTTATTTACCTTTTTTAATCAAGCTTTGTCAAATCATTGTTCTGTCAGAAGATGAGAATGTTACTTGTTGATGTTTTTGATGAAAGAAAGAAAAAGAGAAATTATTTTATTTTGATGGAAAATTCTGAATTATCATGTTAATTTGATGCACTTTAAATATTTTAATTTATTTTCTGTAAAATGTTATATTTTTGAGTGAAAACTTTGTTTTCACAAGCCTCTTTTTTGTGCCTTGAATTTAATTTCCAAAATAATTCAGCAGTATATTAATCACTGACATTTAGTCTTCATAACTGTATTTATCTGTATGCAGGATGATTAACTTTTTTAGATTATTTAAAAAATACATTAACAATTCATTATTCATATCGGTGAGTATGCAAACACGCAATATAATTTGTATGTTTTAATTATTGCTTACTGATTTTTTTTAATACATTTGTATTTTACATTTATATTGAAAAAGTTCACAAAGAAGTTTAGAAAAAACTTTTTTAAAATCACTTTTTTGCCTCGTCTACATTTTAAAAGCTTGTTTTAACTGAGTCGTCTGATTTTTAGGTGTTTGATTCTGATGAAGACCTGCCGATAGGAGGGGAAGATTAACGCTGATTTCATCAGCAATGGAGTGTGTGTGTGTGTGTGTGTGGGTGTGTGTGTGTGTGTGTGTGTGTGTGTGTGTGTGTGTGTGTGTGTGTGTGTGTGTGGTGGGAGGGGGACTCATATTACCTCTGTGTTTTAGAAATGCATCTCAGAAAAAAAAAAAACACACA
>SSNS01000549.1:56540-117645 GCA_006937985.1 Aphyosemion australe | reverse complement strand
CCCCCCCCCCCCCTGTTACGCAGTGTAAACACAGTGTTCCAGAGGAATGTTGGACTCCCTGACCTCCACTGCAGTTCATTGGGTTCAGCCTGGCCGTGCTGTGCTCTAGCATCATCAGCAGCAGTAGACCCCACCTCCCCCTCCTCCTTCAGAGACCCTTCCTTTCACTAGCTCCTTCTCTCTTCTCCCTCTCTTCCTGCTTTTCAGCTTTTACTGTTTTTTCTGTCCTTGTCCCTTATCACCACCCTCCAACCATGATTTCCTGCACACACACACACACACACACACACACACACACACACACACACACACACGCGCGCGCGCGCACACACACCCAATGTGTGTGTGTGTATTTCTTCTATACCTCCCAGTCGTTGCACTGCTTATCAATGGGTTCTTCCTCTTTATCTGCCTCCTTTTGTCTGAGCTCATCACCAGTTTGATGTTTATGTCACAATCAAATGGACCTGATACAGAACAAAACCACCTCTAAAAATGTTTCTGTCATGATAGGAGCCAAACCCCATATTCACTCTGATTTTTAGCACACCTTTTATTGTGTACACCACTTCTACACCTCCACCACCCGAGCCTTTTGCCCCACTTTCACCACCCCCAACCTCAGTCCAGTGGAGTTGAGTTCCTAGAAACAGGATACCAGGAGTGGCGGGCTTTGTGCCATGAGGTGTCTGAGGGAACAGAAAGTGAAGGGTTACATGAGCATCTGTGTGCTTGTTGGTTCTGTTACTCAGGTGACAAGACGGCCCGGTGGTGGTGCTCATAGATTCCCTGATGGTGGCTTATTTAAGGTTCACTGGGTTTACTTGACACAGAGAGAACAGATTATAAATACATGCAGGCGGTCATCACAGGTTGTACAGAATACCAACGTCTGGGGCACCTGAGTCTGTTTGTTTGTGAAGTTCTACTTGTGCTGCAGGGGCTGCAGGATCAGCTGGCTGCTCCGTAGACTGATCTGTCTGTCAGACTGCCAGAGAACCCACCAGCAGGGTCAGCAGTCAGACAGCAGAGAGCTGGAATATAGATAGCATGGTGGAGTGTGTGTGTGTGTGTGTGTGTGTGTCTGTCTGTCTAGCTGTTTCATCTGCGAAACCCAAATCCAGAGAATTTTAGACTTAAACAGACACGTAATTCTATTAAATTTAACAAAGTTTTCCAGATATCTTAAAAAAAAACATTAAATATGTTTATGGATGTGAATAACGTCACAAACAAAACAGACTCAGTGCTCTTATCAGCCTGAGAGACTTAATTTCATGAAACTTTCATTTACAAAATGCCAAACGCTTAAGATCAAACAAGAGAACTTTCTTATTAACAGGTGTCTCATCTTAAACTAGTCTGTATGCAGAAGTCAGACTGTTGGGACCTTTTTCCTTATTTGTTATTAATTTGCTGACTAAAAGGCTGCTAAACTCAGAGAAGAGCTGTGAATGTTCTTCAACAAGCCTGGAGAGCTTCTCCTGAGGACTACTTAAACGCTGTTGAAGAATAAAGGTGCTATTACCAAAATTGACGTTCAGGCATATGAAAAGTGTACGAGCTGTTTTTGCCTTGTGGACCTTCTAATTTATCAACAAATGGCTGCTCTGATGTCCTTTCTGGTGAAACATAGGAGAACGTTGGACAGCTAAAGACTCACTGCTCTAACCAAGGAGACAGGGATAAAAAAAGTTTAAATCAGAGCCAAATTCTTTTTCAGGTGTTTGCAGCATTGCATTTATGTAAAAACAAAACAAAAAAGGAAGTAAAACGAATGTTTAAATATTAGATTCTTCCATAAACCTGTATGAATCTGATCTGTTAGAAACCAGAGCAGCTCAGCTGACTAGACTGTGACTGTGGTGTGATAAGTAACTGGGTCTATGACCTTTTGACCTGGTTAGCACCACTGGATAGCCTACAGGGAAAAGTTTAATGTAAAAACAGAGATGACATGTATGTGAAACAGAGCTGGAAGAAGACAAACCTATTGGTTTTACACACTTTTAAACCGTTTTCTTTAATATTATTTAAAAAAATCTCCACATTCCCAGCCAGCACACATAAGTGGGCCCCATATGAGATCTATATGGGCAAGCTGTATGGGTCCCAACAGGATTTGTCTGTGGTTTCCATGGTGGCCCCACAGGAGTTTGCTGGTGTTTGAGTTAAACCCTCTGAAAACCCCGTTAAAATCTATGTAGGCAAAAATCTTTCTGAGCAAACCCCCATGGGGCCACCGTGGACAAACCCTTTTGGGACCCATATGGCTTGCCCATATAGATCCCATATGGGGCCCACCTATGTGTGCTATGAAGATTGGTTCACAGAAACTTAAATTAATCTGAAGTCATTAAAGCGATCCAGTAGATCTCCTCATTGTCTCATTTCTAAGGATTTTTTTTGCTGCAATCGAATGAACCTGGTTACTCTGTTCTGTCTCAGGTGAGGATCCTCACCTGCTGGCTCTCTAGATGCGGTAAGGATCAGTCACTCAGGTGCTGCAGCTGTTCCCCACAGATGAAGACAACCATTTTGTTTGAAGGAGCTCGTGGTCACTTTGTTCATTCTGCTGACAGGAAAGAGGAACTTGGCTGACCTCTGCTGGGCTCTGACGGGCGGTGTTGTGGATGCTGACTTGTTAATGATGTAAAGAGGAATGCTGCTTTATTTAATCATATTTTCAATCATCGCTCCAGAGAAGATTACAGTCAGGTTGATTTCGTCCAACTAAGGTCATCTAGCAGCTGCAACTGTGAAGTGGTTAATGAGTAAAAGTTGCAACATTCTCCAATATTCTCAAACTGTAAAACCTTCCCAGCTTGACTCCAAAAATTCAGATTTTTAAATGTAAATCAAAAGTCAACTCTCTTGGCAAAAGAAAGCAGAAGGATAATAAAAACATAATTTTTAATTAAGGTTTTGACGGTGGAAGCCCACATTCATGCACGCACCATCGTAAGAAAAAAAAAAGTAGAATCTGATCCAAAAGACTTGTCTGAGAAATGAGCAGAATGATAGAGGGAGAGAGGGAAGCAGATGGCTAGAAATATAGCCTGCTAAATTATTCATCCAGGCTAGAGTCTGGAGATAGATGGATACGAGCTGGCACGGACACTTTTATTAGGATTCTGAGAGCTGCGAGGAGAATGCTTCTAAACTCTGTAATTGCCTTTTGAGACAGAGAAAAGTGATTGCACTGCTGCAGTTGTTTGCTGGAGGGATTAAGTATTCCAGCAAACTGCAAAACACGCATAGATGTGTAGGATAAGAAAAGCTTTATTTTGCTCATATTAGATGCAGTATTTGTTTTGGGGAAGCAGCAGCTCAGGAGGTAGAGCGGGTTGTCCAGCAGTTGGAGGGTTGCAGGATCGATCCCGGACCCCTGCAGGGAATTCTACTGTTGTGTCCTTGGGCAAGACACTTTACTTTACGCTCCTCGCCTGCTGGTGGTCCTCAGAGGGACTGGTGGTACCTGTGTATGGCAGCCCCGCCTCTGTCAGTGTGCCCCACGGCAGCTGTGGCTACGATGTAGCTCATCAACACCAATGTGTGAATGGATGAATGATTCCCTGTAAAGAGTCCTCTGACTCAGAGAGGTGCTACACAAGTGCAGCTCATTTATCATAAACCTTCCATTTAAAAGGTGATCAATGTGTCTGGTCTGGGTTTATGTTTGGTTATTTTATCTGCTGTAGTTTATATCCTGTGCTAGTGTGTGAAAAGAAGCAAAACCCTCATGTTTATGATAAAGTTCCATCCAGGTCCTCGTAGAGCTGCATGTACTCAGAGAAAACCCTTCATACTATGGGTTACAGGTCCAGTGGGGTCTGAGACACTTCATGTGGACCAGTGAATGTAATCTGCTGTAATGTCTCACATAGTAACAGACATACCTTTCCTAACTTTATGTCTTTAAAACCTCTATTTGACTCCTCAATAGGCACCCTTTGCTTTACCACTCAGTCAACGTGTTGAGATGGTAAATAGACCTGGGCAGCATTCTGCATCACATACACACACTTGGACACAGATGCACACACACTCCTGAGCGAACGGCTCCGGGGAAATAGAGCAGAGAGGAAGCTACGTGCCTTTGCCAAGCAAGGGCTGTCTGGTGTCATGGCAACCGGTGCAGATTACCCCACCCTCCATCAGTCAGCGAGAGGAGAGACGAAAGGAGAGGAGACGTACATGCACAAAAGCAGACGCAGAAATGTACAGGGACATCCACGGCAGGGTTTTACATGGACAGGCACCACTGTATGAATGAGACTCAGTAACAGCAGGATGGTCTCATCCTCGTCATAAAAAAATAGGCTCTGAGGTGACAGGCCAGCATGTAGGGAAGAAGAGAAGATGCAGGGAGGGATGTGGGGGAGATAGAAATGTCCACGTAAGGGGGACGCCTTCTGTGAGTTTATCCAGCTGCAGCTTTACTGTGGGGTGGAGAACATTTATAACATGTATGTAACATGTTTCCTGGGTCCTGTTGAAGAGAGCTTATTCATAAGGAATTATTTCTGTGTTTGTGTGTGTGTGTGTGTGTGTGTGTGTGTGTGTGTGTGTGTGTGTGTGTGTGTGTGTGTGTGTGTGTGTGTGTGTGTGTGTGTGTGCAGCCTGGGAGCTGAGGAGAGATGCTGGGCTGGATGCAGAACAGAGGCATCGATGCGGGGCCGAGCTGACAGCTATATAGGGAAGGAAGAGGAGAACCTGTTCACATTGAGCCTGTTTGGGTCACCTTTTCTGGGTGAGATGGGTGTGGACTAGCACCGACATGAATGGAGGAGAGCAGGAGGGGTGAGGTTGTTTGAGGACATTGCCTCCTAAAATTGACTGCGGCACCGCCATCGTCCACAGTTACATCACAGCTGAGCTCACACTCAGGATGAACCTCCATCCCTCCCTCCTCTTTTTTGTCTCTGCCCAGCTTTAAATGCTTCAGAGAATCTTTATGACTTTGGCAACTAAGCAGAGCAGACTGAGCATGGGCTGTAGTTAAAGATGAAACCCTGTGATGTGAATGAATGTGTGAACTGTTCTTTCTGTTGCTGCAGTGGACATTAGCTCTAATCGGTTTTAAGGTTCCACTCCTCTGCAAACAGCTCCAAAGTTGGCTGAAAGGCAGTGTCAGGTCTGTGACTCTGAATGGGAGTGTTGGGACAACATTACTAACAGGTTTTACTGACTAAATTCTCAGCTCCAGCAGCGTCTGGCACACATTCACCATGGAGCAGGCCAACAGATGCTCAGTCTGAAGCTGTGAAGCTGTGCTGGAGCAACATGGTGTTAAGGGTCCTGATGAAGGGACCTTGTCTTCATATGTGAAGCTTCTTCTTTACTTTTTCCACATTCACAGAGAATCAGGGAGTGTGATGGTACTAGTTGATTTCATTTTGAGTTGTGAGTAGGTCTGTTTATCACCAATAGTAAGCTGTGTTTTCTAAAAACTTCATAAACATCTGAAAACCAAATGTTCTCTCCTTCCACACCACAGTTCTAATAGAGATAGGACATGATAAAAGCCTGGGGGCAGCAGTAGAGGTAGAGCGGGTTGTCCAGTAATCGGAAGGCTGCAGGCTTGATCCCGGCTCCCCCCCTAAAATGCTGCTGTTGTGTCCTTAACCCCCCTTGCCTGCTGGTGGTGGTCAGAGGGACTGGTGGCACCAGCGCACGGCAGGCCTCGCCTCCGTCAGTGTGCCCCAGGGCAGCTGTAGCCACAATGTAGCTCATCCCCACCAGCATGTGTGTGAATGGGTGGATGACTGATTGTTTTGTGAAGCACCTTGGGGGGTTGTAGAACCCTAAAAAGGCACTATACAAATGCAGGCCATTTACCATTTAAATTCTCCCCTTCAGTGTTTTGTTTTTAGTAACATGGTTGAGGTGAGCTAACACCTGAGATCATAATAGCTAAACCTGTTTAGTTTGAATGGATCTCGGATGAAGGCATCACTAAATGAACATCTACCTGATTAACATTTGGAAACAAAACATTTCAACAGCTAATAAAGCTTAAAAACATAAACATGTTTTCTTTCAGTCAGCTTTGCAGAACATGAGCTGAACTTGGGCGAGGTGGAAGCCATCTCTGTCACATACTCTGAGTTTGTGAAATGTATTGAGCCACATCTTTTCACAAAACCTCCTCATTAAAATATTTATCAACCGCATAGCAGAGTATCTCCTGAACCTCTGGACTTATTCTAATGAAACTATCAGAAACAGCTCATTGGAGGAACGTCTGTATCAGAGACAGAGATTGAGCAACACTTTTATTCCATTCACGACACACACCCTGAGTGCTAACCTTTAGAAAATAACCTAATCATCAGTGATGCGGCCACTGCTCCACATAAGACGATCTTAGGTCAAAGTTCTGGAGTAAAGGCAGCAGGTGATATGAACTCCTTCAGTGAATGCTACTTCTTTAATTAAAAAATTGCATGAACAGGATGTATTTTCTAGGTGTAATTTTTACTATGAAATACCAGAACTGTCCATAAACCAGCTCTGACCCTAAAGGTCCATCATGCCTGCCTTTCTGTTAGCCTGAGTCTGATTAAACCAGCCACCCACAATTCTGTAAAACCAACAAGGAACGTGCTGCTGCAGAACTCTTAGCTGCTAACAATGAAAAGCCTGATCAGAATGTTCAGCATCTTGGATATTATTGGGGCTGATGTCATTTTTAGCTTTAAACATCTGTAAACTTAGAATAAGATGATCTATGAGTAAAACATTAGCAAAAAGAAAAAAACAACTGAAATCGGATCTGTTGTTTTTTTTGGTGAAGAAAAAGAAATCCTAAAAACTAAAGTTTTAGCACAATCTTAGTTTAATAACTTTATTGTTTCTGCAAACATCTCCTATGTCTGCAGGTTTATTTGCTCTGAAATAAGTGATCCACCTTAGGCTTCATGTGGATTTGAGGTGATGTTAGGATCATTAGACCGTTGAAAGCTGCTGGTGTTTCCAGTTATTGGATCCAGTCTTTGCTCTATAAGGAAACTGTGTCCTGTGCTGATTCGACCATCTGGAGCCATTGTATTTTACTTCAGTATAAATTAATCTCTTCTAGAAATCACCAGGTGTGCTTTTGTTTGTTTAAAGAAGTAAAGTTATAAAAACTTGTTACTTCAGTTTTATTCTATTAAGCATCACTTCTGGTTACCTAACAGTTAAAGCCATACTATGCTACGTTTTTATATTTTTAAATCATGTTCTTGAGTCAGTATGTGCTAAAATGACCCTTTACAGGGTTAATGAAATCTCACTCAGACCTTCACCGCCCCCTGTGGCCAGGATACTGCATTTGCAACTTCAGAGTGGCGGGCCGCTCCCTGCTGGACTTAGAAAAATGGGCTGACATGCCTGGTGCTGCAGTCTGCTTCCAGCATGTTTCCTGCATGTTTTAGATCATGAACACAGCTGATTTGTTTGATTTAGTGATGAACCGCTCCTGTAGACACTAATGAAGGCTGAGGAGACATTTCAGCAGTTAGATCAAGGTGTTAGAAAGACAAACGCACAGGGAGGAGATAAGTTTTACTTTCGCTTTCGCTACAAACACTAGGGGGTGCTAAAAACAAGCCAAAACTGCCAAGACTTCCTGTAATGTTTCAGTTTGGACATACATGACAAGAGAGAAATGTCAAGTCCTGATCTAATTGTGGTCTTTTTGTCTCCAGGAGCAGCACCACCTGCTCATCTGACACCTGGCAGTGACCTGTAAGTAATCCTGTCTTTTATCTTTTATTACTTTAACAGTACTGTTGGTCACTGGATGAGCTGCATGCAAAGGTTTTTTCCTGAAACCTCCATTACTGTGGTGTGATAACAAACCACGCATAAGGAAAGCCAGCTAAAACAGATGGCTCCTGTTTATTTAATCCCCAATATGCACATTCTGGACTATAACTGCAGAAAGCAGAAATAAACGTCACACAGATGCGTTTCTGGAAGACACAGCATGTAAAGTCTGAGAAAGAACAAGTCTGTGGTCCATAATTTTACTGTAACATTTTCTACTTAAGCCAAAGAAAATTGAAATACTTATTGATGCACCAAGTGCATCTTAATAAATGATGATTCAAACTTCACCAGGCGTAGCTTGTGTTTTTCAGAATGATCGTCTTTATATGTCCCACAGTGTTAAAGTAAACCTTATTTACTCTTTTACTTTGATACTGTGCAGCATATTCAACTCACACAGTTTGAGGCTTTTTGCTTCTCGTGCAGTTTTACCATACAGCCTTGAGCAGAACCAGGTGATAAAGTCCTCCATCAGCAAACCTCAGGCTGGCTAATGCACATCTATTTAGCGTTCCTAAAGGCGGAAGCTCTGTGTTTGTACAAACATAAGTTCTCTATAGTTACTTCAGAGCAGATTGCTTCTGGGTAATGATTAGAGATAAATGGCTTTTGAGAAAATGTTTCATAAGGTGGTAAATATCAACTTCTAGGTGATGACAGGGTGATTCTATTTTTGTCTGAGGAGCTTGTTTATTGTGTATTTTGTGAAGTCTGTTGTGTAATTCAGCACCACCTGTTCTCTAAAACAGTGCCTCAGCTGCAGGTAGGAATAAGTGTGGTAAATTTAGTAGCGAAGAGTGAGAGAGTGGAGATCCTAACTGTCTCTAACCTTTGACCCCTTTGCATAATACACCTTTTAACATCATCATCCTTGACAATGTAGTTTTCTAACATTTGCACCTATGAGGTGTACTCACACTAAAAAATGCAACTATCCTATTTTCCATCATTACTAAAGAAAAAAAAAACTATTCCAGCCATACACCCATCAGTAAATCATCATACACATCCATCCATCCATCCATCCATCCATCCATCATCTTCCACTTATCGGGGGTCAGGTCATGGGGCATTAGCATAAGCAGAGAGGCCCAGACTTCCCTCTCCTCAGCCACTTGGGCCAGGTCCTCTGGGGGAATCCCAAGGCGTTCCCTGGCCAAGAAACATAGCCCATCCAGCGTGTCCTGGGTCTTCCTTTGGGTCTCCTCCTGGTTGGACGTGCCCAGAAAACCTCACCAGGGAGGCGTATAGGAGCCATCCTAATCAGATGCCCGAGCCACCTCAACTGGCTCCTCTTGATGTGGAGGAGCAGCAGGTCTACTCCGAGCCCCTCCTGAATGATCGAGCTTCTCACCCTATCTCTATCCGCCATCTCATTCTTTCAGTCACTACCCAAAGCTCGTGACCATATAACTATAAAAATCGGGTCTAAAACACATGGGAGCGTGTCTAAATCTCTGGGCGACGCCATATTGGATGCCATGTTTCCTTCTACGGGAACCCGTGAGGACGGTTAGAAAATTTTAACCATTCATAAACGTTGTTGTTTTACACATTTACCTCTACACTTGCTGCCATGGATGAAGGGAGTCTGATGTGCTTGTCATTCTGCTGGAGGTTGCACTCCCAGGGATTTTTGACCCTAATGGCCATCTGTTGCTAAGGTCTTACTTGAACACAAAAATACTGCTTGCTTGAAATGATTTAGATATGTACTGCCCCCTATCGCCAGGGAAAATACACACAGTCACTTTAAAGAAGTACTTTAAGGATGTAATTGTTGGATTGGGGGGTTAAACCACCAAATAGTTCCCGAGCGCAGCCACAGCTGCAGCTCCCCGCTCCCCACCATGGGGACGGGTCAAATGCGGAGATGTAATTTCACCAGTGTGTGATGATGACTTGGGACTTTAACTTTAACTTTAGTCAGCCTGTTTTCTCTTTGATCAAAGATATTAGATAAGCTCATCATTTTATAGGAACGACAGGTCACAGCTGAATTTTATTTAAACATTTTTATTTTTTTGAACACACTTAGACTTAATTCACAAGTTAGTATTATATTTGTTCCTTCAGGTTATTCTTATAATTACATTCTTTTAACTTTTTCTGAAAATAGTGTTTCTATTTTTTCTCAGCATTTTGAGTTTCATCTTGAGACTTTATTTATTTATTTACTTATTTGTTTGTTTGTTTGTTTTCTGTATGACCCTAGTATTCTGTTTAGGTATTTCTGCCACATCAGAGGATGTGTTGTGTACAGAAAGGCTGACTGAATTGTTTGGACGATCTGAGTCTTTCTTGACATTTTGTCATGCACCAGATGCTAAAAATCATCACATTGGGAATGCATTAGTTAGAGAAACTCAGTGTCACACCAAAACATTTTGAAGCAGTTTTGGTTTGCTGGACCAGCCTCTACAGACCCATGTCCTTAACGAGACCCTGCTTGTCTGTAGCATCCTAGTAAAGTGTTGGTAAGTGATCAGATACTCAACCCTAAGTGATACTCTGGTGCCCAGGTTGAGGGGTTTTGGTGACTGGATTAAATTTGTATTTAGAGGAGGGAGGATGAGATGATGGTGAGCATTGCTGATGTTTCCCACTGTTCTTTCACTTTTGCATTCTGTATTCTTCCTTATTTTATCATTGGTTTTATGTTTGTGCTCAATTATATCAGAAAAACCTGACCTTATCATCTAATAACTTTCGCCAGAGACAGAATATTTTATACTCTTACATTGTTGAAAAGATTATTCTTCACATAAACTAGCTGTGTTCTGTTTACATCTTTTTTCTCCTCTTAAAAAATGAAAGAAGCTGTAGCTGCATCTTAAATAGGAGCTCCACTTGCAAGATAAACGGTTTTGCTTAGACCCTCTATAGGTTTATTTTAACCATCCTGTATCTGTGTGTATGTCTCTGTGATGCAGCTGTTAGAATGATGGCGTCATGGCCCTAGAATAACTGCAGCTGACTGATGGATGCTGCAGCAGCTGTCTATTGTCCCATGATGCATACTGGCTTTAAACCAGAGACAAAACATGCAAAACCATGACTGATGTGTTTGCTCTGGTAAAGTGTTCATGAAGTGAGCACCATCCAATCATTTTCTCCCTCTTTGTTTTTCAATTGGTTGATCATCTGATGTAATTCTCACTGTAAATGTCTCAGAATGAAGATAAAAATGAGTAGCAGTCATTTAACTAACACTAAATGTTTATCTACTCTGAGATATCCATCTACAGCTTGTATTTTTTCATAATTATTTCTGGCTGCTGCCTTTTCCAAGTTGGTTGTTTTTTTCTTGGGAAATTTATTTTTGCAATCATAAATGAACAGTGACAATCTGACAATTACACGGAGTGAGTGGAGTTTCCAACATAGATTACACAGAATTAAAATGAGTGATGTTGATGGGTAAATATAAAAAAGCTGTGACCAGGAAGGACCATTTGTTAGAGGTTTAGCTCTCCTGTCTAACACAGGTGACAGCAGAGTGGCAGTGAAACAATGAGGTGGAGGATCCTCCATATTTCCTTCCCATTCAGCACTGCAGCAGCTGCACAGACATAAGGAGAGGCATCATTACACTGAACTGAGGTCTGTTAATAGGCGCACAACGTGGGGGGCCTACTGGCTCTGTACAGCTCTGGGGTGGCGGAAGGAGAAGGTGGGGGTGCTGTGGAGGACGAGACAAGATGTAGAAAAAAGTTTAGACAGGAGGTGGCGGGGAACAGTAACAGCATGGCTAAAGTATGTCTCTAGTTATTGTATGGTCACATCTTTTACTGCTTTACCCCGTTAACTGTTATTTTAAACTTTGTATTTTTCCATAGTTTATGGTAAATGGCCCTTCATGGGTTCTATAACCCCCCAAGGTTCTTTACAACACAACTAGTCATTCACCTAAGCACACACACATTCACACTCTGGTGGTGATACAATAGAATAGACTTTATTAATCCCACATTGGGGAAATTCACTCGTTACAGCAGTCCTCCATACACTTTGAGAAAAGAAGAATGGTAATAAAGTACAGTGAAACACACATGAGCAGTAAGCTATTATTGTAACCTTCAAACTACTAAAAACAACAAATAAAAATAGAAAATTGTTATTTTCAAGAATACACAGCGTAAAGGACACAGATACACTAATGTACATCCAGGTATTGAACACATACTGAATATAGCACTGATATTAGCGTGTACTAGGATAATGCCAGTACCAGTTAAACTGTAGAGTTCTACACTCTTACTGCAGTGGGAATGAATGACCTATGGTAGCATTCTGGATTACATCTGGGATGTCTCAGTCTGCCACTAAAGGAGCTGTCCATGGCCTCCACAGTGGAATACAGTGGGTGGGAGGGGTTTTCTAAGATGGAGGTCAGCTTCACCAACATCCTCCTTTCACACACATCCTCAACAGAATCCAGTGGACAGCCCAGAACCGAGCTAGCTTTCTTAATAGCTTGTTCAGTCTCTTCCTGTCTTCAAGGCGTCTTCCCTGAGTCCGTTGGGCTATGACCTCCAATACTTGAACTGACCTCTGATTACTGACTGTTATTTCACTTTATTTATTTACTTACTGCCTTCACCCCACTGATGAGGTACATTGTAGCCACAGCTGCCCTGGGGAACAACGACAGAAACGAGGCTGCCGAACACTGGTGCCACTGGTCCCACCGACCACCACCAGCAGGCAGGGTGGGTTAAGTGTCTTGACCAAGGACACAATGACAGTCACAGATGGGCTTGAAATCCTCTGCCACCTTCACCCTTTGCAAAGAATGACTTTGTTATACCAAGGCTGAAGGAATGTTTGAACATAATTCAGGATACTTTTTGGAATTATTAATGCAGGTTATCACCAAAGAGTCAGTAGACAAATGTTCCAATCCAATCCAATCCAATTATATTTCTATAGCACTTTCTACACAACACTGTCGACCAAAGTGCTGTACAATAAAAAAAAATATAACAAACATCAATAAAACATTAAAAACACATCACAATAAAATATAGCCTAAAAAAAAAATAAATAAATAAAACATTTAAAAAATTTAAAAAACGAGCAGATGTACAACAATCAGGTCGTGTTAAACGCGAGTGCATAGAAGTGCTTCTTAAGAAGGGTTTTAAAAACTCCAAGCGAGGAGGCTTGCCTAATATTGCCCGGCAGCTGATTCCAAAGGCTTGGAGCCGCCACAGCAAAAGACCTATCACCTCTCCGCCTCAACCTTGTCTTCGGAACCACCAACTTCTGCTGGTCAGCCGACCTCAGCAGACGTGGAGGCTCATATGGCAGGAGAATGTCGGAGAGGTATGCAGGTGCCAACCCATTCATAGATTTAAAGGTCAGCACAAGCATCTTAAACCTAATTCTAAAAACAAATGGAATCCAGTGAAGAGAAGCTAGCACAGGGGTGATATGATCACACCTACGGGTGCCAGTTAGAAAACGTGCAGCAGCATTCTGCACCAACTGCAGTCTTGAGAGACAACCATGACTCACCCCAACGTATAGACCATTACAGTAATCCATTCTTGAGTTAATAAAAGCATGAATGAGTCTTTCCATGTCCCTCTTCATTAATACAGACTTAACTTTAGCCAGCTTCCTTAACTGGAAAAAGCAGGATTTTACCACCCCATTTATTTGCTTATCAAATTTCAGCTCTGAGTCTACCTTGACCCCCAGATTAGAGATGACATGTTAAAAGGATAGTTTGGATTGTTTGAGAAAATCTGAAAGCTACAGAAATCAGCTGATTACCTCAAACAGTTAAGAGTTTCATCATTTCCGTTCAGACCAGAATCATTAGTTTGATTTTTAATCTGATGAACCACAGACCAATACTGTTTATCATTGGTTGATTATTAGTGAAAACTTTAATATTATATTTAGTATTTGGGACTACCAGTCCTTTAGTGAAATTGGATCTGATTTGTGGTTTAACGCTCAGAAGAGAAATAAGAGCCGACATAAAACCGACAATCAGTTTACAAAGGTAAACTATAACCCATGGGTTTAATTGAAATACATGCAATACTAAAAAAAAGAGCCCAATGAGTCATAATTTCATCCAACCCAACTGAACAGAATTTATTTGGTTTGTCTGCTTTGATAACTGATAACACAAGTTGGAATTGTCACTTTGCTTTTATTTTCACCTGCAGTGGAAGACGACTATTATGTGAAATCCCCCTAATGTAATGACCTATTTATGTTTCAAAAGCCATCATGGTCAGTGAGTCTCCTCAAATTTATGAATCAGTCACAAAAAATGTATCTTGTAACCATAGCAGCAAATCTCCTGGTGCATGTGACTGGTGAGAAAATCAAACCCAGTTTAGTCTGACCTCAATCTAAACCTGATCAACTGAAGACATTCAAAGGTACAACGCTCCCTGAAACAGGGGACACATAAGCTTAATTAATAGATCTTAATTCTAACACACGCACGCACGCACGCACGCACGCATGCACACACACTTTTTTATTAAATGTTTTAAAATATTTTTTGCTTTTTTCTGGTAGTTTCTGCAATCTGTGTGTGCATCGACATTATTTGAGCTCCTTTTTCACATTCAGAGAGCAGCACCATGTCTTCTGGCCTCTCTCACAGTCCCAGTGTGAGAAGCTGAGAGTTCTCTTCTGCAGAGGAAAGGTGGAGTGTTGGGCGTGGCCTGCAGACATTTTGGGAAAGAATGTGTTCAGACACAATATATATATATATATATATATATATATATATATATATAAAACACTTGCAGAACTCACACACGAGTGTGTGTGTGTGTGTGTATGTGTGTCCTGGCCGCCTGAAGGTCAAACCGTCCCCACGCTCGGCATTGTGGAGAGCTGCCAATGCTGACGGCTGCTGATGCAGCTGCACCGTGGGTCTGGCACATGCCTCCCCCACTGCAGGGCATTGATTAAGTGGCACAGCCATTCCTTACCTGCTGGAAGCAGCCAATAGCATCACAGTTCGTGCTGCAGCCAGCCAATACCAGAGCAGGGAGAGGTCTGGAGAGGCTGGAGACAAACTGCCAGCCAGCAGACAAGTGAGGGTGTTTTTCTCTTTTTTTTTCTTTTGGCGATAAAGAAAAAAAAATCATTTAAAACACGAGTATCATGGAGGAGGAGTGGAACGAGTGATAAGCTGGAGGTTGGTAAAATGATGGGCAGAGTGAAGGTAATGAAGCAGCCTGAGATGAATGATAGAAGAATGTGAAAGGAGGTAGATGTTGAAAGATAAAGAGCCACGAAGAAAGACGTAAGGGGAAAAAGAAAAGCAGCTTTTCAGATAGTGTCAAGGTCGAGCAGACTGGAAGGAAAATGGGCGACTATATTCTCCATCACGCACACATAGACATGCAAATATTTTGAGCCTTTTCAGGGTGCTTTAATGAAGCTGTCAAGATGAAAAATGAGCTAGTCAAATCTAATAACACAGGAAACTTAGAGGCAAAGTTTTTTATGCTGAAGAGGGAAGGAATGTGGATTGTGCTCTGATCGGTGAGAACAGGGGAGATATCCAGTTTTTGCACCGATCGTGTTAAGTCACCAGCTGTAGCACTGGGCATACAATTAGAAATATTCCCAAGTGAACTTTTCTTATAGAAAGCTTTCATTCATCATTAAATATAAGGTATCAGCCATAAAAATGTTTGTGTTTGTCTGATTGCATATCTATTTGATGAATCCCTTTCAGACTGTTAGTAAACTACACTCTTAAAATGAAATGTTGAATTAACTTAACCAAGTTATGTCAACTAAACCTAGTTGCTTAAATGTAAAGAGTAAAATACATGTAATTTTAACATAACAATGTATTTTACTCTTTACATTTAAGCAATTGGGTTTATTGGAACCAGTTGACATAACTTGGTTAATTCAACACTTCATTTTTTAGAGTGTACATTAAAACATATGCAGGATGAAAACCCAGGCAGCTAAACCCAGAGTTGAAGTCAAACTGCACATAAACACATAAACAACAACATCCCTATGCTGACCTGCTCCAACCTCGCTGAACCGATACAGTAATCAGACAAAGTCGTGTGATGACGGAAACATATCATTTTCAAATCATTTCCAGTCTGTCATTGTTTCATTCTTAGTCTCTTCATCTACATTTTTCTGACAGCAGATGGCCATGAAGTCTCCTATTTCACCTGTATAGTCAACACCAGCACACCACCAGGATTTGCTGAGACCCCCCACCCCCTGTACACACCGTCCACAAGTGACTGTTCTACAAGATTTCCTGGTGATCATACTGGGAAATTTGCATCACTCTGCAGTTGTTGCATTGATCTCCTACAACAATGACTCTGTGAAGAGAAGGAAGTGGAGCTTTCTAATTGGTGTGCATCTAACAACTTGAGCATCAGTGCTTCAAAGACAAAACAGATGGTTGTGAACTTCAGAAGAAGTACTTAACTCCTCACACTGACCATTGGTGGAGACGCAGTGGATCCGGGGAAGTTTATTTGGGCCTGCACATGACCTCTGACTTTACACGGGCCATTAACAAAACAAGCAGCGTTAAGAAGGTTCACCAATGGTTCTATTTCATAAGGAGGCAGAAAAATGCTGGTCTCAGTTCTGCTGTGTTAAACTCTTTGGACAGTGCTGGTGGTTAGTGAGCATCCTGATGTCTTCCATTACAGTCTGCTCTGGGAGCTGGTGAAGATTTCAGGAGTATGGTTGGATCTGGTAAAAATATTTCCAACAGCAGCCTCCCTCCTCTAGAGCACATTTACCAGTATAATTGGAATCAGAACCAAGAAAATCATGTTGGACCTAACCCATCAAGTACAGGAACTGTTCAGCTTCCTTCCCTTAGGCAGAAGGATGAGCAGCTTCAGATCCTGGAAAGAATAGAATAGACTTTATTAATCCCACAGTGGAGAAATTCACTCGTTACAGCAGCCCAAACACTTAGAAGAAAAGTAATAAAGTACAGTTAAACACACATGAGCAGTAAGCTATTATTGTAACCTTCAAACCGCTAAAAACAACAAATAAAAATTGAAAATTGGATTTCCAAGAATACACAGCATAAGGGACACAGACATAATAATGTACATCCGGGTAATGAACACATACTGAATATAGCACTGATGCTAGCGTTTACCAGGATAATGCCAGAAACAGTTAAACTGTGGAGTTCTACACTCTTACTGCAGTGGGAATGAATGACCTACGGTGGTTTACATCTGGGATGTCTCAGTCTGCCACTAAAGGAGCTGTCCATGGCCTCCACAGTGGAATACAGTGGGTGGGAGGGATTTTCCAAGATGGAGATCATCTTCACCAGCATTGAACAGTTTGAACCAGTTTGAACTAGTGTTACTTTTTTTGTGAATGCCAGTTGGATTGAATGAAACATGTAAATGTAATAAATATTAACCAATTTCAGCACAAATACAGCCTAAAATCTCAAAACACATCGTAAACAATCCCATAAGCAATTGCTTTACTCCAGAAGGGACGTCTCATAGGGAATTAAAACCACTACTTTTCAAACTTTTTGTATGTGCTGTGATGTGAGGGATAACAGAAGATAAAACGGACACATCAGAGGTTTGATATGATGATTTTGCTGTGACCCTGGCCTATAGGCAGAACACGTGTCTGTAATGCATATGTATTAGTTGTTTGTGTTTGGGCCTAGACTGATGTATTCCAGAAAGACCTGTATGCTGAATGTTGTTGCTAAAGGCAACAAATGCCCAGTGAGCCCAGTAAACCCAGTGTTGTGTCTGTGTGAAGGTGAAAATCTTTGTGTTCATGACAGGTTTTGTTTATTAAAACGGTGGTTCATAACTAAACGTAGAAACACTAACATATTTGTCCAAATGATGTAATGAATGTGGTCATAAAGATTATCTATCTATCTATCTATCTATCTATCTATCTATCTATCTATCTATCTATCTATCTATCTATCTATCTATCTATCTATCTATCTATCTATCTATCTATCTATCTATCTATCTATCTATCCATCTATCTATCATCTATCCATCCATCCATCCATCCATCCATCCATCCATCCATCCATCCATCCATGCATAATAATACTGGTAATTGTGAACCAAAGGGGTTTGAATGAAGGCAACTGGACTTTTTTGGTTACTGTCATTCAAACCCCTTTGGATTTCCATGACCTGGATGACTGAGAACCTTCACCCACATGTAGAGTGAACCATTGATAAGTTTTTCTCCCTACTGTCAGATGGTGTCTATCTGCCTGGTCAGGGTCCCGTTGGCTGTGTGTGCTTCACAATGCACAAAAAATGTGACTGATTTAGAAGTGAAAAGGAAAAATAACTGATCATTTGTATCTGTGCACCAAAACCGAGTCGAGTAAACAAAAAATCAGACAACCCTGAACCTGCAGCCTGCCTGATCTGTCTGGTATATAACTGACTCTGTATGTTTGTGTGTGTGTGTGTGTGTGTGTGTGTGTGTGTGTGTGTGTGTGTGTGTGTGTGTGTGTGTGTGTGTGTGTGTGTGTGCGTGTGTGCGTGCGTGCAATTGTAATAAAACAAAGAATTCTTTAATATAAAAGGCCCGTGGCTGCTATGTCTCCTCCACACTCGGTGAGAGGGGTATGTATTTTCATGGATGCTCGTGTGTGTGCTGCTTACATGCGTGTGTTTCTGCACACACACATGTTACATGAGAGAGACTAGAGCCAAGCTTCAGTGTATCTGCGTCCCTGTGGAGCTCAGCTCTCGCCCCAGGCCAGGCTGACTTTGGGCCTCCTGCTTTTTGTCAGACCCCACTCGCCTTTCTTTCCTCTGGCTTAAGTCTCGCAGACGTCTGCTTTGGCAAATGGGAATCCTTCTCCAGACGGCTCCTTAAAATTGTTATTTGTTTTTTATTATTTTTGATGTGCTAATGTGTCTATGATGCATGAAAAAGGATATTACGAGATACAGACAGCAATTAAGACAGACCGTATTTACTGAGAGTACGTATATTAGTAAGACTTGATTTAGCTCTTGGCATCATTTTAGTGGGACTGGATCCAATTTAAACAGAACCACAGTTGTCATTTGTAGTCTGTTATGCTGCAGGCATGTTAAACAATGGGGCAGCTTCAGAACTCATTCACTTTCTGCATCATTTTCATCTTAAAAGACTTTTAGAATTCATTTGAAACAGGCGACATGAGCTCTCATCTGCTAAGTCAGCTGTTTTAAAAGGAGTGATACTTAGTGCAAATATAATAAAACTAACATTTTCAGGTTGATCTGATCTGCTTGGATCGCTGCTCGAGTGTGGAGGATATGCTTTAAGCCGTTGATTCTCAGATGACCACGTCTTCATCCTACACCGTGTAGATTTTTTTGCACGTTATGTTTTTGCATCTGAAGGCTTTTGCTGCAACAGCTGCACTCAAGTGTCATAGGCAACAGGTCAACATGTCTGTTAAAAGCATCTTATTAATATTCATCAAAATGCGACCAGTTGGAGAGGAAAACTGTAAGTTCCACATGCTGAGCAGGATGAACATTCTGTACAGTACTGGGATACAGCCTATGTAATTCCATCGTCTGTGCCGGTCCGTCTCTGCGCCCTGTGTTTGTTTGCGTTGTATCCAGTTCCCAGTGCCATATGCTATCCGCAGCATCGGTATCACAGTCTGCGGCAGGCTTCAGTAGCCTGCTGTTCTCGGGGCTCGACTCTTTCTGTCCAAACAAAGACCTCACTAACAAACACAGATGAGTATTACAGTTCACGATGAACGTTTCAGAGCAGAGACTTGCATATTGTTATGCTGATCCACTTTCAGTGTAGCTATTTACCTCCAGAGCAGTAGCTCTTTGAGTCTACTGGAAAGAAAATAGTTGCTGTGGTGCTATGTAACATTCCTGAAACACATTTTAAAAATTTGTTACAGTAAAAAAAATTGTTTGGTGCTGAAGTGAAAAAAATTAAGGATTCCTTAATTTCTAGAAATCGTGTATTGTCATGATATGGCATAACTTCTGACAATAACATTGGTCATTAAAATTTTTTATACACATTTTTTTCTTTATTTTGTGTTTATACACAAGTCTGTTTAAAGTCCATATCAAAATCATTTTTCCTCAATAGACACACACATGAATGATAAATGACCTGCACTTATAGCGCTTTTCTGAGTCGGAGGACTCCAAAGCACTTTACACTACACTGAATCATTCATCCATTTATTATTCATAGGTGTTCATATGGGTGGTCTCTGGTTGAGCAGAGCGCTCTGATTGGCCCATCAAACAGATAGAGCACTGTGATTGGCATGGCACAAGACTGTTCTGGCCTGCTGAGGCTCCAATGGAGCATGGCTATAGACCAGCAAAGCAAAATCATTTTACTTCTGCTGCAGTGTGTCTAGATCTCTAGGTTACACTGTTGTGGTTCTGACTTCAAAGTTTGTCTGGGGGCCTCTTGTGGCCTGGGGGCCAAAAGCAATTGCCCGCCTTGCCTGCTGGCACGAGACACATCTGCCTATCAAACACTAACACTAATAAAAATTAAATGAGCAAATGCATGTTGGCCATTAAAGTTTATTAATTCACTACTAGTACTACTACTAGAGTGAATAAAGACAAACCCAAAATCAATACATTCCAGACAGGTGAGTTTGTGAACTTACTTGTTTTTCATCATAATCTAGTATTTTTGTCATGTATGTTAAAGGAAGTCAGATGGATCATAGCATGTAAATGTTTACAAGTTTCTCAGATCAGAAACATGTCTGAAGACAATTCCATCATTGTCACCACTCTTCCTGTCATGTGCGTTCCACATGCTGAATCACTCTATACTCTATACAAACTTATTTAGCATCGCCACAATTCCTAATGCATGTGAATAAATACATCTGTCTGCTTGGTACGTTGCCATTTAATGGTCATACCTCACTCACTCACTCACTCACTCACTCACTCACTCACTCACTCACTCACTCACTCACACTCAGACAGTAAATCAGATGCTGTTTGTTTACTGCAATCATTGAATATTGTAAAATTATGACACATTCCTCTGAAATGTAAACAATTACTGATTCTTGAAATCCATTATAATATTGTTGAAAAATAATATAAGTATAAAATGACTAATAAACTCCAAGCTTCACCTTGTTCCCTTCTACATCACAGTGGATTTTCTTTCTTTTCAAATTTCTCAGCAAAAATCTTTGGTCAGTGAGAATCAATTTGTAGTCGTTGTGTTCAAGTGGTGACACCAGTGCTTTACTTGTGATTGATGTTTGTCACCTGTGCTCACCATTATGCAGCACAGGTGCATCACAATGAAAATGTGTTGGCAAGTGGTGTCTAAACAGGTGAAACGTGCTTATGATTTTGCTAAAAGAGTGATGATTCAATCAGTGGGTTCAAGCAACTGAGCATTTGGTTCAGACAACGGGGTTTAGTGTTTTAGCAATTGAGAAAAACTGTAACAACATGGGTCAGAAGGACAGCTCTACAGACCAGAGTTACATCATCTAGAGAGGCTATAAGGGTCAGCATCATTTGGACCAATGAGAGGTATGAGTGCCCTAACACCATCATCTGATACAACCATACATGTTGGTTACACATTGTACTACTACTTCCACAGTGGCCACCAGGTGATAGTCATCAGTAATAATTACCAATATGTCACTGAGTCTCATGGTCTTGATCATCTTGGTGTTCGTGAGAGATTTTGATCCTCAGTTTCCATAAAACTCTGCTTCAGCAGGAATGTAAGAATCAGTCATGGTTTAGACTCGTGGTATTGATTCATATCATTGATAAAATGTCACATGTGTTTTATTTTGAAATTGTGATCCTTTTATGTTTAGTTGCGTAATATAGAAAATTAGATTTTAGTTCCCTGAACATCTGATCCTCTGTTTATATTGTTGTATCAAATAGATTAGAACATGTGTTAAAGTTTAAAAACATAATAATGTTAGAAATTAAATTCTTACTCGATGATCGCTCCATTATTCAAAATGTTACTCTCTGCAGTATGACTACAGTCTTCTCACGGAACAAGGGAGCTTTAAAAGACAGAAAAACCTCAATCTTTTTGTCCTGTATTGGAATACCATGAAAATATTGTTTTATAATTACTGTATGAAATTTTTGCCACTACTGTCTACATCAGAAATAAAACAAATAAAATAAAACTATTATTGCACACTGAATTTATTACACAGAAAAAATAAACTTAGTGAAACTTAGTGCATCTTCAGTGAAACTACCAAATGATACAACTACTACTACTACAATTATTATTTTATTATTATTATTATTAGTAGTAGTGGTGGTGGTAGATGTTGGTGTCAAACCATTTTATTCCAGGGATTTGGCACCA
This sequence comes from Aphyosemion australe, assembly GCA_006937985.1. NCBI lineage: Eukaryota > Metazoa > Chordata > Actinopteri > Cyprinodontiformes > Nothobranchiidae > Aphyosemion > Aphyosemion australe. Next base: position 95,445 of record SSNS01000549.1, on the reverse strand, counting down.
CCACATCTAAAAGCTATTTCTGTTCTGTCAAAGCATCTTTGTGAAATATTAAATTGTGAATAAATCACATATAATCCCTTGCAGGAGTCAGGTGTAACCCGGCTCCGGGAGTCATCAGAGCTCTTGCATATACCATCATTAGAGAAAAAAAAAGTTATGAGAAGATAAATCAGGCACCCAACTTTCTGAACTATTAAGTAAGAGAATAGCTCTTAGTCTTTCGCCTGGACATTATAAGTCTTTTGGCCAACAAACAGCAAAAGGCGATCATATTTAGCTGGGGTGTGTCTAAAGGAGCATCCACCGCAACCACTCCAAACAAAGCACTCCAAAGCCTAATTTATACTTCTCCGTCTGTGTCTGTACGGAGACACGCAGCGCCATTTTGCGTCGACGCAAGGGCTCTCGGACGGGCTCGCGGAGGGTGACGGAGACATGCCCCCAAAAATAGCTGTCCGTCAAGAGCCACGGAAAGCGCAAGCTTGTGATTGGTCAGGATGCAGCTTCCTTGAAATACGTCAACAGCACCGCCACTGCCGACTCAATAAATAAAGAGAGCTGAAGATATTTAGCAGCAGACATAAAGCAGAATGAAGAAGGCCTTGTGGAAATAAAATATGAAAGTTTATTCACCCGTGACTGAAGGAGTACAAAGATACGCAGCGAGCGTCTTATTCGTGGACGGAAAAGACGAGAAACGTGGGTTTAGAGATGCCGACCGCATGAAGAGGTGGAGGAGAATGAGGGACAAAGTCGTCCGTGTTAAAAAGTCTCTAAAATACATTAAAACAATGTAAACACAGTAGTAAATACACTATCGTAGACCGGATACGTGGCTGTATGGCGGCAGCATACCCCAGAAAAGCGCTACAACATTGCATTAATATTAGAATCCCAGTACTAATACACGAAATTAGGAAACGCCATTCCCCACAAGTCATGCGGTAAGTGCAACACCTTTTCACTGGTTCTCGGGCATTTATTGTGCCATACAAAGCCCGAAGGCCAACTATCCAAATTTAATAAAGAGAATTAGAAATAAAAATTGGAGACATTGGAACATTTTAACTGTGTTTATTCTCCCTCCCAAGGACAGGGGCAAGGATTCCCATTGGGAAATATCTCGTTTAAGCCAATAAAGTAGGGGTATTCAATTCCAGGCCTGGAGGGCCAGTATCCAGCACGTTTTAGTGGTTTCTCTGCTCCAACACACTTGATTCAGTGGTTAAATCACCTGTGCAGCAGCTCATCAGGCTCAGCAGAAGCCTGTTAATTACCTTCTGATTGAAATCAGGTGTGATGAAACAGAGTTAAAACTAAAACGTGCTGGATACCGGCCCTCCAGGACTGGAATTGAATACCCCTGCAGTAAAGGAATATAATAGCTAAATATTTAAATTTGTTGGTGCTTTCTTTAAATGGACTGGAGCCAGTGAACTGTCCTTCCAGAAGAGTTACAGGCATCATTTCACTCTTCTGAATGTTCACCTTATAACCTGAGATCTGACCGAATGTACCAAGAAGAGTCAACAGCTTGGGGATACCAGAAAGAGGGTCTAAAATATTATAAAAGCATATTGTTGGCATAAAGAGAGACTTTATGAGACAAGAGATGCCACTGATATCTGGATTCTGTCTTATGGCAATAGCCAAAGGTTCAATAGCAACTGCAAATAGGAGAGGTGACAGTGGGAATCCCTGCCTGGTTCCATGTTTCAAATTAAAATAATCTGAAACAGTCGTATTGGTGTGGACAGCTGCCAATGAAGAGGAATATAGCAATTTTATCCAGGATATATACCAGTCATAACCAACACATAGAAAACACTAACATAACCAAAAAAATTGTCATATATGAAACCCAAACAACAAATAACCCCACATTGATTCAGTGTAGCCCTCTCCCCCCAACAGAACCCAGAGATAACAATTCCTCCCAGAAAAAAAATCAACACATCTTGTACAGAGATACCAAGTCCAAACAACACTCCACAAGCTCCCGACAGTACTTCCAGAATCAATACGAAAACTCAATTAGCCAGAAAATAAAAAAGAAATGGCAAATAGCAACAGTCCCAATGCCGAACCCCAACGAAAAAAACTCCATTAATGCTCCATCAAACAAAAAAGAAAAGAAATTTCTTATAACAGCCTGACCTTTATATTTCTTGTATCAGGGCATCAACAGCTCAAACCTATTCAGTAGTCTGCTCCAGTGATGATTTTGCACCTCATGTAGACCATGGCTGCCTCCGGGTTGGTGAATATTTTATCCTTCCCATCATGGGGTGATACAAAGTCTTGCCAGGAGGAGCAGGGTCGTAGCGAACATCCTGTCGACCTTGAAGAAGCTTCTTGACACCCGATAAACGCTGCTCTGGCTTGGGTCCCTTTTGCCGTATAGTCAGGGAAGATTGCAATCGTTTTTTTTACAAAGCTGTCCACAGGAACGTGCGTGAGTCAGAATCTCTATGCATTGTTGATAATAGTGAAGCATAGCTACAATGGCTCGAGGTTTGTTACTTGCCTGTTGAAGAATTCAATGGGATCTGTCTATTTCTGGTTCTGACTCCAGTTGCAGCATTTCTTTTAGCATCTTAGCTACACTCCAGGCCCTCAGGAATTCCAAGAATCCAAATATTGCATCTTCTTGACCGACCGTCAAGATCCTCGTATTTAGCTTGAAGTTCAGAGATGTCCCTCTTCAGCTCTCTCACTGTGCTCCAGAGGGACATAACTTCATCAGAACAAGTGGACAGTCCGCCTTTCTTGATGCTTGATTTTACCAGCTCCACATCCGAGTGGAGGTCAGTGAAAGTAGGGCACTTTTAAAGGCACTTTTAAAAAGAAATAAGTTTGAGAGCTCCACCTGGCATCTTTACTGCTAGCTACCATCTTCAAAACTCCATTAGTTTTAAGAGTTCTAGACAAGCAAATTTTGCTTACCCCATTGGCAAATTTTCCATCCATCCAACTATCCATCCATCCATCCATCCATCCATCCATCCATCCATCCATCCATCCATCCATCCATCCATCCATCCATCCATCCATCCATCCATCCATTTATCCATCCATCCATCCATCCATCCATCCATCCATCCATCCATCCATCCATCCATCCATCCATCCATCCATCCATCCCCTGTTCTTATCAGGGGTCAGGTCATGGGGGCAGCAACCTAAGCAGAGAGGCCCAGACTTCCCTCTCCCCCGGCCACTTGGGCCAGGCCAGACAAGAAACATAGTCCCTCCATCGCATCCTGGGTCTATTTTACGTCACCTACTGGTTGGATGTGCCCAGAAAACCTCACCAGGGAGGCATCCAGGAGGAATCCTAACCAGGTGCCCAAGCCATTTCAACTGGCTCCTCACAATGTGGAGGAGCAGCGGATCTACTCTGAGCCCCTCCCAAATGACCGAGCTTCTCACCCTCATCTTTAAGGGAGAGCCCACACTTTGCTGAGAAAACTCATTTGCGCCACTTGTATCTAGATCTCATTCTTTTGGGCACTATCCAAAGCTTGTGACCATAGATGAGGGTTGGAACCTAGATTGACCGGTAAATAGTGTAATGCTACAATAGAGAGCTTCACCTTCTGATTCGTCTCTCTCTTCGCCATGACAGATAGGAACAATGCTTGCATCACTGTAAATGCAGCACCAATCCGCCTATCAATCTTCCACTCCATCCTTCCCACATTCGTGAACAAGACCCCAAGATGCAAAACTCCTCCACTTGAGGCAGGACCTCATCCCTGACCCGGAGAAGGTATTCTACCCTCTTCCGAATCAAGACCATGGTCTCGGATTTAGAGGAGTTGATTCTCATCCCAGCTGCTTCACACTTGGCTGCGAACCGCTCCAGCAAAAGCTGGAGATCAATGTCTGATGAAGCCAATTGGACCACATAATCTGCAAAAAGCAGAGACCCTCCTCTCCAGAACCCCTGAATAGACTTTACCAGGGAGACTCAGCAGTGTGATCTCCCTGTAGTTAGAACACATCCTGCGGCCCTGCTTTTTAAATAGGCATTTTTTTCATATTTAAGAATATTTACCTTATTTTAAGTAGTGCTTTTTTCTAAAATATATATATATATTTCTTTTTAGACTAAAAACAAGATAAAATATCTCTATCGTTTTTGCAGTGTTAGTGAAGTGTTATTTATCTAAATATATATATATATATATATATATATATATATATATATATATATATATACACTGCTCACAAAAATTAAAGGAACACTTTAAAGAAACACATTAGATACATCAGATCTCAATATGAAGTTGGATATCTATACAAATAACGACAGGGCAATGTCTTAGGAACAAAAGGATGCCAAGTCTTTTAATGGAAATAAAGGTTTTCAGCCTACAGAGGGCTCAAATGTGTAGACACCCTAAAATCAGAGTGAAATGAAGATGTGGCAGGCTAGACCATTATTTCACAAACTTAATTTCTGCAACTCAAAATGCTTTTCAGTATCTTGTGTGGCCCCTACGAGCTTGTGTGCATGCTTGACAACGTCGGGGCATGCTCCTAATGAGACAACGGATGGTGTCTTGTGGCATTTCCTCCCAGATCTGTGTGAGGGCATCCCTGAGCTCTTGTACAGTCTGAGGAGCAACCTGGCGCCGCCTAATGGACCGAAACATAATGTCCCACAGATGTTCTATTGGGTTTAAGTCAGGGGATCGTGAAGGCCATTCAATTGTTTCAATTCCTTCATCCTCCAGGTACTGCCTGCATACTCTTGCCACATGAGGCCGGGCATTGTCGTGCATTAGGAGAAAACCAGGACCTACTGCATCAGCGTAGGGTCTGACAAAGGGTTCAAGGATTTCATCTGGATACCTTATGGCAGTCAGAGCACCATTTCCTAGGCAGTAGAGGTCTGTGCGTCCCTCCATGGATATGCCTCCCCAGACCATCACTGACCCACCACCAAACCTGTCATGTTGAACGACGTTGCAGGCAGCATAACGTTCTCCTTGTCTTCTCCAGACTCTTTCACGTCTATCACAGGTGCTCAGGGTGAACCTGCTCTCGTCTGTAAAAAGTACAGGGCGCCAGTGGCGGACTTGCCAATTCTGGTGTTCTTGAGCAAATGCCAGTCGAGCTCTACGGTGCTGGGCAGTGAGCACAGGGCCCACTACAGGACATCGGGCCCTCAGGCCATCTTCATGAAGTCTGTCCCTGATTGTTTGGGTAGAGACATTCACACCAGTGGCCCTCTGGAGGTCATTCTGTAGGGCACAAGCAGTGCTCAGCCTGTTCCGCCTTGCACAAAGGAGCAGGTATCGGTCCTGCTGATGGGTTGTGGACCTTCTACGGCCCTTTCCAGCTCTCAGAGAATAACTGCCAGTCTCCTGAAATCTCCTCCATGTTCTGGAGATTGTGCTGGGAGACACATTAAACCTTCTTGCTGCAGCACGTGTGGATGTGCCATCCTGGAGAAGTTGGACAACCTGTGCAACTTCTGTAGGGTTAAGGAATGGCCTCATGCTGCCAGTAGAGATAATTACTCAAGCCAAAACTAGCACGAGTGGAAAACCAGCCAAAAAAGATCAAGAGGGAGAAACTTGAAAGGACCTCCACATGTTAAACCAGTCCTGTTTTGAGGGTTTTGTAATTGTTGCCACTTTAGTGCACCTGTCGTTAAGTCCATGAACACCAATACAGCTGAAAGTGATTAACAATGCCCTCAGCTGCTTAATCAACCAGAAAATTATCAGACAGGTTTAATTGATTTCATGCCAGGCCCAATAAAAAAAGTGTTCCTTTAATTTTTGTGAGCAGTGTATATATATATATATATATATATATATATATATATATATATATATATATATATATATATATATATATATATATATATATATATATATATATACACACACATATTAATTATACCTAACAGAGGAGTGCAGTTTGTTTATTTAGTAGGATCTCCATTAGATTCCACCAAAGTGGGCACTAATCTTCCTGGGGTCAAAATTCACAAAATGTCAACATTAACATTAGATGTATGGCATTCTACAATCAAACAAATCACACATTTAATTTTTATGGGTTCTAACCTTCAATAAATACATAACACATTTGGTAGAACCAATGCCATAATTAAATTTGAATGTTTTTTTTTTTGCATGCTCTTCAATTCCCTGATATTTTTGGTACTACGTTCCACTCCTTATGCTCTATAAACTGCAGATATTTGCAAGAGACTTGTGTTGGCCCTTTTTACCATTAATTTGGTGTCACATACATATCTAGTACAGTGGGTTTGTATCTGGTCAGAGTAAATAAACTTTTCAAAAAATGATTCTGGTCAACCAGCTAAGACAGGGGTCTCCAATCCTGGTCCTCAAGGGCCGGTATCCAGCAGGTTTTAGTTGTAACTCTGCTTCAACACACCTGATTTCAATTAGCAAGTGATTAGCAGGCTTCAGCAGAGCTTGATGAGCTGTTGCACAGGTGATTCAACCACTGAATCAAGTGTGTTTGAGCAGAGAAACCACAAAACCTGCTGGATAGCGGCCCTCCAGGACCAGGATTGGGGACCCCTGAGCTAAGATATCCATCCATCCATCCATTGTCTTCCGCTTATCCGGAGTCGGGTCGCGGGGGCAGCAGCCTAAGGAGTGAAGCCCAGACCTCCCTCTCCCCAGCCACTTGGGCCAGCTCCTCTGGGGGAATACCAAGGCGTTCCCAGGCCAGCCGAGAGACATAATCTCTCCAGCGTGTCCTGGGTCTTCCTTTGGGTCTCCTCCCGGTTGGACGTGCCCGGAAAACCTCACCAGGGAGGCGTCCAGGAGGCATCCTAATCAGATGCCCGAGCCACCTCAACTGGCTCCTCTCGATGTGGAGGAGCAGCGGGTCTACTCAGAGCCCCTCCCGGATGGCCGAGCTTCTCACCCTATTTCTAAGGGAGAGTCCAGCCACCCTGTGAAGAAAACTCATTTCGGCCACTTGTATCCGCGATCTCGTTCTTTCGGTCACTACCCAAAGCTCGTGACCATAGGTGAGGGTAGGAACGTAGATCGACCGGTAAATTGAGAGCTTCGCCTTTCGGCTCAGCTCTCTCTTCACCACGACAGACCGGTACAATGCCCCCATCACTGCAGATGCAGCATTAATCCGCCTGTCGATCTCACGCTCCACCCTTCCCTCACTCGTGAACAAGACCCCGAGATACTTAAACTCCACTTGGGGCAGGACCTCGTCCCTGACCTGGAGAAGGCATTCTACCCTTTTCCGACTCAAGACCATGGTCTCGGATTTAGAGGAGCTGATTCTCCTCATCCTTAATAAGTCAGACTTGCTGGCTGTAGACCATATGATTGAACAACTTGAAAAGCGAGAGCTTCATCCCACTCCCCTTGACCATGTTTTGAATAGCTATTGTTATCTCATTTTTTTTTCTCTTGTTTTATATAAATATATTTTTTTTCTTTTATTTGTACTATTTCTTCATTTTCCCTATTCTTCTGACTTCACTTGTTCAATAAACCATTCATTCAATCATTCATATTCAATATGAGACAAGACCCACGATTGTACTACCACTTTCAGAACAGAAGGAGTAACAAAAGGGATGTTTTTCTTTTTGGGACTCTGGTAGTTTGTCCCAAAGTTGAAGTGGTAGCAGCCAGCTGTTTCTCCTTCTCTGATATTATTAGCGGCAAACCTCTCACACTAGTCGTGTTCTGTTGCTAAATACGTGAGTGTGTGATGAGTGGAGGACCCAGGTAAAAGTGAAAGTGTGGCGGTTCAGTGAGACCAACAAACAGATGGTCTAATGGTTGCTTTCAGTCCAAGCCGTGTTATTGGTGGAGGTTTTTCTTTATCTCAACAATATATTTCTAGCTATACTATGTTAGAACTTTTAAGAGGCATGAAAAAAAATGTTTTAAGCTAACTTGTTTTCCAAATTTTCTATTGCAGCTTTAAATCCATGTCACATATCAAACAGGATCAAAAAATAACTTTTACTGGCTCATAGACTTCCATTTATTTTTATTTGTTTTGGTAAGTATTGGACCCATGGAATGGAATTCTCTATTCCTCATCTTCTTATCATCTGTAAACATGATTTTTGAGAAGAGAAATCTGCATGCAGGACATTTTAGGACATCTGCAGATTTAAATGAAAGCATATGAGGGGGAGGAGTCAGGCAAAGGCAAAGTTCCTTAAAATATGTAGATATTTATTTTTTGACATTAGACATTTTTTTCAATGGGAGCGTGCAACATCATTTAGTTGGAATTTGTTGCGAGTCTTGGCATTTTTAATGATTTTACTTGTCTGAAGGGATAAATCGAAACATAACATATACAAAACAAAACACACCAACAGGCATAGAAATATAATCTCCAGTATTCCCAGCTATTACCCCTGACCCTGTGGCACCTGGCCACTGATATGTGCTTTATGAAATAATGTCTTGCAATATTACTTAACATGATACATTTATTTAGTTGATTTCGTGACCTTTGTTCAACTAATGTTGTATTTTTTTTCCCTTTGAGATAATTTATTTAGGCTAATTAGGCCTATGCATATTTTTGGTTGGCTACTGATTTTCTAGTGTGATAATAATGATTTTGGTCTGATTTAAATTTTAATCAGCAAACTGTATACCTCTACAACCTTTCAGTTTTAATAACTTTATGTTTTTAAAGCCAACTTTGGTACATTGCTCATGTCAAGTCATTATGCAAACTGCTCTTGAAAATACTAATTCTCCATGAACGATGTAATTGGTCGGTTAGATAAAACCTATCTAGATTATTATGATTTCATGATGTAGTCCTTCTGACAATTATTTCCATGGTATTTGAGGTGTGTGTGTGTGTGTGTGTGTGCGTGTGTGCGTGTGTTTCAGTGCTCTCTCAGACAGCTTGTCTTGATGCCTTTAGGCGTATTAATGCTCACACAGTGTATTGTAGTGTAGAGTAAGCAGATTGTAAGCTTGCTTATTGATTGGTAACATTTTAAATGTACAACTTCACAACTGTCATTGGTAATGATCACCAAAGTTAATGTCTACAAACTTAAATGACTGCTGAGTCAAAGTGACGAGTCTCTTTATATTGTAGTAGAATAAACTGGTTAAAACCTGTTACTACAGGGGCTTAAATCTCAGTGCTTTGGATGTTGTTGGGTAATTATAAACTGAAACAGTTAAATAAATCTCACACCTTCTTGAAGATTTGATTGGCATTGCTGCTATTTTTGATTCTCCTTTCATTAATGGTCCTTGGCAAGTCTGATGATTGTCCAGAAACCATCCTGTAATCATTGAATGCACTGTACTAGTGCAGAGAGAAACAGTCAGTGCTTCCCACTGCTGTCCTAGAAAATCTCTGAGTTGCTTTGTGAATTCTGTTTGAAGCGTCGGTTTGACAGCTTCATTTGTGAAGTGTCTCAATTAGGCAGAATATTTTTGCCGACATATCTCTTCTCCCAGACTGTCTCGCTAGAACATGAAAGCCTGGGCTTAAGGAAGTCATCACACACCTCGGCAGAGAAAGACTGACACACATGCACGCACACACAGATGCAAACACTAAAAATAGAGGCAGCTATCCTACTAACACTGGTTAATGCTCCTCAGCCCAGACAGTTGGATTTGCATATCTTTAATGTGCCTTTTCTTCTTTTTTTCCTCCCCTTTCTGCATTTTCTCTCTCTCGATCTTTCTGTCTTGTGTGAAACTGTCTAGTTTCTCACCAGAATTCTCAGGAGGGCTTGCAGTGCATACTGGGAGAGAGCTTTTTGTATTAGAGAAAAAAAAACATGCTAAAAAGATTTGAACAATCGTGGTAATTAGAGATTTTGGCTGGGCGAGACAACCCCACCACCACCCACTCCACCTTCCTCTCTCACTTTCTGTGTCTCTCAGGTCTTTCAGGACACTGTAATGGTCTCCATCTGGTGTGTGTGTGTGTGTGGGTGTGTGTGTGTGTGTGTGTGTGCGTGTGTGTGTGTGTGTGTGTGTGTGTGTGTGTGTGCGTGTGTGTGTGTGTGTGTGTGGTGGGGGCATTGAATGTCTGGGTGGTAAAGCATGGCCATCTGGGCTAGACCCCTCCCACATCTCGAGGGCCACCTCTCAACTGTCCCAACCGACCAACACACATCGGGTCTAGATATTGTGACCCCTTTCTGGCCTGCTGAGGATATCTTAAGCTGTGTAGGTGGCTATGTAGTGCTAGCTAAGCTGAAGGCTCACATCACCTCACACGGACCTGACAAACTGGCAATTTTACTCTCAAATACTTTGATTTCCTCTCTTCGGGTTAATGGCAGACAGCTGGTACCGATCCATACAGGCACATTCTCATCTCTTGATGTGGCCCAGTTTAGGAAAACACTACAGAGCATTCAAAACATCTTGTCCGTTGGTCAAGTTACACATATTTTCCTTTCTGTTTTTTGTATATTCATTTCAGATACGTTTATCGTCTTTTAAAGCACGTTAGAGACTAGGACGATCTAATGTGTTGCTTTGACCAGTCTAAAATAAATAAGTCAATAACTTAAAGTTATTAATAAACAGCTAAAATCAAACTTTTATTAATAAAAGCCAGAGCTCATGAGCCTCACAGCCTCAGGGAAGGAATTGTTCCTATGCCTGAAGGAAAGAGGGTGAATCATGGGTGTAAATCTCCTGTGGAGAGGAGAGGTTGCCATTGGTCATTTTCCTACTCTGCAGCTTCTTTTAGGCCTCAGACCAGTTCTTAGAGCAGTTTTCAGAATATCTCATAGAAGATGCTCTCCACCACACACCAGTAATTGTGTTAGTGGTCCACCTAAGGTCTGTGGTCATGTGCAGGTTCAAGTCAAGTGCTCTACTACTTCTAATTCCCTCTTATAGACACACTTCTTGTTGATGGAGATCAAACCAACATATTTTAGAACAATCACATGGGAACAGTGAGTACATGAAGGGGCTCAGGACATGTCCTGGTGGAGCACCAGTGTTGATTACACGGATAAAAGAGGAGACACCATGCATCGTAACAGACTGCAGTCCTCCTGTCAGTCAACTGTATGACTGAGGAAATAGGGTGTAAAATGTAGCACTGAAATGTTGTTTAAAACTATCCATAAGAACTGGGGATTACTGTGTGGCCAACATTTAACTTACATTTTCAGTGTGCTTTAGATGTTTTCAACAACTAAAAAGATGTCAAATGTCTCAGAATGATAAATGAATCAAAGAAAAGAATCACAGTAATTTTACTCATCGTGTATAGCATTAGTCACAGTGCAACAATTAACTTATAGGAGGATCTTTTGTGACGTCAATGTTTATGTTTTTCGCATTGCATCATGGGACCTGGGTGGCAACAAACAGCGTATTTTGCCTATAATGCAATTGTTTTGCATGCTTGGAGGAGGATTTAACGACGCAGATGGATCATTCTTGCTGTGTGGTCGATTGTTTGGCCCGTGGGAGGCTTGATAAAAAGTTTTATTAGAATTTCCTCCGTAAAGGAGCGCGAAATATGAAATAGATGATTGCGGGTGACCCGACTGTCTGAAGAAAGCCTGGAATCCTGCAGCAATGGAGTTTGTGCGGCTCATTTGTTCATGGTAAGAGCTTGTAACTAAGTATTTGTTAATAAGAGAAGATGCTTTTTAAAATATTCATCTTCGTGTAGTTTTATATCCACGGGGTCATATAGTTTTTGCGTTCTGATTCAGGTGTCCCAGCCCGCGATCGTTATAATAATAAATAAATGAATAAGTAAAAACTAACAACACTGATTAATGAAGACTTACCCGGCTTTGCAGTCGCCGTGAGGATTTATCCATCCACAGGTGATGTGAATCACGCTGACTCTGCTAGCCAGCCAGTGCCGACTTCAGCACGACCACGGCTTTACTGAAGTCACGGCTTCCTGTTTTGCAGAATAGTTCAGCCAAACTTTCCTTGAAACACAATAATCAGACCTCCAGACGTTTGAAAGCCTTTAATTTTCCATGAGTGAAGGGTCCAGGACTTTCTGTTAAATAGGAATAAATGTCTCCCCAGCAGCGTTGTGGAGAAAACACCGGCGAATCGGACCAACGTTTTCTGTCGTCCCAGAGCTCAAACAGTTTATTGATAGCAGGCCGTCTTCTGCGCACAACGATGAAAAATTATGTCAACAAAGATCCTCCTATAGCTGAAGTAAACAACAATAGTACAGTAAATTTGGATGAGACTTTGCCCTTAGTTATAAAATATAATCAAATAGTTTAGACATTTCAGTAGTCATGTAGACAAAAGGCAAGAAAAGGTACGCTGAAAGGAAATAACGGTGAGGGTTCTACTCAGGGAATCAAAACGGCTCATTCAGACCAAAGATGCATTAAACAAAGTACCAGGGTTAGGGTTTCTTTTACAGATTCTTGACACACAGTGTAGTGCTCTAGAGCAATAAATGAATATAGATAAATAAACAGAAAAATATGAAATTTTAAATGAAATATCCAATTTGAAGCTTCTAATGAATATAGCTAATCTGCTATGATGATTTGTTTGGGGGTTAAAATAATAACAGTAGTTTATTTATTAAGAATACCATTATCTGAGCTGTTTGGTAGATTACATATCCATCCATCCATCCATCCATCCATCCATCCATCCATCCATCCATCCATCCATCCATCCATCCATCCATCCATCCATCCATCCATCCATCCATTTTGCTCCACTTATCTGGGGCCGGGTCATGGGGGCAGCAACCTAACCAGAAAGGCCACAACTCCCCTCTCCCTAGCCCTTAGGCCAGCTCCTCCGAGGGCGTTCCCTGGCTAGCCGTCCCTCCAGCGTCACATAGTTTGCAGTAAAAGTCTTAATGGATTTTTGTAATAAATGTGAAGACCTTTCTTCTCAAACGAAAGCGTGAACCCATTTTATTCTACCTTGTCTCTGACGTTCAGTGTCAGAATTAAAAGTTGACTTCTTAATCAAATGAAAAAAAAAATTATAAAATTTTTTTAAAGTAGAAAAAAATTCTGCAAATGTGTTTTTTTTTCTTCTTTGATATTAAAATGCCTTTCAGAAACGATCAACCTAAACAAATACAGTTTTGTTTCTTAAAGTTTGATCAAATAGGATAATTTTTGTTAACTCAAACTACACAAATTCTAGGAGGAAACATCTGGTAGAAGTATTTTCTGATGAGACAATCAACCCATACGCTCCATCCAAACCTTACAATATTAGTAATAATGTTCTGACTGTGATGTATTTAAGGAATGATGATGGCTGGGCTCTGGGAAAGATTTACTCAGGTTTAAAGAAAGGTTTTAGTTAAAATTCCAGGGCTACAATGCATGCTTGAGTTATCTTTCTGCACCATCAGACCTGATTCAGGGGTTAATCTACCTGTTCAGTAGGTTTCAAGTCCAAATATGAGAGAAGATGTCAAAATAAGAATAAAACTGGTTAATTTAGGTTGTAACTTTAATTAGGTGCAACATGCTCCATGATCAGATGTGTTATTTATTTCTTTTCTCTTTTTAGCACTACAGCCATATTTTAATTTAAAACTTAGGGACCAGATCATTAAATCATTTATTGGTTTAAATAACTAATAGTCTGTCTGGTGTGAGAACTGTCAGTTCTGGAGCTCCACAAGGCTGTGTCAGCAGTCCTCTTCACTTTGCACTAATGTGTGCTCATCCAAAAACTCAGTTTTAAATTTTCTGTTCATACATGTAACAAGTGTAACCGGCTGGTGTCTCAGGCATCTTGGTGGGGACATGAGCAGATCTTGATCCTGAAGATTCCTGTTGGACTTATGATTATGTCTGTCTGGTGATGATCAGAAAACCCTGATACTCTTGTATTTATAGTCTGATCAGAAATGCAATGAGTTTGTGGTTATAAAAATGATCTTTTTCCTTTTGAATCAACTTACATACACCTCATCATGTTTGCATCTCTGATCTTAAATCAGTTGCACTCTCAAACAGAATCTGAGCTGATCCCTTTCAGTCTCAGAATATGAGCTGTTACTATCATGAATGATGAAGGATTTCAGGAAACATTTCTCTTTTTTATTAGCCTAGAACTAGAACTAGACCAAATTCTTGCCTTGCAAAGTTTGTATTTAAAGTTATATATTCAAATATATAGGATGGCTTGCCAGGCTATTTTTATAGCTATTTTTCAGGTTTAATTCTTCTGAAATCTTGTTTTGTGATTTTATCAGTTTCATCTGTTTCTGCGATGTTGACCCTGTTCTCCACATCCCAGAAATCATTGGGGCTCATAAACCTTGCTGAAATATTTTGGGTTTGATGGAGGTGGTGGCGGTGGTGTGTGTGTGTGTGTGTGTGTGTGTGATGTATGAAAAAGCTGATAACTTCCCCTGCCATGTCCTATCTTGTCCCAGCTGATTTAGGAACAGGACAAGCTGTCAGTCCATCATCAGGCTAATGCAGACAGAGATCTGTACTTGTACTCACACCCCAAACATTTTTATTATGTCAAATAATATTCTGAAGACTGTAGCAGAAAATACTGGCAAACAAAATATTCAATATAAGAAGCAGGAGAGTTGGAGCACTCAAATGAGTATAAATATTTTTAATAGGTGCAGACAAAAGAAACTAATGTTTCGACACCTTATGTGTCTTCGTCAGAAGAAAATATTCAATATATTCAGAGTTTACTCAGACCTGATTGGCTGCTTTATTAAATTAAATAATCAGACTTCCAAAAGGAATGCTGGTAATAATATATTGTGAATACTGATATCAAATGATATGAAACTAAACACAAAACAGAAGTTCAGCTGTTTGTTCATTAAATAACCTTCTGCAGAAGAACTGGCTCATCATGTAACACAGCTTGAGTTCCTCAAGTTGAACCGGTTCATTCAGGGGGAGCTGAGTGCTTACAGCTTATTATTCTGTCAGTTTTAAATAAATTCTGACTGATCTGTTCATCATAAGAGAAAAGGTTCAAATGAAGAAGCGCTTTCTTCATATGTGGCTGCAGAAATGATACAACTGTCATCCTCTGCTCATAATGAGAGGATTATATTGTAGTGATGCTTCTAGCAAATCTGTCAGTTTCTTTAGGAGGACTATGTTGAATCGAACTTAATTATAATTGAATCATGTTTAATGCAGTGCAATAGCCTGAATCTGGACCTAACAAAATATTTATTTGTTGCTTTTTTTTAGCACTTTGAGTAGACTTGTGACATAAACTGGTGATTTATAAATAAACAGAATTGAATTTGGTTTTTATACCAAACTTTATCAAGCTAAATATCAATGTTGGAAATATGCTGAAAATACTTTTTTTAACAATCAAAGCCATCACCAATCACTCATCCTGCGAGACTTTTAACTATGAATCAGGATCAAGTGGCGGGGGGTCAGAGGTATCACCATCCATCCATCCATCCATCCATCCATCCATCCATCCATCCATCCATCCATCCATCCATCCATCCATCCATCCATTATCATCCGCTTATCTGAGGTCGGGTTCCCTGGCCAGCGGCAAGACGTAGTCCCTCCAGCGTGTCCTCCGCAGGGTGTCTAGGCTCTCCCTCAGAGATAGGGTGAGAAGCTCAGCCATCCGGGAGAGGCTCGGAGTAGATCCGCTGCTCCTCCACATCGAGAGGAGCCAGTTGAGGTGGCTTGGGCATCTGGTTAGGATGCCTCCTGGATGCCTCCCTGGTGAGGTTTTCCAGGCACGTTCAACCAGGAGGAGACCCAGAGGTATCACTAGAAAATAAAAATCAGTTTTATTCTGTCGTCTATATTTCAAACAACAGTTACCTTAAATATTGTTTGAATTTACTTTGTGTGTTCCACATATTGTTTCAGTCTGATTTCCTTATTTACAGTCTATTGCAACCTTTGGCCCTGTCTGTCTGTCACCCCTGACTTTTCCCTCTGTCTCACAGCAGTCATCCAAGCTTTGCAGCCACACAGTCAGTAGAGGAATGTCGGGCACCCAGCCAGGTAGCCTGGGCGCCAGTTGGACAGTTCATCAACAGCTTTAAAGATATGTTATCCACCGGGGTGTATCTGTCTGGCTTACAGCCCTGATTCCTGTCTGAAGCCCCCACGCTGTCCTTGTACCCACTCAGGGACCCTGTGTCTTGCTTATCATCGTGGTGCCAGGGCATCCACCATGCTTATTTAGGACTCCTAGAACATACACAACCAAATGAGTGGGGTGATGGAAAAACACTTTTTCATCTGCAGCCAAGCTGGTTATGTCATTATTCTTTAAAAGACAAGGAAGCAAAGGAAGCCAGTTCGGTTTATCTCCACTCAGCCTTTTCTTAGGAATAGAATAAAACAGATGAGACGTTTTAGAGAGATATTCATTTTTTTATGTTAGCCCGTTGGTCCTTTCTTCACAGCAGCTAAAAATATAGTTGTTTCTCTTTTGAAGCAGGATGTAGTGGAGTCATACTGTTCGTTGTCCTCATTCTTTCTGTTTGGATATCATAGTCAGAATTACAACCATCTAACATCACTATTACTGTGACTTCAAGGAGGAGCTCTCTAGCAACGTCTAGTTTGGAGGAAAAAACTTGAGACTTTCCCATAAGCTGAGTCGTCATGCCATAAGTACGGTTTTATTGGGCTTTATCCTCTACTTCTGTGTGAAGTTTGTTGTGCTTTGTGAATGCAGTAAAACATGTAACATGTATAATTCATGCTACTTGTGCTGAGACTTCAGCTGATTGAAGATTTCTGGTACAGACACAGAACAACCAAACCCCAAGAGTGTTTCAGCGCTCAAAAATCAGACACAGCTGATTTGTTTTCTTTGCTTAATAGTAATAAACATGGCAGATCAGAGACTTTCAGAGTTAGACATCAGTCTGTGTGTTATACGTCAGGCTTAATGCTCTATTAGGTGTATTAAAGAGGGTGAAACATTGCACCTGAAACTTGATTTTGTGATTTTACCCCACAAGTGAGGCTCTTTTCTGAAGCCAAAATGTTCAAAACAAGTAATAATTAAAAAACAACAACAACAAAAAACTATAGCAGTAATAAAGAAATAAATTGATCATTGCCACCTGTAGATCCTCCATCAAAGTGCAGTAATCTTGTATAGTTCTGGATACAGCAGGTTTATGAATAAGGTGCTAACCCTTGTACTCCATCTAGATGTCCAGAAGTGATTTAATGAGGATTTGCAACAACAGAAAATTTGGAAAACAAATGAGCTTAAGACATTTTTTCATGCCTCTTAACAATGTCCTAACACCGTATAGCTATAAATATATTGTGGAGATTTAAGGCAAAGCAAGGCAGCTTTATTTGTATAGCACATTTCAAACATGGAGGCAATTCAATGTGCTTTACAGAGCTGGAGCAACAAAAACATTAATCAAAATACACAAGAAATTATTCAAACAATTAGATAAAAGACATAGTCAAAAGTTTAGCAGTAAAAAAAATAATAAAGTGGTTGTCTTGCACTTGTCTAAAATCTGATTTATACTTCTCCGTCAGCTCGAGTGTGGAGTCGTGCACACACATTGACGAAGGTGTTTTCCCTTCAGACTTCTCCGTCACCTGGGGAGAGTTGCAAAGCAATTCCCCTCCAGGACAACAGAGGGCGTAGTGCTTTTCTGTGGTATCCTTACTTATAAGCTTCCTACTCACAACCCAAGGTTTGGAACTGAAGGAACATCTAGGATTAGAGGGGAAACCCCTTCAAGATAACCAGAAAAGTCCAGTTGTTTTCATTTAAAACTCTCATGATGATCATGTCCAGGATAAATGCGAATTTACACCAACGTGCTGCAGCAGCAGTGATTCAGTCAAAAGGGAAACTGAAACTTAAATGTAGCTATCAGTAACAATCTAACAGATTTAAAACATTTAAATGCTCAACAGACTAAATAGTTCAAAAAAGCAAAAAAATAAATAAAATCTCACACTGCGCGTTGTGAACTGCATTAGGTGCTTTTGACTGTTGATGCTCTGAGCGTGTTTTTATTTCTGCAGGGAGCCATGAAAACTCACCTCACTCCGCCCAGAGAATGTTCTGTGAAAGTCGTATTAAATCCACTGTGTTGACGCATTTTAACGAGCTTGCCCTGCACTTTATTTATTGTTGTGGGACGCAAAGTTTACATCACTCTCACTGAGTAAAGGTTCGGCAGACGTGTGTTTGTTTATACATGTACTTTTGTCGCTGTGCGCCCGCACAGTGTGTAGAAAGGCGGAGGGAGGCGCAATGCTGCACACAGTCGGCTGCATAGGAGTGACAGCTAGATCACCTAGTATGATCGGCTCTGAAAGGCATTGATCAGAATTTGCAGATGATGTTTTTTCTGGTCAATCTGATAAGTGGCCAAAGCCACACCTTAGAACACCTCCGCAGTCCGTACATTTGATTGCATGATAACGCAAACACTTCTGGCGGATTCTTCTTCATTGGTATTTGTCGTCTCACACAAACATAGTCACACACTCCCACCCTCCAGCTCACTCAAAAACACATTCAACCTAGACACACAATAATGCACGTAATACACCCACTCACACTCCCCATACACACCCTACACACTCTGGTTTGATACTGCTGCACAGAGGGCACAACCACTACCGGACTCAGAAATGGTCCTGTTCTAACTGGGGTAATGATGAACAGGCAACCCCACCCAATGCAGAGCAAAGTGACCCACCACCCCAGACCCCAACCAGACGGCCAGCTCCCACTCCTAGCCTCCAGCCCAGGGCAGCGAACCAAGAACAGGAGTGTGATAAGACCCCTAGTCTCCCTCCGCCTGCTCTAATGGGAGTTGTAGGACTCAGAATACAGGCATTTACCAAACCAGGTTAAAAAACAGAGTCAGGTGATCTTTATTAATTGACCAGATTTCTTGACCCTTAACAGATGTAGAAAGAAAAAGAACAGGCCTTTGACTTTAACAGCTTTTGACTCACTGAAGGTTTCAAGTGGTGTCGTTATGGCAGCTGAATGAGCTCTGATGAAATGGTTTTTTCTTCAGTTCTGTTGCACCAGTAAAGGCCTGATTGATATGTTTAGCTAAGTAACTGGATGACTGGAGCTCTGTGTAACAACTGAAGGTCAAGTACATTCTAAACAGCAGTAATGAGTTTTAATCCAAGGACCTTCTAGTCTTTTCTCTTACAAATATTGTATTTGTACTTTTCAAAACATTTTGAACGAATTGAAAAAAGAGAGAAAAGAAATACAATAAAATAATACATCTTACACCACACAAGACAAGCTACATTATTTGTCAAATGCGTCCTTAGAACTTATACTAACCAATATAAAGTTTGAAAGAGCGTAGGATTAAGTATGAACTTATAAAATTCCTACCCCTGTAACTGTAACAATTCACGTTATAGTAACCTGTCAACAAAGTAAAACTGCAGTCTGCTCGTTCTATCCATCCATTTGCTTCCGATAAGTGTGATGGACTGTACACCCCATAAAACGACAGTGTGTATGTGTGTGTGTGTGTGGGGGGGGGGGGGGGGGGTGGGTGGGTTGATGTTAAGGAACTATGTCCATCATATTGAATAGTTATAAGACACAAGGGCTTAGTCTCTGTGTTGCCTTGTGATGTGCATGATCCAACCTTGGAAGCACATTTTGAATACTGGCTGAAACAAAGATAAATATGCTTTTTTAAGCAACTCAAAAAACTTTAATTTTGCCTAAATCAAAGGCATTTATGCAGTGTTAGGGCAGTGCTGAAAAATGCTACAAGTCTAGAAGGCCTATGTGATTAAACCAGTGCTGTAAACTCCAGGAGTTTAAAAAGCTTAAAACATCTGCGTTCCATCTCACAGCTTTAGTGTTAGCTTTTTCATTGGTGTAAATAAGTTGTCATACAACTCTTGAAGTGGGATCTCCTGGATGTTTGCACTCCTCACCTTATCTCTGAGGTTGAGCCTGGCCCCCCTGTAGAGGAAACTCATTCTAGCCGTCTGTATTTGTGATCTTGTTCTTTTGATCAGTACCTAAAAGATCATCAACCGGAAAATCAAAAGCTTTGGACAGATAACTGCCCTGAGCTGTCTGCCAATCTTCCGCTTGCTCCTTACCTCATTTGTGAAAAACACCTCAACATACTTCAACTCCACTTGAGGTAGGCCCTCTCCTCAATGCACCCTTTTCCAATTGACAACCATGGCCAGATTTGGAGTAGCTGAGCCTCATCCCAGCTGCTTGACACTTGGCTGTGAGCTGAAGGTCATAGTTTGATGGAGCAGAGAGGACCACATCATCCTCACGCCAAACTCAAACACTTTGTAGTTCAGAAGACAATTGGAGTTCTTTTTTGTTGCTGAAAGTGGTCGACTTAGTTGTCTGTGCTCCCTCCTTGTAATCATGGTCCGGTTTGAGATTCTGCTAGAATGAATGAAGGCTTGAGTGAAAATATCATCATTTGACATCATTGCAGATTAAAAAAATAGCTTTTGACATGATCTAATTGCTTTAATATAAAAACAGGAACACACCTACATATTAATAGATCAAGAAGAGTAATTATAACAACAAAAAATAACTATTTTGAAATTCATTTTAGTTTTGATGGACAGATATGAAAAGCAAAAGAGAACTCTAATTAAAACCATTGTCAGATGTTTGATGACACATTTTATAATGATAATATGTTAAATTAATATAATTTTTAATTGTATTCAAAACTTTTTAATTGTAAACAATTGGAAGTTTCAACATAAATTAAACCTAATTCTGTTCATGTTAGCTGACAGTTTATGATGGTTTGGCAAAAATCAGCCAATCCTCAAACTATAGAAGCTATCTATAATATTAATGTTAACAACAACAACAACAACAACAACAATAATAATAATAATAATAGCCTTCTACTTATCTTGATTAGTGGTGACACAATTCTGCAATATTTACATTTGAAACCAGATTTTTACAAACACTTCAGAAAAACCACTAAACATTATTTTGTTTATTGTACATCAGAGTAAACTGGTTTTGTTTTGGATTAATAATTACTACCATATTCTTTGGATTTGTGAAATTTCATAATAAAGAGAGACAGAGAATTGTAATGTTTTTTTTTTTTTTACTAAAGTCAGAAGTGAACACTTCCTTGGCATTTGGTAGAATTACTCCAAAACTGTTAAGCTTGAGCTAAATGTTTGGGTACCCTTAAACAAGTGTTCTACAATAGTTTGCTGGAATCTTGGTTGTCTCCTCTCGACAGAACTGGTGTAACTGGTTCAGGTTTGTGGGCCGTTTTGCTCCCATTTGCCTTTTCAGTGTTGCCCACAAATTTTCTACGGGATTTACTTCAGAGCTTTTTGATGACCACTCCAGTACCTTGTCTTTATTGTGCTTTAGTAACGTTCTAAATAATATGGAAGTATACACCTGGGGTCATTATCCATTTGGAAGACCCATTTGCATCCAAGCTTTAAAGGTTGAATATGGAACACGAACACCAACGCAACATCTAGTGTGTGGAAGTTGTAGTTGCAACAATAGAACAAGGTTCGGGATGCCAGGTTTGCTGCCGATACGTGAAGTGAGCAGCCAGCACCATGTCCAGTGACGACCTAAACTCACTCTGGTTTTAGATCTTTTATGGTCGCTCCTCTTCTGAGAAGGATAACGACATCTTCTGGACTCAGAAGCAGCTGCTTGACTTGCCGAATCCGCCATTTTCCACAGAGCCAAACCCACAATGGTGTGTGTGCGTGTGTGTGTGTGTGTGTGTGTGTGTGTGTGTGTGTGTCAGGGGGACACTAAGAGCCCCGGCCCTCCCAGGAAACAGCCTAAGTCCCAGTTAAAGCACTGAACATCCACACAGCAGCAGATAGAGGCAACAATTAGAGAATTAAGAGAGATTTAGAATGACATCAACCTCTCAGGTGATTTGTGAATCATTTTGTCTTGAAAATGGAGACAATATGTTTTTTTTTTCTTGTTTTACTGAGTTCTAGCCCAGTGGATCAGGTGGTGAATCTGGAAAGATGTAGGTGGCAAATAAAGGTGTAGTTCTCTTTGTTGTTTTAGAGCTAAAATATGCAGCAGTTGGTTACCTATCCTGGTTTTCAGTTCCAGGTGAATCACGTGTGTTTAAAAGGTCTGTTTCTCTGTTGAAGGCAGACAGAAACATTTTCTAACCAGGTTTGATTAATTTAACCACCTTGGGACTTCTGCTACTGTAAATAAATCAGTCTGCTGTTTTTAAACTCAGTTTATTTAATCTGTTTATTCTCATGTAACAAAAAGCCCTGTATTTGGGTCATAAATGAACTGAGTTACAAACAACCTGTGCTTTATAGCTACAACTGTAGACAAACAAGATCCTTTGTTTGGTTGTAATAAATTTGATTACAAAAATTAGCATCTCTGATCTTATTTAGAAATCAGTTTTGGATCGTTTTGGATCCCCTGCCCCATTAGTGGTTAATTTTTTTTTTATAGACCGGTATGCATACCGTCTGGCACTGCCAGGGTAGTGGACTTGACTCTTTTTCTAGAAAAATCTCCAGAAGTTGCTTGTTTTAGATATTTTATACAGAGCACATAACTGTAGTCCTTTTCTGAATACATGCAGTAATTCTACGACTACATAACAGACTAGTACTACAGTACATTGGGTTCATGACCTAAACCCAGTATATCTGTAATATATCTAACTGGAACACATCATTAGAAATGTGTGTTCATTTATACATGTCACAGGGTGTGAGAAATAACAAGAGGGGTTTTATTTTTATTCTACTGTCCATGTTTGGACCCACGTTATTGGATTTAATGTGACAAACTGAGAGGCAGTGACATCAGATTTAGAAAGTAATTCAATTCAGTTTATTTATAAAGCACCAAATCACCACAAGAGTCGTCTCAAGGCGCTTCACAAAGTAATAATTCAGAATAAAGTATTTCTGAGGAATGACCCTAAATATTGCTTCAAAAGTCCCAGTTACATTAAAGCCATACTATGCAACTTTTTCATATTTTTAAATCATGTTCTTGAGCCAGTATGTGCTAAAATGACCCTTTACAGGGTTAATGAAATGTCACTCAGACCCCCACCGCCCTCTGTGGCCAGAATACCGCATTTGCAACTTCAGAGTGGTGAGCTGCTCCCTGCTGGACTTAGTAAAAAATGGAGCTGACATGGAGCTGCAGTCTGCTTCCAGCATGTTTCCTGCATGTTTTAGATCATGAACACAGCTGATTTGTTTGATTTAGTGATGAACCGCTCCTGTAGACACTAATGAAGGCTGAGGAGACATTTCAGCAGTTAGATTAAGGTGTTAAAAGACGAACGCACAGCGAGGAGACTTCACTTTTGGTTCTACTAACGAACACTAGGGGGTGCTAAAAACAATCCAAAACTGCCAAGTGTTCCTTTAACACATATTTAAACATGTTTTTTAGAATGAATAAAACCTTGGTTTTGCCTCTGACAGAGAAGAACCGAGCTAGCAGGAGCTGCTCACACCTGTTTTAATGAATTCCTGGAGTTGGCAGCATTGTTCCTGCTGAAGAAAATCCCCAAAAATGTGTTTTCTAGATTCATAAAAATTGCTAGAGTATTTTTCTGCCCTAAACTTTGCACTCAGCTATGTGGTTTTTAATTTTTTGTTGGAAGTTGGTGTTTCAGGAAGCCTTTTTGCCATGAATGACCGTTATTTCTTTTGTGGTTAGAAGGTTCAAACCCCTCGGCAAAACCAGGTAACAGGTATGAGGGCTAGCAGCGGCCATAATGGCTCAGAAACTATATGTGACTTTCCCTACTTGCTGATTTGAGTGAATACTGAGATTCCAGCCATCTTTACTGTCACAACTTTAATAATTCAGCTCTGCCTGACCCACCTGAGCATAATCCGCTGCAGAGTGAATGTAATTACATCATGAAATTAGCATGACATGATGTTATTGTTTCTGGGCAAGAAAAAAGTTTCCAGTGTTGAAAATAAATCAAATTAATTGAATAAATACAAGACCTTTCAAAATAGTACTTGTTAATGTTGGTCTGTGATATTTATCAGAGGTTTACACATAAAGCTGCTTGTGTTGAACATCTTATAAAGTCTTTTAAAGGGCTCAAAGCAAACACAAAGTAAAGCTAGTTCAGGTTTTCTTTGTGTTAGCTTGGTGCAGCACCGACCAGCGGTCTGTTATGACAGCCTCTCAGCTCATCCTGTTAACTTCTATCAGTTCCATCTACAGGAAGGCTCTCTGGAAACTTTTGAGTCATTTCTCCCACAGCATGATTGCTGCTCCACATCTAGAACAATTCAGGCATCATCTGGATCATTTTATTCACACTGAAGAGTAGTAATAATAAAAACGATGCAGCCCAATGAAGGCTCAGATAATGAAATGTAACTGTAATTAAAAGGTTTTTCATGCTGAAACTAACGAGTTAGAAGTTTAGGCAGATTCGTCTGTAGATGAGCTAAACATGATCAGGAAATTCACAGGTTTTAAAACTCCACTCCTACATGAAAAGTGCAGATGATAGGGCTGTAAATAATGGTACAATAGAAGTTTGGACACTTTGATGAGGTCTCTATGGCGAGTCCCACCTGAGTTCAGCTCACTGCTGTTATTTTCTAAGGAGAGCATCCAATAGCCCAGACCGCAGGGTAAAGCCAGTGAAACATAGATGGTCATAATGTTTTAGAACTAGATCTGATCTGCATTTTGACTAAAAGACGCCTCAAACATCCAGGGACATATCAACACATGTGTCCTTGGGATTGGTCGGAAAAGGTTCTATTTGCTCCGATCCTGCACCATTTTCTTTCAAAGCTACAGCTCAGTCTGCTGCTGCTGCGTTGAAAGAAACCCCGTCTCTCCGTGGTGATAGTAAGACATTCTCTTTGTGCCGCTCTGCCCGGGTCAATGCTGGCCTCTCCGTCGGAGCTGTGGAATTCTCCTCAGTATTGTGTTTCATGAAGAATGCCGCCAAATGTTAATGAAAAATTTATTTTCCCTATCTTGGGATTTGTTTAAAATTCAACAAGTTTTCAGTATGGTGTTTTTAGATTTGTGCAGCGTGTATCGGAGTGCAAGGAGAAAATCCTAAAAGTTCATGTAGAACAAAAGCACTGATTTCCTCTCCTGTATTCGTCTCACTCCTCTGCAGCAACAGCAGCATCCAGACATTGTCTGACAAATGCATGATGGGTACTGGTGTGGCGATGGTGTGTGTGTGTGTGTGTGTGTGTGTGTGTGTGTGTGTGTGTGTGTGTGTGTGTGTGTGTGTGTGTGTGTGTTTGTGTGTGTGTGTTTGTGTGTGGGGGGTGCCACAAATATCGACTGGCAGAGTAACGGATGGCAGGCAGCCAGGCTGTCAGCTCACAGCAGCTTCT
Source organism: Aphyosemion australe (assembly GCA_006937985.1). Taxonomy (NCBI): domain Eukaryota; kingdom Metazoa; phylum Chordata; class Actinopteri; order Cyprinodontiformes; family Nothobranchiidae; genus Aphyosemion; species Aphyosemion australe. The sequence goes on along the minus strand of SSNS01000549.1, from coordinate 70,085 downwards.
CTTCATGGAGAACTGATAAATGAAAATAACAGGATGAGAGAAAAAGAAGAGAAAGAAGGCAGACGGAGAGGCAGAAAGAGGACATAGTTACGTCAAGTTCTCCCAAATACTGCAAAAGGGAGAAACTCTAAGCAATCAGGTCAGACGCTGACAAAAAAAATACTTTCAATTTGTCAATCAAACTTTAGAACCATAAATAGGCATTCACACCTTTTCAAGCCTTACCTTTTACGTTTTAGTGAGACAAAATGGAAATCTCAAGTTAGAACTTTGTAAATTTAGAAATATATATATATATGTACATACATACATATATATATATATATATATATATATATATATATATATATATATATATATACATACATATGTATATAATAAGTCTGATAGTCGGGAAATGATGGGAATTCTTCAAACATGATGACATGAAAGTAAAAAGTTTCTGGCAGAGTTTGTCCTCTCTTAGACTCATTGGACCAGAGCAGATAAAGTTTTAGGAGGTGCTGATTGGTCTGTGGAGATGTGAACCGAGTTAGCTCCTTCTGCATCTGCCTGCCCCTGTTCATCCACCTCTCAACCTTTAAATCTTGTTATTTGTCCCCGATGTCACCATCCTGCCGGCTGATTGAACAAACTTTGCCTGATATTTGAGACTCCTGACACACCGGACTGGACCGGTCTCTACTGGGACCAGTCTGGGATGGATGAAAATATTTTTTTATAGTTGTGGCTGTCCCTCTGCTCCATGTTCTGTTTTAGCACATTTTAGTTTTATTAAATTTCTTGGTAAACTGAAGTAAAGTGAGTGAGGTTAGCTCTCTAAAAGCGTGTCCTTCCCCATGGTTTGACATTCTTGGAACTGCTTCACATTCACAATTTAGAGAAAATACACATTTTAATATTCTAAATCTAATTTTGTGTTAATGTTCATGTTTATTCTGAGCTATCAGAATTCTACAATTTTTGACTTTAAATTACTTGTTTGTTGACAGCATTTTTTTTCTAACTGAATGAGTAAAAAAATACAAAACCTCAATAAATGAAACCCGTAGAAATTATTTGGAGGTTGGAACGTAAAAGCCTGACCTGTGAGTGGACTTCATCCTCACATCATTTCAAACACACATATATTAATCTTCTCATTTCAGTTGAGGTTCTTTAGAAAACATTTTGTAAAAAGGTTCGTTATTTTGAGGGAATGTGCTGGTTTCAAAGCCTTGGTGTCAGTTTGAACTCTGACCTCTGTGTTTCGGTTTTCTCAGTGTAACACAAATCAGGTTTTTTGCCTCCAGATGTCCTGAAGCAACACCTCAGCTGTGGTCAGCACTTTAAGTAAATTGGTTTTCATTTGAAAGCTTTTTTATATTTAGTTAAAGGAAACGAGCTCGATCTGAAGGTTTGGGAGGGTTTTGTGCAGCAGCAACAGAATCTAAACATCAATCTTCTAAGAAATAAGAATCAATTTCTACTCCAAACTTAAAGTCCATAAATTAGATATTACCTTCTCTAATTGTTCTACTTTGATGAAGCCTTAATGAACCTCTAGGCTGATCGCTCTGCTCAGCAGCCTTCGTGTTAGCTCCCCTGCTTTCACCCAGCTTCAGCTAGTAACTACTGCTGCACCGTCCAATCAGCTGCAAACATGCACCCTCCACTTCCTGGTCTTTATCAACCTGTGACATCTGATTGGACTGAGAGGAGCTCAAATGCCTCCTTCCTCTCATTGCTCCTTTCTAAAATGGCTGACATGTTTGTTATTCACGTTTTTTTGTGATTTTAAGAGCAGCATTTCCTGAGCAAATAGCATCAGATAAGTTGTCTCTGCAGTGATGGGGCCTGTGTAGTAAAAAACTATTTAAAAAGAGAAACTTAGAATATTAACACGTAGCGTCAGAGATGTAAGTGTTAGTGAGAAGGAGCCGTGGCCTTTATGAAGATGTCTTTGTCACGCAGAGAGCCAGTAGCCCGAGCTGCTAATGACACTCGGCTTTCAGCAGCAGCACCAGCTGTGGCCCATTCAGAAGGGCACCGACGCCGATTCAGACCAAGCAGGGTCACACGAGGACACGGATGTGGCGAGGGAGGGGTAAGTTGGCAGGATGGGCAGAGAGATGGGGGGGTGAGGAGGAGGGGGAGGAGGAGGCAGCACCACAAAATGGCAGAAAGGACGGCAGACAAAAGACTCGCTGATCAGCCTCTCTTCATTCATAATGCTAAGTTTTTAAGTCATCATCCATCTTCAGCATCATCAAGCTGTGGCTGGTGAAACCTAAACTATGATGCGTCTTTGTTTAACTGAAACCTCTAAAAATTATTTCTATAAACACATTTAAGCACAGCTTATGGCCTTAAAGTCTGTAACAATAGATCCAGAGTTTAATAAATGTTGTCAAATTTGAACAAAAAAGAGCAACTGGTGATTTAGTTTACTGCCTCATTAAGGTCCTTAACTGAATAAAAAAAAATTCCAGATCTTTGTAAAATAAAGTTGCCGATGTCAACATGGGAGAAGAAAACTTAATCCCTCATTTTTTAATAATTATTTCATATATAAAACAAAAATTGACAACACATTTGACCCCTTGGTGATGAAGTATGGGACACTAAGGCTCCGTCTGTTCTTTTGTTCACTTTTTAATTATTTGCTGTACATTTGCATGTTTAGATTGATCTGCTTCAATCTGACTGAGCAGATTATTTTGTGATGATTCTTCATTGACGCATAGTTTTTTCTAGTGTAACATTTAATTCCGTGCATATTCTCAACAAACGTCTCACCACTGCTGATGTGCTTTTATTGTGGAGGAGTTAGCTGACAATGAGGCTAATGTTAACTCACTTCCTCTGATCTGATGGGACTTCCTGCTTCCATGGGTCCCCATGTATTTTCTCCTGGTTCTAGTTAACCACACAGTCTCTCAGATTGCCACACAAATACATTATACCTGAGATAAATGTACACACACACACACACACACACACACACACACACACACACACACACACACACACACACACACACACACACACACCTTGTGAGGAGGTTTTAACCCTGTGACAAACTGGTGACCTTGAGCATGAGTTGATGTTCCCTCACTATAAAATCTCAACCAAAAACAATGAAATGAATCATTGTTTTGCCTTGGATGAGTCTTTATTTAAAAAGAGGACTGACTCATCCCAGTATCTAGCTAAACTTCTCTTCATGTCTGCCTGCAGTCGTCCTAGCTTTGTGTTTTCCTAGTGCAACAGAAAGATTCCCAAGACTGCAGCCAAACTCCATCAGATCAGAGATAAAGGCTAAACCCTTATGAGGAAAACGCTGTCAGAGGAGAGAAAACCAGTCCAAGCCAACAGATGCTGATTAGTAGCCTTTGCAGAGAGGCTTTTTCTTTTCTTGGACTTGACTGCCAAAGAATAAATTAGTGACCGTGCAATAAATTTGTGACTGTGCAGTTCAGAAATGTTCAGAAGTTGGGCATTCCAGTGAAGATAAAAGTAAAAAGACTTCAGTCTGGAGGGAAATTCAGCAGGTGTTTCTAGACCTTATTTTTCCTGATTCCTCAATTAAACATTCAGCTATTTTTGTTGCTTTTGCCTTGTTTCTAAAGTTATGATAATCTTTTATTACTCTCCTCCATAACTGTATAAAAGGCTCCAGTCATTAAAACTGGACATTCATGACATGAAATTGTGTTTTTAGATAATGATTTGATCCAATTTCTGCCCTAAACTGTTCCAAATAGAGAATAAATTGATTAAAACAGATTTCCTTACTGTAATTTGTAAAACTTTTCAAAAATGAGCTCTAAACATTTTTAGCTGAAAGATGCTCTGCTGTCTTCTGAGTAGAGTTGGATTTTTCATTTCTTTCATTGCTGCAGTTTTGCAGAACATGGAGCCAAATTGTTTTTTTTTAAGAAAGCACATTTTTTAATTAGAGGTTATTTTGTGCAAAAAAAAATTATATTGCAAACTTTAAAAAATGTCCACACACACAAAGTATTATTTACAGATCTGTGGGCAAACAGAGGAGAATATTGAAGGCATAATTTTTTAAGTCAAATAAGATTATAAATCAGAAATGGTATTACTGTTATTTATTTATTTTTTTATTCAAGAGGGAAGAAGCAATGCTGCAGTTTTTCTCTAGAGTAATGAAACATGCATGGTGACTTTTGGTATACTTGATAACAATTTAATTTTTTTTAATAAAAACTAAACTAAACTAAAGATTAGTGGCATTTGGGTTTAGCAGAATGACTGTGATTGGTTGGTTCATGTCTAACGGACTCTGGGGCAGATTAGGAGATGCTTTAGTCAGACAGGCAGTGGCTGAAAAGAGAGGAATAAATAGGAAATTTACAGTTTGAAAAAAGAAGGAGGCAGAGCAAATAAAAATGAACGATGAAGAGCAATGGGGAGATCAAATGAGAAAAGGGGACGGCAGAGGGGGGGGGGGGGTAGAGCTACAGAGGGAAGGCCAAATGTGTCTGGGAAAGTTTTGGAGTTGAGGTGCATTGTGGGAGAGTAGACAGTGTGTCTGGGGGGTCTGAGGTGTGGATTATTGCCAGCGATTGGAGGAGGGCTGCCGCAGTTGTGCGTGAGCAGAATATCAGATAAAGGGAGAGGAGAAAGGAGAGAAGATGGAAAGGGTACAGGCACAGGATTTTGGAGAGAGGTGATATTCCGTCTGAAGACTCGGAGAGAAAGGAGCTCGTGCATCTTAAACAAAGTGCCAGTAAACAGTTTTTAAAAAGCTACAAAGAATGCCTAAGCAGACCCGATTTACTTAGAACCAAATTCATAGTTTTGAACTCAGGATGCTGCCTCTTTCAGACTTATGATGCTTTTCATTCATTAACACTATTAAAATAAACTAAAGATGCATAGTAGGAGCTTTAAAGGCAGCTCAACTGAGTTCATCAGGTGCATCAGTCAGAATCCATAATCTATTATCTCTGAACTGGCACCACACAACTTTCATTTGTACAAGACAGGATTACAAGAACTGCAGCAAACACGTCTCATGAACCCTGACTCAAGCTTAAGGCGCGACAAAGTACAATTTCATTACAGAAAGATTACTGTGGATCTGCTCAGAGTTAAGGCATGCATTTGTTCTACCTCCCTAAGGGGAGGTTTATTCCACTTGTCTGTGTGTTCGTGGTTGCACTGATGTCAGGGAGTCAAGGCCACTAAAGGACGTTCTGAGGATTATTTAAAAAAGACCATAAAAAGCCTTTGAATGATATTCTGCCAAAATTAGTAACATTTGTTGTTTTAGATTGGTAATTGGATCTTTGTTTTTGTTTGTTTTTGGGAACACGTGTTTTAGGAGCTCAGTTGGCTTAGGTTTGGGAAGTTAAAAGACTTATAGTTATAAATCTGGTGCAAAGTCGTGTACTGTATCCTCGACTGAAATAAAAAGGAGGATTTAGTCAATGCAGCTCTTTATTTTAGCTTTGGATAACTTGCTATGAACTTGTCACAACTTTAGCTTTTTTAGAGACTCTACCAACCCTAAATCACATCATCTATTCTGAACAAAGGTCTCATACAAAGAACTAATAAAACCAAGGCTAACATTTACACATAATATACAGTATGATTGTCAAACTCAAGACTGTATCTTTATCTTAGTGAGTTTACTATAATCCTATTTCTTCGCTGATTTCCAATCCACTAGTTTCATTTAAACATGATCCAAGGGGATTGTAAAGTTGTCTGCCCTGTTTGAGGCCAGCAGGACTTATTATCAGAGATTCAAGACTTTCAGCTCTCATTCAGACACACCAATGACCAATAAATCTCTCTGCTCTGCCCTTTGGCTAAGCTCCTTTCACCCTCATTACTACAAACATTATCCTGATTCATCAGACCATCTCATGCTCCACTCTACCATCACTTGTGAACAACAAGATACTTTAGCTCCTACGCTTGGAGCAAAACTTCACTCCTAATGTGGAAAGATCGTTCCACCTTCTATATGTTGAGAACCCTGGACTCTGACTTGGAGAAATCGACTCACATTCCACATCTGCAAAAAGCAGAGATGAGACCATGGGGTAGTTCTTCAAGAAGCAAATATTCTGGGATGGGCCATGTGTTCAGCTTCTGAGTCACCAAATGTTCACTACAACCCAAAATTCCTTCTCCATTGCCTCGACTTTTGGTGCAAGGTGGCCCAGTGCCAAACCTACTGATGGACCATACTATGCTTGACCATGCTTGACAGACTGTGCTTGGCAGAAAAGTTCAATAACAAAACATTGGTTAAAAATAAGGAGGCTGTTTATCTCAGTCATGCTCCTCCAGGTGACCCTATCCTTGCCCTAATGGTTACTGAAGCTTTGCAGATGAACAATGGAATCCCCTCATAGCCCACCTACCAATGACCTCCATAATGGTCAGGTAATCTGAACCGCTGTTAGGTGCATAAACACAAACAGCAATCAGAACTTTCCCTGCAGCTTGAAGCTGCAGAGACATACTCTTCTTATTAACTTGGGTGCTCAGCCAAGAGGCCTGTTGAGTATCCCCACACCAGCATGGCATCTCTTTTTTCTTTGCTTATCTTCACACTAAAGCTCCAGCTCATTTACCATCAACAAAGTCTTGTTCTGTGTACCCAAAGCCAGTTTGTGATGCCAGAAATTAACACATAGTCTTCAGCTCTGGTGTCCTTCCTGGTGTCCAATGCACCTGACCTCACCTCCTCTTTCTGTACGTGGAGGGCCCGTGTGGTGGAGAATTCTTGTTGCCTTTTTAGGCTGAGCCCGATTTGCTAAAGTCCCCACCTCAAGACCTTGTTTCAAGAGGGTGCCTCAGTCTCCCCTTTGCAGATGAGATATGTTTACTTATATGTTTACTGTGGTCTTACATGAATGTCTTTGAGTGACTATTTTTCTGACACCTGCCCTAAGTCACGAGACACCCTGAATGATGCCCCAGACAACAGCTCCAAGGATCATGGCAGCACCCAAACCCCTCTACCACATTGATGTGGCTATTGAGTGGAGGGATCTCATTTTAATGTGCCATTTATTTATTTGTCTTCCCAGTGGTACCCTGATTATTTATATTATTTACATTAAATGATGAGTTGTAGTTGTATGAATAGATCAGTCATTGCAGCAGCACTTGAACATGATACTTAGTAATTCTACATTGCTACATACATTTTAACTGATGTGTGACAAAAATAAGTGAGGTTTTTTTTTCAACAAGTCAAAGTAACAAAGTAAAAGTTTCCCAGTTTTTTTTAGCATCCTACATAATGGGAGAACTGGAGTCCAATCCAATATCTTCTGTTTTCAGTTATAGGGTTATTCTGACAAAGACACCAATAGTGTCGAAACGTCACACCCATTAAATATTTTCACTTTGAGTGCTCTGGCCTGTTTTTGTTTATTTTTTATCTTCTGTTTTCAGTTGCAGTCATTTATAAGCAGCACGAGAAACTCAACCTCCAGCAAAGGATTTGAGGGTCTAAATTTAAGATGCATGCCATACAAAAGAAGAAGAACAATTTTTTTTATGGCACCTCTCAAGACAAAAATCACAAGGCGCTTCACAAGGAAAAAAACATTTATTTCAGTGCATATATATATATATATATATATATATATATAAAAATATATATATATATATATATATATATATATATATATATATATATATATATATATATATTAAAATATTGTAATTAAAAGTAAGGGAAATGGAACAATTTAGATTAAAATATGTAAAGGAAGACAAAAATTAATAAGAAAAAGGTAATCACGGGATGCTGAAAAAAGCCAGAATTGGTAGAAACAGCAGCATGAAGAGAAGGTAGTGATGAAGAACAAACAGGAGGTCACACCAAAGCCTGAACAGGTGAGTTTTCAGCTGCTTTTTAAAGGAGACCACTGAGTCCACTGACCTCAGGCTCAGGGAGAGAGAGTTCCAGAGTCTGGGGGCCACAGCAGCAAATGATCTGTCACCTTTGGTCTTTAGCCTGGTGCGCTGCACAACCAGTAGGCTTTGATCACTGGACCTCAGGGACCTGCTGGGGGTGTAGGGACTGAGAAGATCACCAATGTACAGTATGATGGTGCTTGTCCATGTAAGGCCCAAAAAACCAGAACCAAGATGTTGAAATGAACCCTGAAGTTAACCAGCAGCCAGTGGAGCTGGGGTGACGTGGGTGTGCTTCAAAGATTTGGTCAGAAGACGAGCACAGGCCTTCTGAACCACTTGTAGACAGTTCAGGGAGGTTTTGCTCAGACAAGTGAAAAGCCAGTTGCAGTAGACTAAGCATGAGGAGATGAAGGTGTGGAGAACAATCCCAAGTTCAGAGCAGGACAGAATGGGACTCAGCTTAGCAATGTTCCTGAGATGGAAGAAGGAAGAACGAACAAGAGAACTGACATGAGAATTCAGGGTGAGAGCTGGGTCAAAGGTCACACCAAGATTCCTGACAGAGGGTTTGGTGTGAGAAGCAAGCTGACCAGATGAGGATCTCAGTCTTGTCATCACTCAGAAAGTTCCCAGCCATCCAGTTTTTAATAGAGCCTAAGCAGGTGTGCAGCAGCTGCAGCTTAGACATCTCATGGAGCTTGAAGAAGTACAGTTGGATGTCATCTGCGTGAAGATGGTAGGAGATTCCTTTAAACGAGCTCAGGATGTGCTGGAGAAGGAGCAAATAAAGGAGGAACAGTAGAGGGTCCAGCACAGAACCTTGTGGGACACCATGGGTGAGGAAGTTAGAGATGGCCACAGAGAAGGAACGCTCTGACAGATAAGAGGAGAACCACTCCAGAGCAGTTCCTGAAAGGCCTACCCAGTCTCTCAGCCTATCCAGTAGCAGGTGATGGTCAACAGTGTCAAAGGCTGCAGTCAGGTCCAGTAGAACCAATGCAGAACAGTCCCCTGCATCACTGTGAGTCAGAAGGTCATTAGAGACCCTGAGAAGAGCTGTTTCATTAGAATGAGCTCTACGGTAACCTGACTGGAAACTATCATAGATGCTATGTTCATCAAGAGCAGCTGTGAGTTGTTTAGCCACAACCTTTTCCAAGATCTTGGAGATCAATGGAAGTTTAGAGATGGGTCTGAAGCTGCTATGGAGAGATGGATCAAGATTGGGTTTTTTAAGAAGCGGGTGGATTACATCGTTCCTAAAATAAGCAGGGACCTGACCAGAGACCAGGGAAGCATTAATTATAGAGAGCACACTGGGACCGATGGACTGAAAAGCATTTTTAAACAAAGATGAGGGTAAGATGTCGAGGGGGCATGCAGAGGTTTTCATAGAGTTAACTAGTTGCGACATGTGTTGGTCACTCACATAAGCTCTACCTTAGCTGTAGTTTTTAAAACAAGCTGGTGGAATATAAAAAATATGGGAGTTCTTCAGTAAAAGGTAATCACTACTTTTAACTATACATGTTTGTGTGTCTGTGCGCATTTATTTTGGGGTGATTATTAATTTGACCTAAAGACCAAGATGTCATTGTGCAGCATGTTTACCAGACTAGTTTGCCTGAAATGCTCCATACCAAAGAAATTATGTTGTATTATATATTTGTATTATGGTATTACATTTGAATACATATCTGATCCTTGTGCCTGAAATATATTTGTGTAAACTCGCTGCCCCTCAGTGGAGTATGTGAATTCTAAACTGAAGCTGCCTCTAAGTGCTGGATTGATTCACTCGGCCTCCTCTTACGTCCTGTAAGGAAACAGAGGTTATGTGCTGTCACAGGCTTCTGGAGAACCGCATTAGCTGACCTTTGAATGTTGAGATTAAAAACACAGTAAATGTTTTTTTGCAGAATGCTGGGCGTTCTCAGGGTCATATCACTGCAGCCGAGCGTGGTTAAAAAACAAATCAGTGGCAGAGGAAATTTTCTGCGGTATAATGATACAGTCAAATCTGGAGCCTCTCCCGAGCTGTGAAAAGAAGGCATATGGAGAAACGGTCTGTATTTGTGCCTCGGTAAACCAGAGCCAACTCCCAGAATGACTCCTTTTCTGTTCGCAGCTGAGGCTAACTAAAGATTGGTATTTGTTTTTGGTGCAGGGAAGCTTTCCAAGAAATGTGCGCGTACGTGTGTGTGTGTGTGTGTGTGTGTGTGTGTGTGTTCACTTTTGTTAACTCTTCCCTGAATGTGTAAGTGCTAGCCAGTCAGTCTGCTTCTGGCTGTATGTAACTCTGAGAGACGAAGGAGACAAGTGTGTGTGTGTGTGTGTGTGTGTGTGTGTGTGTGTGTGTGTGTGTGTGTGTGTGTGTGTGTGTGTGTGTGTGTGTGTGTGTGTGTGTGTGTGTGTGTGTGTGTAGCGTAGTTCTGTGTTTAGGGAAGACAAGCAGTCAGTGAGTAGTATCTATACCTGGACTCTACTGTCCCTGTTGTGTTTGAGCGAGGAAGAGGGGAGGGAGAAGAGGCAGAGGAGAGGAGTATGAAGGGGGGAGGGAGGGTGGGAGGGAGGGAGAGGAGGAGAAGGAAAGGGGAGAGGTTCAGGGGTGACAGGAGGACGGCTTCATGGCAGCGTTTTCCCTTCGCTGAATCTCCACATTCCCCTTCCTCTTTTCTGTTTTGCCTCATTCAGCTCAGCGAGGGAGGGAGTCAAAGGGACAAGGAGAGTTTTACAGTTCAGTCCTGAAAAGAGAGAAAAATCAAGCCAATTTTTTTACGTTTTTTTTTTTTCTTTCTTTTTAAAGGCTGGAATCTTGGCTGTGTTACAAACAGATGTTGCTTGTCATTTGCTCGTAGTGCAGCGAAGCAGCTTGTAGAATTAACGGGCTGAAAGATTACTGAACGTCTTGTTTTTTATATTTATTGTAACTAGTGGCATGTTGTAAAAAACGAGGGTGTTCTTGTTTTGGTTTACTTTTTCCCTGCCCTTTACTCTCTGTCCGTTCTCCCTTTGCCTGCTTCTGTCTAACTCTTTCTTCGCCCTCTCGTTGAGCTGATTTTCGGGGTGGTTTTGTTTCTGTATTTGTCGGTTTTCGTAGTTTTATTTTTATTTCTGATTTTTTCTTTTCTCTGATGGGCTACAGTGGACGTGACAGCCTCCCACAGCAGCAAAGGCCTCACAGCAGAGCAAAGGAACATTTGGAAACCACTTGTAAAGCCAAATCGGTAAGTCTTCTTACTCTCTTTCTTAATGCACGTCTTTTTCATCTTTGCTTTGCGAATGCTGACAATTGTAAAAACTGCTGTTGGTTATGTTGCATGGTGCCATTTGTCCACGATGTTTAGTGCATATTAGCTTAGCTGTAAGGGGCCTGGAGTAAGCACTACCTGTTTGCTAGCTGGGACAACATGGCTAGCCACTATCACAGTGTGATACGGTGAAGTGGTAATGACTTGCCTCTTCCTCATCTCTCTATTCTTCCCATCCATTGACCTCCTCTTCCTTCTCCCACTGACACGCTGGCTCTGTTGCTGGGTAGACTGTGCGAGTGGCGCTGCTGGGTTTGGCTGGTAACGGTGCTCAGTGCAGACAATGCAGGTGGTGGCCTTTAGCTGCTCTTAGTTTTGACCTGAGTCTTACTTAGACACATGCATGCTGGAGCAGCGGTGGTGGCGTGGGCTGGCAGGGTTCTGTCCACCCCGCCAAACTCTTTGTTCGGCCGTTCTGAAGGTGTCTTTCAGCTCCCTGGCAAAGACCCACTGACATACTTTAGGCAACTTGGCAACAGCTTCAAAGTCTGACGTCTCATTTAAATTCAGGCAGATGGAAAAGGGGGGAAAAGAAAACTGCAGATGGACTCTGAAAGTTGAAACAGGACCATGATCCACTTTTCCGTTTGCCTCTTGAGGTTTACTGGTTTTACTTTGTTGCAGCACAGGAAGAACTCAGCTGATAATAAATGAATGAAAGGCAGTGCAGGATCTACTTTTGCATGCTTTGAAAACATAAATAATATTTTAATGCTTTGAAGTGGGTTTTAAATTCAGCAAAATAAATAATAATGTGAATTATTTCATTGTATATGTCAGAGTTTCTTGTGTTTTTTCTCAAATTTACTTTCCTATTTGTTTAAAATTAATTTTGTTATTTACAAAAACATGGCGATGCATTTCTTTTAAATGAAATAAAGGATTTAAGCGGTTTCTTTTCATTTTATTAAAACATTTGAGATGATAAATTTTAATAACACACAAAAATCAAATAAAATGTATTTTCTTTTCTTGTGCATTCTGACAGCCTATCAGGGAGTCATGAAAGGATCCTCGGGTTTTCATGAAACAGAACTCAAATACTTGATTTTAAAGAGCAAATCTTTTTTTCAACATTTTTTATTACTCATGTCTCATTTGAACCTCTTAAAATGCCACAGGAGTTTTGCCACCGATCACTCACTAAAATGACTTTTCTGAGAAGTTCAAAAGCAGACGCAGTGGTCAACATCCAAAGGTCAGAGTTAGCATGTGCAATTATGTGATCCTTAAAATCAAAATCAGCTGATGTACTTGAGTTTGTATCTGAATGTTCTGTTAAAACATTCGCCTTCACTAAATTCATTCAGCTCTAAATATAGAAGATGAATCATCAAAATTTAGTTAAAATGTCTGATAAAATATGCTGCAAATACAGGGAACCGGTCAAATTATAAAACTACTTTAGTAGATAACTGGTGTAAAAACTGCAGATCTTCAAGTAAAAGCAGAGTTGCTTCTAGAATTATTTTACACACATTTATTCAGTTCGATCGTGCATCTGGATTTATGAAGTCATCCGCTCGCAGCCCCGAACCCGTAGATCCGAACTTGTGTAAACTGACACCACAAGCTTGTATCTACAGGTCTGCGTCTGTGCAGCTCCAACAACTCTGAGCAGCATCAGCCGAACACAGCTGGGCCCGTTCACAAGCTCCCAGCAACCGTTTTAACCGTTTCTTTGTCACTAATCCTGGAACAGACCAGGAAAACTTCATGTGAAGAGCAAAACCAGGTTTGTGGTTTAAAAATCAGGATTTCTGACTCCAACTCTGTCACATATCAGCGTCTCCCCAAGACCTTCTCAGCACTTTCTTTAGGTTTTGTCTCCATCTAAACTGGTCTTGAAATGGTTTAGAGAATGCCACCGAGGAGCGGGCTGAACAGCCAGAACTGTGGTTTGATCTCGGCTTTTTCCTTCTGTGTATTTTAAATGTGAGTTAGCAGAAAAGCGCCTTCATTCAGCGATCAGACGTTTATGTCTCGTTAGTAAAAATGATAAATGAAATAAAATGAAAACATTAAAAAATAAATTTAAAAAAACATTTGTAAAAATTGTTTCTTACAGATTTTAATTGAAATCTGCCTTCACAGAGACCTTTTTGAACTAAATACTAATTATTTGTGTGTATTTATTTATTGTGGCTTTGGCTTACAAATACTAATTATTTTGATACCATTTCATAATTAGACTATTCTGAAACATGTCAAAATATAATTATAAATAAAGTTATTAATTAAGTTGTAAACACTTCCTGAACAGACTGGGTTAAATAAAAATATAAATGTTTGCCTGCTTCAGCGAGGAGCTGAGTCTTACACATTTATA
>SSNS01000549.1:29040-49040 GCA_006937985.1 Aphyosemion australe | reverse complement strand
ATCATACCTCTTCTGTTTGCTTAAAAATCCTTTTCTTCTAAGCCAAAATGGAATCTTGTTGGTGTACTGTAAGTTTAAATCTGAGCTCTCTCTTTCTTTCTGTCTCTTTTTTCCTCCCGTTCTTGAGCAGGCAGAAAGCTAAAAGAGCACCGAGCAACGGGGGCATCCTGAATCCGAAGGGGAGGGTGAGTCGACACCAACGAACGCTCTTCCTCTCCGCTTCCCTCTCAGCTCTCCATCTGTTTCCTCAGCATTTAGACCACCGTGGTAGCATGGAGAAGCCATGGAGCTTTGTTAGATGGCTGGTCTTTTCTCTCTGAGAAAGCTCTTCAGGATTCAGAGCCTCATGCTGAACGGGGACGTGCTTTTGCAGCCATTGAGCGTGCTCTGAATGATTTTATTGCAGGGTGGAAGATGTGTCTGTCGGACAGGCGTGCAAGTCATGGTGCCAAATGGATTGTATGAAGCTGTGCAGTCCTAGCTTCAGATTTCGGAGCTTTAATTGATGCATCCACGCCTGGCTTTTGTCTCGTGCACCGTAAATAATTTGCCAATTCAGGTTTTCTTGGACACTGCAGGAAATCTTTGGACATACTGTACAGCAGCAGGCTCTTTACCTGATGGCAGGAGGCATTTTTCAACTGGTGTATTGTTCAGCTTTGGTGGGGGAGGGGGATGGAGGGACACCAAGAGCAACTTGAGGGGAGTCTGGTCAATGTTGTGTCTGGCTGAGGTTTGCACTTGTTTGATCACAGCTACATCCTAATTTAAGCTCGTCTTTTGGCAGATTGTCATTGCCGTCTGTAACAGGTTGATCTGGGTTTGTCTTGCGCAGAAGCATGCTGGATATCACCCTTCCAGAGGGGGTGAGGAGCAGGGCAGTCTGTTCAAATCCGTGTCTCTCTCCGTCCCTGAGACCCTAACTTGTGACGTTGTGTTTTCATGTCCACGGGTTAGGCTCTCGGGAGCTGAGAGGGACGCACGGCCAACACAAACTCCCGCACATTCCTGCCTCCAACAATGGCGATGGGAGAAGGGGTGTGGGGGGTGTGAAGAGGCCATGGCGCAGTAAGCCAAGGCGTTGACTGTACCCTCACTGTGTCGTTTTCTCCGACTACATAGGCTCACACCTTGCCTGAATGCTGCACATCACCTGGACTTTTACCTTGCTGCTTCACTGAGGTGCTATGTTACATGGAAGCAGAAATCTAGCTGTGCTAGCTAACACGTGCTGGTGGAACCTCAGGGATTTGGACCATAAAATGTAGTGACATGAGTGCCTTTTTATGGATCAGAGCTCTGTACCTGAACTGACGGTGTGTAGCTGGATGACAGCAGGGCTGATTATTTTAGCACTGGCTGTGAGCTAACACTGAAGCATTTAATTATTTGTCTGCCTATATTCAGGCAGAATTCACCCTTCAGAAGGTTGCAACCTGTTTGTCTGTATCTGATCTTTATTGTTGCATTGTGCTCAAGTTTAATTTAAAGCATTTTTTGCAGCAACAAGTCACATGGTAGCAGCTACATATATATGCCCACATTAAGGAAATAGCATTGACTGAAAGTTGGTCAGTACGTGCACATTTTAGCAGTCTAGTGCTAACTGTAGGTATCCACAAAGGCCCAATGCTAATCAGATCTTACCTTAACTTCAACCTCTCCACCCCAAGCTCACAACAGAGAATGTTGCTCTGTCCTGCTACACACACCTGTGAGACTAACAGCTAGTTAGCATCAGTAGCTCTTAGAGATGGTGCTAATGCAGTGATGGTGTCAACACTAGTGGACAGTACTGAATAAAAACTGATCTGAGTGTGAGAGCTCTGGCTCTCAGGCCCTTGTGTGTGTGTGTGTGTGTGTGTGTGTGTGTGTTGTGTGTGTGTGTGTGTGTGTGTGTGTGTGTGTGTGTGTGTGTGTGTGTGTTACAACTTGAGAGCAGCACAGAGTAATGTTGAGAGCGTGGCCATGACAGCTCTGTACATTATGTGCTTGACCTCAGCAAACCCTCTGCAATGCCAGCACTGACTTGCTCATGCTAGCACAGGAAGGGCAGCTAGAGATGGATCCTCGTTGTGCTTTTGGACACCTATATGTCCACCGGTCGCTTTCACACCTGAAGTGCTTGTGAATGTATGTACTGATCTAATTCCACTACTCTGACTGTGAATAAGTCCACGATTGGACTGAAGTCCTTTTCTTTATGATGCTGTCGTCCTTCCTGCTCATTTGAGGAGCGTCATTGATCTGCTGACATCAACAGATGTTTTTTAAACCAGCATCTCTTTAATTTAATTGATCAATATTTACCTTGATGTATCTTCCACCATATCTATGATTTAACTTTTAATGGTGTGCAGCAGGAGCACCAATGATAGCTTAAATTGATCAATGATTGCCTCCATTTAAGAGGGATAAGCTTGTATAAAAACATGCATTTTAGGTTAATTTGCTGCCATATTCCTCCACAATGTTACGTATCTTTAGGTAAAAGTGACTGCTATAGTCTATCTGTATTAATTCCGGCCTTAAGCAACATGCAATAAACAAAAAGCAGCTGGCCACAACACACAGAGGTGTTCAAACCTGGGTCTCCCTAAGCTCTGATCAGAAGACAGAGCCTATTTTGAACCTATATGGGCTTTAACCGTAACGCCGTCAGCATTTCCAGTAGAAAGTCTCATTATCCTGTTTTCTATTTTAACTCTTTAAAATAATTTTTATTTGCTTATCTCAACAGACTAAAGGAAACCTGTGCAAAATGAGTCTATATCTGGTGCTCTTCATTGTTTAGCTTCTCCAAAAGCTGTGGGTACACGGTGTCCCCATGGCTCAGGCAGGGAGGCAGGGCAGCCAACCAGCCAGTCGCTGCGACTGGTGGGTATGAGCCCACTACAATGGGTGATGTCTGACTATCTTCACAAAGGGAAAACCGACCAGGTTTGCATGTGGATAGTTTGTAAGTTGAAAATGGATTTGGTGAAACTGAATGACTGTGATTTTCCACAACAGCTTTAGATGTGACGATCAGAAGCATCTCAAAGATCTGCCAGCTCAGTCGGCTTCAGTTTCCTATCAGATCGCATCTTTGTGGCTCAAACTGCAGGCTGTTCCACGTCAAGAGATCGTGGATCCCGTCCGGCTGATGGATAGAATCCATTTACGTGATGTGCTGTGTTCAGGTGTTCAGCAGTGAATCGTTCCACCAAATCTCGTTCAGAAGACCCCTTGCTGAATTTGGCCCTGTGTGACAGATTATTGTAGGGAACATGACAAAGGTGACAGACGCCTGGGGAGGACTCTTCTTTGTGTCTGCGGGGATGCTTTCAACCACTCTGACTAAACATTCTGCAGTTTTTCTGCCACTCCCTTCAGCGTGCAGCCTGAACCGCTGCAGGCGGGACGAGCTCACTCATCAATACCCAGAGCTGGTCAGTGCGTGGGGGTGTGCTTCCTACAGTATCTATCAACACATATGTAGTGTGTGTGTGTGTGTGTGTGTGTGTGTGTGTGTGTGGGGCAGCTCTTCTTGCTGCAGAACGGTTCCTAACCACTTCTTTCCAGTCTGGCACTCAAACAAGATGGCGTCTCAGCTCCACGTGGGTCTTCCGACCGATGCCCTCTGATGTGAAGATGTTCTGGTCATTCCTCTGTAGTTTTTAGCTCACCTGGGTTCTGTTTACTCACCAGACAGCAGAAAGAACCGAGGCTCTGTGAATGTTTGCTGCTAAACCATGTGCTATATTTGTCTACTATCTGAGAGGTTTGAAATGTGCCGGTGGGACGGACCGATGATTTTTCATCGTCCTTTGTGTGTGTCGTAGAGTGTATGCGAGTGTTAATGTGTGTGTGTGAGTGTATGTGTGTGCGCATGAGGCCAGTGTAAGAGTTTGGGGATTTTCTGGAACCATATCACACCAGCAGATTAACCCATTAATCCTAGCAAAACTAATGTCACCAACAGCGTTAACAGCCACACACGCACGCACGCACGCACGCACACACACACACACACACACACCTAAATAACTCGTCAGGTCAGCCTGAATTTAAAGCTGAAAATCTTCTGATGAGTCAAAGTTAACAATTTTCATCCCCATCAGGTAGAAACACGAAGTTTTTAATCTGAAGGAGAACGAGCTTCTGCACGTTGGGCTGAAGGTAAAAATGTGGAGCTTTTTCTGCCTCAGCAGACCTGGTACCGTGAAGCTGTGCAGATGTGTTTGCAGACTGATTGGATTTGGGGGGGGGGGGGGGGGGTTGTCTTCCATCTGAGCTGACACATTTTTGAAGTCATCGTTCATCAGGACGATGTGAGAGTTAAAGAGGGATGGAAATAACGAGCAGTCATGCAGAAATGTTCCTCTTGCTGCTTCATTTTCAGCAAAACTTTATGTAGAGTTAATGTTGCACCAGAAAATGATTTTATATAAGCATTTTTCTGTTTTTGCTCACTTTGTTTGGTGGAAGTTGAAAGCTTTCTGGTGATTTATTTTATTTTATTTTTTACCAAATGGGTCAATGATGATAAATGCAACATAGAAGGAAATCAGAATCACAGCAAAGTTCGGCTGAAATCTAGTAAAACTGTTTTTGTACTTTTACTGGGTCAGGGCAGCAGGGTGGTAAATAAGAACTGGTAGGGTTATTTAAACGCGTATAAACATATTTTTATGTATAAACACTAATCAGTAACTAAATGATAGGTAGTCTATTATGTTCTGGTGAAGCATTTTTTTGTCTTTGAAGACTCAGTTGCTGCTGAAGCTACATCCAGAATGGTTCTAGGTCCCTCTACTCTCTCTGCATGTGCATAGGTGGCCTCTTGTTGGACTCTTACACCTAAATTGACCCAAACTCAGGCCAAAGTG
This sequence comes from Aphyosemion australe, assembly GCA_006937985.1. Taxonomy (NCBI): domain Eukaryota; kingdom Metazoa; phylum Chordata; class Actinopteri; order Cyprinodontiformes; family Nothobranchiidae; genus Aphyosemion; species Aphyosemion australe. The sequence continues at coordinate 44,169 of SSNS01000549.1, read as the reverse complement.
CAGCAAGGTTGGCCATTTGTGGACCCCAACTGCAATGTAAGAATGATAGAAATGAGTCCTGCACAAGCTGTTGAAACAAAAAGAGACCTAAAAACATTTTTAAGGCAAGATCTTTGCCAAACCAATGCCTAACAACACCAAATTAAAAATGTTTAGCTTTACTAAGAAGCAGACTCCATTCATAAATCTGGACTAAATCCAGCGCACGCGACCGAAGAACGAGTGACCCAGATCCTGTTCTTGCTGATAATGGACTCATATTTATTTTAAGGACCAATAAACTAGAAAAGAATCCACCCATCAGCTCCAGGGAATCTGACACTTTTCTGTTATTGAGACAAACGTACCAGACACTTTATAGATTTACAGAACCTAAAAATTGTTCTGCTCATTAAAAATGGTGTTCATTTTTGAACAAGTAAAATAATGTATGCGTTTTTAAATGGAAAAAGACTTTAAACTTGACTATTATTGCCTACGTGGCAAATATTTTGGACACCGCTGCATTTATTAGAGGTTTTATTTGAGCAGAGCAGAACACAAAGGTTAGCTGAGTCAAACTGAACAGAAGCTGATTTAAAGCAAAGATTTCTTGCAGTGAAACATTAAATAAAACCAAACCTGCTGTTAAGAATCTTGAAGTCTTATTTTGTAATTTTAGTTGTGCAGGTATGTGAATGGGTTCATAGTTCTTAATACGTAACCTGCATCTGAATCCATGTTCTGACGTTTTTCAGCCTTTCTTATGTCAAACAGCATAAAACAGAGTAAAACTTTATCATAAGAGATCAAGATGAAGTTGATTAAAAAGCTCCCTGTCTGAAACAAGGGCGTAGGACGTTTTTCCTCCGTGTGATGTGAGACAGAACCGCATTCTCGTCAGAAGTCTGGAACTGAGAAGGAGACGTTTTACAGCAGTGTCTAAATAGAGCTTTACTGCTGTCATTTCTCATGATTCTCAACTCTTTAAACTGCCACACTTATTAATAGAGTATCTGACGTGTGAGATTTAGTAACCTGACGTGTTTTTAATTTTAGTCTTTTGTGGTATTTTTATACTGTTGAATGAGGACAAACTCTCTGGTATGTGTCCACTGAGCTGTCAGGACTCATTAAAGCTTCTCTTGTGCTGACCACAAAGAACTCCAGGCAATGCACAGATCCACAAACATGTCCACACAGACACTCAGCATGAAGGTTGTCAAACGTCTGCCTGTGACTTCATCAGTTACTTCATTCATTAGAGTCGACTTTAAACGTGCCAAAGCAAATATTCATGTTTTATTTGTTAATTTATAGATTATGTGATGTCAGCCAGAGGAGCGTAAATGCAGCGGTGCCGTGTCAGTGTGTTCTGTAACAGCTTTGTCTTTTTCTGTTTCAGATGATTAGACCAGAACAGGGGAAAGGACGCTGACATGGATACGACATCAGACAGACCCAGCAGCTCGAGAAACACACACACACACACACACACACACACACACACACACACACACACACACACACACACACACACACACACACACACGTTTTGTAATCCTAAAGTAATTTTAAAACTATGTGATGCTTCTTTTAAATAAAAGAAATGAAACCAAAAGTTCCAGTTTGATTTTATTTAGATGTGTTTAACAGATTCTTACTGAAGCTAAAGCACGAGTCTCTGGAGCGGTGAGAGTTTAATTTGTTTTTTCTGAATCCTTTTTCTGCCAAGTATTTTTTAATAACTAAATTAAAAATGAACGTATAAAAGCTGGTATTTTATCATTTCATCATGCATAATTAACTATTGCTTCCTGCTAGCGCTCCACGTTTAAAAATTGGCCTTTTTTCCTTGAGAATTAAAAGATGAACGCTAATATTTAACAACTATATAAAAACAAGCTAAATGTTAATTAAGTGTAGAAAACAAGCTGTTCTGTGTGATGAAGACAGTTCTTTTTATTTACTTTATTTTTATTCATTTATTTATTCTTTCATTCCAGGCATTTATCATTTGCCATCTAGGTGACAAACCTCCTCCAAGATATGTACATATTTTAAATAAGTAATGAACATTTCTATTAAATGCCTGAAAGCGAGTGGGAAGAAGAAAACTTATTTAATCCCACCCCCATTTACACTTAACATTTTCTGTATGCTTCACCGCTATTTACATAATAAGGACAATAATAACAGTTCACCTTTTCTGACCTGATATGGTTTACCCATGATTAGCTGTAAGACGTTTACCTCCAACCCTTTCCTCACATTAACCAACTTCTGACTGGATTTCTGAAAAAAAGAAAGCTTCACTTTTGATTTTATTCCCTTAAAACAAATATGAAAGCTTGTTTCTTTTGTTTTTATAGAGGAAATCAGCTGGTGAGGAATAAAACGTTTGATTGGTTGAATCTTAGGTCCATGCTGCTGGAGCTGTTAGACAGCATGTCCACATTCTGCCTGTTGGGTAGATGTTGGGTGAGGGTTACATTTATACTAATGCTGCTGATTTTTCTGTTTTACCTCAAAACGGTACAAACTAGAGGAAACGCTCCAAGTGCCCCAGAGACCAACCACACAAATGATCAGTTTGTTCTCGTATAAAAATAACATTTATGAACTATTTGTTGTCTCACATTAAAATATAAAGGGTTCTTTTTAAATGCTGTTTTCTTTATTCATCCTCTGTGATTGTTTCTAAATAAAGTGATTGACCTGTGGGAACTTGTAGTCCTTGTCTTGTATTATTTATTAACGGATGTGTAGCCATCTATTCTTTATGCTACTAGCCACAATTTATTAACATGAAGCCCTAGAATTAACTAACGTTCATAAATAATAATAGCTTCTATTCGTGGGCCATTATGATGTGAATTCATGAACAGATGTGGCTGAAAATGAATTTCTATGAAAGTAAATTATCATATTTTTGTAATTAGGAACTACAGAATCATTTCAGTCAGTGAAATGAGACATTTTTAATTTCATGATTTGGACTCAAAATCATATTTGAATGTTTATATGTAGTTAATGACTTGGTTGAACTGTCTGTTGAAATTAACATACTGAGACAAATTCGATTTTTTATTTTGTTTTACTTATTTCTCGCTCTCTGTCCGTATCCCGTCGTTGCTCACGTGCTCGGATTCAAAATCCACGCTGAGATTTGGCTCACACGCTGCAGCTCTGCAGCCAAAAGTAGGCCAAAAGCGATCTGAGGACAGGGCTCAGGGAGACGAGACACCGACGGAGAGACGGGTGGAGAATCGTTTCACTTTTTTAAATCCTTCAACCCTCTGCATTGCTGTGTGTTTTATTACATTAAATATGTTGAGAATTAATTAAACTTTTGGAAATTTTTCTTTTACACAAAACGTTCCCACCAGGAAGATTATGAAATTTCTGATTTGATATTTTACCATGGCTCAGCTCTTTTTAGGTTGAATTTGACATTTTTATTTGATTAAAACACAGAGTTAGCCTTTTATAAACACAAATACAACATTCTCTTTTGTTGGTATTTTATAGTTCATTTATGTCTTTACTTGTTTTACAAATGAGCAAAATCAACTTTTAAATAAAAATAATTGTATTGAAGGTTTTGTGTCTTGCCTCACACCCTGTGTAAATTTAAAGGCTTTGTTTCTTATCTTTCAACACCCAGATGGCCCCAAAGAATTCAATCAATCCATTAATTCCTAAACAGACATTAGGCCTGTTTCTATTGTTGGAACTTCAGGGTAAATTCTGGGAGGGGAAAACTGACCAGGAGATAGGACGGCCCGGTCCTCTCAGCTGTTGTCTCCATTTAAATTCAGCTCTTTCAGGACTTTGCACAGATGTCTGCATATCTTGACGGCTTCAGCAGTGAGTGATGTCACTGACCAGAACCATAAAGCATCCACAGTAACATTAATAATAGTAAACATTTTATTCTGACAGTACATCATAATTTAATCCATTCAGAGAAGCTCTTAAGAAGACACTTCGTTTTTTTGCAGCGCTCTGTCAGACAACAAATCCCTGTGAATTACGTCGTTGTGGGGAATTCCGCCGTGTTTTTCAGTGTTGGGAGTTTAGTAACAGTGATTTTAAAGCAGTGTGATCAAGGCTTATTTATCTTTAGCTTCATTCTGCTTCACAAGCAACTCTTCTAATGCCGGTTGTTTTGGACGGCGTCTGCTGATGTCATTTCCTACTGACTTACAACTAATCAGTGTGAGTTAACCAAAAGTTCCGCTCAGCTGCTCAGCTGGGTCTTTTCAAGTACCTATCCCTGTTCAGGTACTCTGAAAGTTCCTGAAAATGGCCCGTTCAGCCGGCCCGGTAAAGTGGAGACACGCACATGCAGGGAAGTTCTGGTAGTGGAAACATGTCTACGGTTTCCTCAAGGCCTCACACTACCATAGGGGAAGTGTCTTTTTTGTACTTTCATTTTGCTCTGAATTTAAACAACTTAAAATCTCCTTAGATGTTCTGCTGTGATATGTTCCTCCAATTTAATCAATTTAAACGTTTAAACTGTGTTTGGGGGTCATTTTAAATGATAATCCATGTTTTAAATCAGTTTTTAATCTTGAATACTACATTATATTATTTAAAGGATGGCTGGATATTGCATCCTAAACTCTAGTGATGAGTAAAGAGACTGTACATGACTCAGATCTAAACAATGCCTTTCTCTGTTTTTAATGCAGAAAAACTGAACTGAAATCAGCTTTAGCAGAGTCTGTAGGGCTCATTATGATTATTGTTGGTTGTTGTATATCCTATATGTGGAATTTAACATACTGCTGCAGAAAACAGGATCCATATTTGCCTGCTTGCATTTAATAATAAAGTATGTGGAGGATTTTACTGGATTCTTAGAAATGCTCAGCATTTTCACAAAATAAATTCTTAGTAAGATATTAAATAACCCTGAGGTCAACAACCTTCCCTCTTCACAGTAAAAACCTTTTTAGCATTTATTTATTCAGGTAAAAGAAAAAAGTAAGTTTATGCATTTTCTTTGTTGTAGCGTTATAAAATGGCAACACAGAAAACCTTTTCTGACCTCTCATGTGACCCATGCATCAAGCATGAAGAATTGTAAAGTGCATAAATAGTTGGGTTGTTTTTATAAAGCTTGTTTGCATTACATTCAGGATCTGTTTTGAAGTGAGTTTTTTATTTTTGATTTATGACCGTCTTCACTCCAAAACAGAGGGGAAAATAGATGCTTAAAGATTAAAAAAAAAACTTTTTATACATATATATATATATATATATATATATATATATATATATATATATATATATATATATATATATATATTTGTTCTTTTTGGAGTTTTGATAAATGATTATTTCAGTTTATGAGAGGAGCAATGAGGACAGATGAGATAGAGGTCAACAATGTAATGTTGCAGTCTGAGTTGATGTAGTTGATCATATTATAATCCAGAGGCTTTAGCATGATGCTGGGATTAAGGGAGCTGCACTAAGTCTTATTTATCTGATAGATTCCAGTTTGATCATGCTAATAATTAATCTTCCTCTTTCACTAGAGTTAGTTATGGAGTTCCTCAGGGTTGAGTGCTTGGTCCAACAGGATACATTTCCATATCTATTCTGAGAATACCCAGATGAATTCATCCCTGAAGCCTGATGCATCCAGTCAGTTATTCGGACTACAAGAAAGACATAAAGACCTGGATGAATCTTTTATTTTTAACTTCAGACCAGCGAGCGGGTTTTTGAACATGAGCTTCTTAGGAACAAACTGTGTATTCATCCATTCTCTCTTGATGGTGTTAACTTGGCCTCCAGTACTAATTTAAGGACCCTTGGTGTTACTTTGGACCAGGATTTAAACATTGCCTCCCATAAAGCACATTACAAGGACTGTCTTCTTCCATCTTATCTTATCTTGCAAAATTCAGAAACTTAACCCAAAGTTATACAGAAAAGCTTGTCCAGGCATTTATTACTTCCCTATTGTCATTTTATATAATCAGGATACTGCAGATGTTCTTTTATGGTTCTTTTCCACTAGGACCTGTTCAACGCGGCTTGACTCGACTCGGCCTGGTTCCAAGGTATTTCCACTAGTTACAGGTACCAGGTAGCCACCAATTTTCAATAACCAACTTAGCTGTGGTTCCAAGTGTACCGAGCCAACCAGAAAACTTGACATCAGAAGACTGTTGGTCACTGATTGGCTTGGGGGGTGGCCTTTTCCAGGTCTCTTCTTTTTGGAGTCAGACATGTTCAACATTGCTACCATGTCCTCCATTGCTGCATTGTGCATTAACAATAGCATGAGAGCTAACCAAAGTGCTGTACATTAAAAGAACAAACTACCGTATTTTCCGCACCATAAGGCTCACCTGATTATAGGGCGCACCCAGCAATTGGTACAATAAGCCAAACAAAGGAGTTAGATCAAAAATCAAACTTTATTTTTACTCACATTTTTTTTCATTCGTCGTCCATAAATCCCTCAAAATCCTCGTCCCAGCACTGAACCCAGCGTGCTCGGCTCCGACGCGCCCGGCTCATCGCCGTCAAAGTCAATGTCACTGTCGTTGCTCGGCTCTCCCGTTGTGATCCCGGCCTTGGTGAAAGCTCGAACAACAGTCTGGATGGAAACGTTGGCCCAGGCATCAGCGATCCACTCACAGATGGTGGCATAAGTCGATCGGCGCTGCCTGCCCGTCTTGGTGAACGTGTGTTCGCCATCAGTCATCCAGCGCTCCCACGCTGCTCGGACTTTCGCTTTGAACGACCGGTTCACCCCGATGTCCAGCGGCTGGAGTTCTTTGGTTAATCCACCCGGTATGATGGCGAGCTCCGTGTTCATCCTCTTCACCTGGACTTTAACGGCGTCGGTGAGATGGGCCCGCATGGAGTCGCAGATCAGCATGGCTGGAGAAGTGTGGAAGAAGCCGTCCTGTCTTTTGGTGTACACCTCCCGCAGCCACGCCGCCATCATGTCCTCATCCATCCAGCCCTTCGGGTTCTCCTTGATGATCAAGCCGGCGGGAAACTTTTCTTTGGATAAAGTTTTCCGCTTGAAGATGACCATCGGCGACAACTTCTGGCCATCAGCCTGGCAGGCCACACCTGGCAGGGTGGGCGGTGCTACGGGCCAGCTCTTTGTTTGCCTGCGGACGCAGGTGTGGCTGACCTCACTTACGTCCGTATAAAAGGTGCATCGTATTAAAAGGCGCACTGCCGGTTAAGGGGAAGATCAAAGGTTTTTAAATGCCCCTTATGGTGCGGAAAATACGGTACTCAAAACAAACCAAGAGACAAAAACCTAAGAGAAACCCGAGAAAAGCTAAAAAGCATAAAAATTAAACAATAGTGGTGCACAATGTAGGAGAAATGACAATAGAACAATCTAGTGGCTAAGAACAAGGAGTAGGTATAAAATTACTAAAATATAGAAGAAACCACAATACGACACAGCTCATGTAGTGAAAATATAAATCGGCAGTCATGGAAAACAACTTCAGTAAGGCTAGGATGCTGAAATAGGGCCTAGAAAGGTCTAGCAGGTGTTAAGGTGACTGATCACTGACTGAAAGCAGCACTAAAAATATGTGTCTTGAGAGTGGATTTGAACCTGGTAAGAGATGGGGCTAGTTGCACCCAAAGTGGCAAGAACTTCCCGTGCTTAGGAGCTGCATGTGAGAAGGCAATCTCCCCCCTCGATTTATAGCAAAATATAGGAAAGCAGTGGAACAAATGATCAGCTGACCTAAGTGAATGAAAAGGTGTGTATAGAGTCAGCAACTCAACTATGTAAGGGGGAGATGGACCATTCAAGTCCTTGTAAAAGAGGGTCAGAATTTTAAACAACCCTGTAAGCCACAGGGAGCCAGTGTAGGTCAGCCAGGATCAGTGTTATGTGTCTGCGCCCATCACAGCATTTTGTACTTTCTGGAGTCTGGCTAGACAGGCTGCATTGACCCCAATAAGAACAGAGTTGGCATAGCCCAGATGGAAGGTGATGAATGCATGATTAACAGACTCAAGGTGCGGCCATTTAAGGATGGATTTAAGTTTGGAAATGTGATGAAGCTGAAAAAATTGGAAATGACATTGATAGGTCAGAGCTCAGTTTCACGCCCAAGCTGGTGATGCACGACTTGAGGCTAAGGATGACCAGATTTCCCGTTTTGTGCGGGACAGTCCCGCATTTTCCTACAAATTGAGACTCATGTCCAACTCATTGACAGCATCCCGTTGCTGTCAAACTAAAGACGATACTTTAATGCAGGTCCGGAGTGCGTGAAGTGCACACACAGACCACCAACACAGAAGCGTCAGTAAGCACGGGGGATAAAATGCTGTTAGAATAAAGACTTGTGGGTTAAAAGTGTTCAGGGCGGCTCTGACAGTCTTTGTGATGTTTCTCAGAGTCATTTTTTTCATGTCAAGTCATGGACTCTGATATGAAACAGTGCAGAAAATCCGAGAGTCACAAAAACATGTTGGTCAAAAGCAGGTTTCCCAGTAATTAGACAGGTTCATGCTAAAACCCAAAGAAGGTTCTAACAAAAATAAGGTACTGGGGGTGTGTTGTTTCAGATAGATAAACTCTTTTAAAGCACATTAAAGACATAATGAGAGAATTAAATGGAAGCCTTCATTATTTATTCTCAGAATTTCGAGGAAAAAAATAACTCTAAGGAACTTTATTATTAGATCAGAGCTGAAGTTTTTCAGAGATGAAAGTCAGTGATGTTTTATTTCTCTCCCCTAAATATCTACTAGAAGAGATGTCATTAAAAAACACACAATTTTGTTTCTAAATTAAGAAGAAAAAATGCAACAAAAAAAAGTGTGGATATTTTTTCATTGGGATGTTGATTTTAGTGGAAAATTACTTAAGAAAACCAATATATCTAAAAATGCTACTGGTACTTTTACTGTCATTCTGTTGTGGAAAATATTAAGTGAAAACTCTGAAAATCTGCTTAAACCTGCATTTTTTTTTAAATTGTGGGCCTATCTATATTATTACAATGAGTTGATTATTTAAAATCATTTTAGCTAAAGTTACTCAGAACCACTGTAGAAGGGCCAAAGAGCATGAGTTAAGCTTTGGTAATGAGAGGAACTGCAAAATAGTCTGAAAGCTTTTGCTGTTCAAGTTGAATTCAAATAAATATATAGTACATGAAATACATGATGATAATAATAATTTTATGTATGTTTAACAGTGATAGATCTAAAAGACAGAATAAAAGTTTTATTTTTATTTTACTGTTTTACTTTATCTCGTTGCATTGGAATTTCACGTTGTCCTACATTGAGTAGTCTCTGTCCCACATTTGGCAAGTTGCGATCTGGTCACCCTACTTGAGGCTCAGTGACGGGAGAGACAGGACACCTCTGGGGTAGTTTATGTTGTTAGGCTTAAAGAGGATGGCCTCTGTCTTGCTATCATTATACCATAAAAGGTTTGTGGTGAGTGAGGTTCAGACCTTGAAGATGCAATTGGATAGCATGATTGTTGAAAATTGTTGATTTAGTTGCAGGTAGACATGGCAATCGTCTGCGTAAAGATGGTAGCTCACCCCGTGTTTGCCAGATATCTTTCTGAGAGGGAGCAAATATATAGAGAAAAGAAGAGTACCCAGGATAGAGCCCTGAGGCACTCCGCAGGGTGGGGAGGTTTGCTGTACTTTTATAATATATAAAAATATAACATTTCAACCTGTATGTTTTTTTATGTTTTACTAGTGTGTTAAAAGTAACCACAAACAGTAGAAATAAATAGAAAATTAATTAAATAAATAAATCTCAAACTTTAGGGGTGCTGCAGCACCCCTCAAAACAAGCTAGAAACACCTATGGTAGCCACTAGTGGAAAATGATCATTAGAGGCCTCCAGCTGATCCAGAATGCTGCTATCAGAGATGTTTAGAGTTAGAAGGAGGGACCAGTTTTAGAATCGCCTGAAAAAGACATTTTTCACAAAAACCTGAAACCCGTAGGTCACGTACATCAGTTTTAACTTGTTTACTATTAAATAAGAGCTTACATGGATAAAAGTTTGTTTTCTACTCTGTTAACAACTCCAGTCTGACAAATGTTAAAGCATTTCATGTAAACGGCATTTAATAAACCTTCAAATCACCACCAGGCTCTCGTTGCACAAGTTTAACTGAATTCTATCAACTCAAACAGCAGCTGCTGTATCTGGTGCAGCAGGACACTTCCCTGCAGGAAAACCAGGATATTTCTGCAGAACAAAGTGTTCATTGGGAAATGAACAGTGGTGTGAATGTTTATTCACATGAATATTTTAATTTAGAGACAGGAGTTGTTTAAGGACTGCAGAAATTCACTCTGTGACCTCATTAGTACTCATGAGTCAGGAGGAACATCAGTCTCTGCAGTGTTTGCTCCTGTGGGTGGGTTAGCAGTAGTTAGTAGTCCTAGTGCGTTTGATCACTGATACCAGTTTTACTGTCATGGAGTAAACTTCAAGACTTTGTCTTTCTATTTTTGTTGGTGGTTAAAACTTGCAGGAAAAGAGGACTGAAAAAGAACTCCCTCATTCAGAATAACATCCTGCTTCACGTCTGCAGGGACTTAAGTGTTGCTTCTTTTTCTATCTTTGTTCTGAGTCACTCAGAAATAAAAGTAAATAAAGACGTGTGCGTTCTTTGTTTAGAACACATGTTGAAATTCACTATAAAATATTTGATATTCTTCTGTTTCGTGTTGTTTTAGCAACTCAGATGTCTCCTCCGTAGGTGACATCACTGGAGGTTCCATGTGAAAAAACACAGAACTTTGTAAAAGATCTTCTTGTTCTAGATGTTTCCAACAGAGCACTTGCCTCTTAGAGTGCAGATTTTGGTCCGTGGAGTTTATAAATGGTATGCAGAGCTTTCAGTTCTCAGATTTGTGAAACCACCTTCCATCCATCTGTAGGGTCCTTCCAGGGCTTTCTTTTCCATTGTAACCCATCACTCTGTGCAGCTCAGAATGGAGGATTGTGTCCAAATCAGTCCACTGGTTCCATTACATTGTTTTCACTAAATTACATCTTTTCTGAATCTGATTTTAGAACAGTTTCATTAATTCTGGATCTGATATGATCTGGAGCTCCATGAGTGATTTAAAAAATGGAATGAAACTGGGGAGCCATCATCTTACATGAAAAAATGTGGTCAGAAAAAAAAATCCTGAATGTTCATGATTGGTGATCACTTAAATTTTGGTGAAAACAAAACAAAGAACAACAGTAAAACTCAGGGTTATTTAAAAGGAAGGAAGCATTTCAACAGGCACAGTGCACAGGGAACTCAAGGGACTGAACAGCTGTGTAGCCAAAAGAAAACCACTAATCAGTGGAAACCAGAGAACTAACTAGAGGAACAGTTTTCATTTTGCAAGGGAGCCAGAATGACCCTATTCCAGAGAGATGGGCCACTCAGGGTAGGCAGATGCACCCATCATGCCTGGTGACTGTGCCTACTGTACAAGCCTGTGGGGGCAGACTATGATCTGGGGTTGCTGCACTATCATGAGTCCAAATAATGATTTCAGCTGACTGACTACTGAATATACTGAATGGATGTTCCTCTTCCCTGATGCCATGAGCATGTTCAAAGAAAACAATGCCAGGATTCATCTGGCTCAAGTTATGAAAAGGAGATTTAAGGAGCACAAGACATCATTTTCACTCATGGATTGGCCACCACCGAGTCCAACCTTAAACTCACTGAGAATCTTTGGGATGTTCAGGAGAAAGTTTTGTACAGCGGTCCAATAATGCCACAGTGAAAGTGAGCTGTAATCAAAGCTAACGCCAGTCCAACAAAATATTAAAGTGACATTCCATTTTTTTTTTTTTTGGTCAGGCAAGGTGGATTTCCTTTTTTTATTCATTTGCATTTTTGTTGTTTTCTTTTGTTTTGTTTTATTGGTTTTGTATCAGAAGTGAATGCTTGGACTGCAATGGGTCTGACTCCACCTGTTCAATAGAACTTATGTGATACAGCAAGCTGAAAGTTTAATAAGTTGCTGTAACATTTTTTTTGTTAGTTTTTTGAACAAAAATGATGACTCCGTTTAAAATACCTCAAACTCTGACTCTAAACGGGCTTTGGTACATACCTCACTAACTTTTAGTTGGAAAGCATTTATTTCCGTTAAGAACAGGTCTGAAGGAAAGTGAACATTAACTAAAAGACGTCTGAACAACTAGATGCTGTTGCTTTAACAGAGTGATTAAACCATTAGAGGTAATAACCTCAGGTCTGAAAATGGTTTTGTTCTCTCGCTGACAGCCAGGATGTCAAGTTGTAATTACTTACCGGCTGTCAGTTAGTAAATGTTAGCTGGGAGAACATTTTTGACCACTTATTTCAGCTGTGAACAAAGTAATGCATGTTACTAAGAGCAATAATGAGAAAAAAGTGGAAAGAAGCTCAGCACCTCTGTGACTGACCTGTGGCAGAGAAATCCTGTAAGCAGCAGTTAGCAAGTAGCAATGGCTTGCTAGTTACTATTCTAAAGACTTTTGATATAACCAGACTCCTGACGGAAAGTACTTTGAAGAAGTACTGTTTTGGTCATAGGGTGAATCATTTTTAACAACAAAAGTTTGTCAGAAAGCGTGTGTGTGTGTGTGTGTGTGTGTGTGTGTGTGTGTGTGTGTGTGTGTGTGTGTGTGTGTGTGTGTGTGTGTGTGTGTGTGCCCGTGTGTGTGTCTGGAGGTTGGAGCTTCAAATAAACCATCGGTATCAGACCTCCCTCACAGCAGCAAAATTCTGAAATGAGCATTAAGAATGTGCACTAAAGTTTACTATCATCTTTATGTATCGTTGAGTCCAATCCTCTGGTGACAAGTGGACCGGATATTTTTTTGTCATACATTTTATGGGGGTAATGGTGGCAGAAGAGTTAAGTGCCCACCCCATAACCGGAGGGCTACAGGTTCAAGCTCAGTCTGTCGCAGTCGTTGTGTCCTTGGGCAAGACACTTCACCCACCTTGCCTGCTGGTGGTGGTCGGAGGGATCAGTGGTATCATTGTTCGGCAGCCTCACCTCCGTCAGTGCCCCAGGGGAGCTGATGCTATAAAGTAGCTCATCATCACTAGCGTGTGAATGTGTGTGTGAATGGATGAATGATACACTGTAGTGTAAAGCGCTTTAGAGTCCTCTGACTCAGAAAGGTCCTATACAAGTGCGGGTCATTTATCATTTTGCCTGACATGGTTTTTAAAAACACATAAACAACGTGCTGTTTTCCCCAGCCAGCATCTCCAGATATTAAACCTAAAAAGACATTCTTCTCTTTTTCCATCAAGATTCATTTCACCTCTTCCTCCCCTCTCTCTCCCTCTTTCTCCCCTCTGGCTTTGAAGCCATGGCTCTTATGGACATTAAATACAGCTTTCATTCCAGCCCGTTCTTGCTGTAATGAAACTGTAATGATGCCCATTCGCTGCAGCAGGCCTTGCCAGAACAAACCCGTTGACCTTGAGGTAGTACATGCCATGAAGCCCCCGTCCCTGCAGTTCTGGGCGGGGCTTTAGAGATGGCCACCTGAGACACGTTCAGTAGGAAACCGAGAGGAGGAGGAGTGTGAAATAGAGCAAAGAACAGCAGAGAAGAGGTTCTTCGACCTCAGTCCAATTACTACCTCCTCCTCCTGATATCTTATTTCTTGTCGTCTCCTTGATACTTTTCTACAACACGGCTTTAGTTTTTTTCAGACTGCACATTGACACAACTGAGGTCTGTACATGTATGTACGTTAACCCTGTACACACTCACTTTGCTGGATGGGAGTTAGGTAAGCTGTATTTCCATGTACAAGGCAGAGTATCCATTTCAAACTGGAATAACAACTTCCTGTTCTATAATAGTTTCCACCTTGTTCCAACAGCTTTTCTCTCCTGAATGCCAAAACTCTATAGCAAGACAGAAAACACTGTACAATAACTGTGTTATATGGGGACTTTCCAGCCCCCTAACTCTGTATCTGTAAAGGTAAAGAATGCACACTCTGTCATGGCTAATTGATCTCCTCTCCTAGTGTTCCTCAGGTGAGCGTGTAGAGAGCAGGACCAGCTGAGACAAATCACCAATTATCCAGCCAGGGCATTTAAGGAGCAGCTGGACACACCTCAGTGCCGGATGATTACTCATGTTTGGGTAGTTCGAGCCACTTGAAGCCTCCAGTGTTTTGTACCTGTTTCTAGTGTGTATCAAGCCAGTAATTCCTTGTGTTTTTGCCACCCCAGGTGTTTTCAGTCATTTGCAACTCAGCTGCCATAACCTCCTTGGATCTCACGCTCCAGTCCAGTTACCCTACTCCTTCCCTGGCTGCCCGCTCTCTACCGCTTGCCTGCCCCTGGACCATCCTGCTCTTCTCCGTGTCCACTACCACAACCCCCAGCCTGACAACTTCCCCCCCCGAGCGCTCACACCGTTCCTGGAGACAGTAAGCCAGCCAACCATCCTCTTCTCTCCCTCACAAAGACCAGAGACTTACCCGTTCTGTTTTACAGAGCTTCTGGACATTCCTGCCACCCGTTTGGAGCAGCGCTTTATTTTGGTGTCTTTAATAAATATCTTGATTTCCTTTCAGTCAGTGGTCTGTGTTTGATTCCACATGTCGTGGGTGAAACACGTACCTTCCGACATGACAGAATCATCCGGCCAAAAGACAGTTCCCACGACGGAATCAATCCCTCCTGCCGTAGCCCAAGCTCTTGCCACGCATAGTACCGCTCTCAATGCCCTCGTGGAGCAACTATCCACCACCACGCAACGCTTGCATCAGATGGACGACCTGCTACGTCAGCTAACCCACAAGATAGCCACCCCGGAACCTTCCACCTCCGGACCCTCTGCCACCGCACCGACGGTACTTCCGGGTCCGTCAACCCCTGGTTACTTCCGGGGCGCCGACTCACCACCAGCGGACACCTTCTCTGGTGAGATCGGAAAATGTAATGGATTTCTGCTCCAATGTAAGTTGGCTTTTGAAAGAGCTCCTGAAGCTTTTGTTACTGACTCTGCCAAGATATCATATATTATTGGGTTGCTTAGGGGCAAAGCTTTATTGTGGGCAGAGAGTAGAAGCCAGAGCGCTGAGTTTTTAAGAGGTCCGCTAATGAGTTTTTT
>SSNS01000549.1:5767-24180 GCA_006937985.1 Aphyosemion australe | reverse complement strand
CTGTCATGGCTAATTGATCTCCTCTCCTAGTGTTCCTCAGGTGAGCGTGTAGAGAGCAGGACCAGCTGAGACAAATCACCAATTATCCAGCCAGGGCATTTAAGGAGCAGCTGGACACACCTCAGTGCCGGATGATTACTCATGTTTGGGTAGTTCGAGCCACTTGAAGCCTCCAGTGTTTTGTACCTGTTTCTAGTGTGTATCAAGCCAGTAATTCCTTGTGTTTTTGCCACCCCAGGTGTTTTCAGTCATTTGCAACTCAGCTGCCATAACCTCCTTGGATCTCACGCTCCAGTCCAGTTACCCTACTCCTTCCCTGGCTGCCCGCTCTCTACCGCTTGCCTGCCCCTGGACCATCCTGCTCTTCTCCGTGTCCACTACCACAACCCCCAGCCTGACAACTTCCCCCCCCGAGCGCTCACACCGTTCCTGGAGACAGTAAGCCAGCCAACCATCCTCTTCTCTCCCTCACAAAGACCAGAGACTTACCCGTTCTGTTTTACAGAGCTTCTGGACATTCCTGCCACCCGTTTGGAGCAGCGCTTTATTTTGGTGTCTTTAATAAATATCTTGATTTCCTTTCAGTCAGTGGTCTGTGTTTGATTCCACATGTCGTGGGTGAAACACGTACCTTCCGACATGACACACTCAGCAGATAAAGCTGATATTCTCTTTCTTCTCATATATGTCCTTAATAATTCAGTCCTCTTTGGTTCAGGCGCTGGTCTGCACAGGCCTTGAGGACTCTAGGGCCGACATTTAGCTCCTCCTTCCTGTAATCGAGTCCCTTGTTGCTCTGGCAGTGTTCCAGACAACTTTTTGAGCTATGCCTGCTTAACTGGTAGGAGTGTCTCAGGCAGGACATTTTAAAAAAGCACAAGATAGGGACATCCAAAGTGTGGCTCAGGGGCCATTTGCAGCCCTTTTAGTGATTTTGCACAGTTCCCACTTGCATTTCTAGAATGATGAATTTTGTCTGTCCAGTATGCTGTTGATGTAAATAGACACAAGCTACATTTACATGGGCACAAGTAATCAGAATGAATGCCCTATCAGATCAAAAATTCTTCATGTAAACATGTCAGTCGGAATATTCTGATCTGATACTGTCCACTCAGAATGAAATTTCATTCCGATTGAGAGAAGTGGTTTTGTCCGATCATCATTCTGATTGACGTCCATGTATACAGCCATTCGGATTGTTGGAGTACAATAATGCCCACTGCGCATGTGTGCAACTTCAGCGTGGCGTCTTTCCACCTTTGCAGACGCTCAGGACAAGTGGACAACATGGCGGGAGGTAAACAGACGTGGTGTGTTTTACTGGAAACACTACTGGAGCTCAATATTATTGAACGTCTCAATGGCTGAAAGGCTAGAAATGCCGAGTTATACACTCAAGTGCACCTAAAGATGCAGGAAGCGGGAATTCACCAAAGTATCGACCAAATCAAAACCAATGAAAAAGTTTGAAAGCGGCGTATTACAAGGCAAAAACTCAAAATGGAAAAAGACGTGCGGACAAGATGGCGTTTGTTTACTTTTTTTTTCTGGAAAAGACAACTCTGCACATGCTCAACCTATTTAATCTGATTGAATGCTTGGTGCGTGTATACTCACGGCATGATCGGATCATTACAGTTAGTGTCCATGTAAACAGAGATTTGAGATTTCAACCAAGATTTGAATTGGATAGGAGAAATTTTGTGCATGTAACTCTGGCACATGTAAACATAGCTACTGTCTAATAATTTAATGTACAGATTTTTGTTAAAAAAAAAAAAAAAAAAAAACCTTAGGACATATTTGAAGAAGTACAAATGAAAAGAATCACCTTAAAATATTTCTTTGCATTTTTTAGATTAAAAAATAACACGCCATCTTGGCGACGTCACTTCCTTCTCCGTTTATCTGCGGGCAGCAGAGGACGGTGTCGCCCTCTCCCAGGTAGCAAAATTGGTCTGGGCCAGATGTGGCCCACATCTGGCACTTACATCTGGCCAACATACCGCAATGAATGAGGGGCCCCCACTGGCCACTTTCTGTGCTCTTTCCATTATGTGTTGTGCTGTCCTAGTTCGGATCGGCGTTTTCAGCTGTAGGCTTGTTGGAGTGATGTTTTCGTCCCGGCATCTCAAGTTGAAGCGGAGGTGGTTTCTTAGACGTGCTCGTTTCAGATGTAAACTTTCCAAACGGCGGAAGTCCTTTTTTCCTTGTTGTCCGTATTTTTCTTTAAACATCTTTTGAGCGTTCATTCTGTGTTTTTTCCAAATACTATCACTTTTTTTTTTTCTTTCTTTTTACACAAACAGGAGTTGTTTTTACCTTCTTATTTCGCTGACGTTTCGATCGCAGCTGCGATCATCCTCAGAGCACATAAACACATACAGAAAACCAACACACACAGACCAATACTTATTATGGACATCAGAACACCCCACCATACATAAAATGTCAGTGATCAGAACGTTATACCATCGAGCAAACATCATAACAGAAGAACGAGACCAAAAACAAGAGGACAAACATATACAAAACGCATTAAAAACCTGCGGATACCCGACATGGGCAATAAACAAAGGTAAACAACAAATAACAACAGAAAGACAAGAACAACCGAAACAAAGAATAAAAAATCCAGAAAAACAAGAACCAAAACCAGTGATAACCCTTCCATACATCAAAGGCATAACAGAAAAAATAACAGCAACGATGAAAAAACATAACATTAACACACCAACAAAACCATACACAACGGTTAGAAAAAGACTAGTACACCCAAAAGACAAGATACCAACAGGAAATAAATGTGGAGTCATATACGAAATTCCATGCAAATTATGCAACAAAACATACATAGGAGAGACTGGACGCCAACTCAACACACGAACAATAGAACACAGAAAGGAGTGTGAGAAGGAGACGAGAAAAAGACACACAAGAGCAGCAAAACAGGAAGCAGAAAGTACAATAAAAAAATCAGCCGTAACAGATCACTGCACAAGAGAAAATCATATAATGGACTGGGATAAAACAAGGATCATAAACACAGAACAACAAAAATACAAAAGATGGATCAAGGAAGCGATTGAAATAAGGAGACGTGGACACGCAACCATGAACAGAGATGAAGGGGTTTATACACTGGATCACGCATGGGACAGTGTCATCGGCAAGGAGGGCGCGGGCAGCAGAGGGCGACACCGTCCTCTGCTGCCCGCAGATAAACGGAGAAGGAAGTGACGTCGCCAAGATGGCGATGTAGCTCTGAGGATGATCGCAGCTGCGATCGAAACGTCAGCGAAATAAGAAGGTAAAAAAACAACTCCTGTTTGTGTAAAAAGAAAGAAAAAAAGTGATAGTATTTAGAAAAAACACAGAATGAACGCTCAAAAGATGTTTAAAAAATAACATTTTTGAGGCCCTTGAGGACTATTAAATTTGATTATTTTGGCCTTTGTCTAGATCATCATGTCCAACAATTTGAAGTTTCTTGTCATTCAGTATTAAAATATGTGTTTCCATGGACACTGCTATGTCTACACATCATGACAAGAGGCCAAATAGTAGAAAAGAAGGAGGAAAAAACTCTCCAAGCAACACAGCATCCAAACCAGAGCAACGGGTTCAATACAAAAAGTAGAAAAGAAAATTTGGAAAAAAAAAAAAGCTGTTCATCACTAATCGTGCTTATCTCAGACCTGCATTATTTATTAAGCAGAAGAGACATTTTCCCCTCTACTTTCACTACTAGTCCTGGAACGCTGCTCGTTGGTTCTTCTGCTTTAATGAGATTACTAATGTGTACATATGGACATCTTGGTTCAATCCCAAATATCCGACCAGCGTTCTGATCGGATCAGAATATCGGGCACACTCAGCTCATGCTCTCTGCTGTTGGCCTGCTATTGTTTTAACATCAGGCAGGCTGTAATACAGCTGCTGTAATTCTGTTGTAACATGCCAACATGTCTGCTAGGGATGCTCCAGCATTGGGTATTTGGTTGATACCACGTAATCCTTGTAAAAGTGCTCTGGTACTACCGTACTAATATCAGCATCACAATAGCTTTATATCCCTCTACAGACAGTTATGGTATGTTCGGGACTTGGAGCTTGGAAAGAAGTCACACAGTCTACAGCATTCCAGATAACTTGGTGAGAAATGTCAACCCTTCAATATGGATGCTTGCTTTCCTATTGGTTTTATGTTATTTTGTAATAACATAAGTACAAAATACTATCATACAAAATACTATCATACTATCTACTATCATATTTATTCTATTGTCACCTCAGCTCAACACTTTTATAATGTAATTAATTAAGATTAAGCTTTTGTCAATAGTAATATTATAGACTTGGACACAATCTGAACCACACGATTTTTTTATTAAAAAAAAACATGTAACACTGATTTTAGATGCACCCTTACAAGTGTCTTATAAAATCAACAAGTTTCCACCACCGCTACTGTTGTTGATACAAGGATCTGCTAGAGTGAACCTCAAACTTGGAATAAAAAAAATTCTCAGACTTTGCGATTGGGAGAGCCAACTTTAGGGGGCATTCCAATAGATTTTTACTACTCAGAAGCTGGAATTTCTTAGCCTAGTGAACTAGACCAAATTCTTGCTTTGCAGAGTTTGGTCTAGGCACGCTTCATAGGAATCCTCGCAGCCTGTGGCTGTCCAATCACAGCTCGCTATAGTTTTGGTTGGGCCAATCACAGTGCTCTATATTTTGGGCCAATTACAGAGCGGGAGTAGCCGATGACATCAGCGCTGCGGCCACGAACCCAAGCAACATGGCGGCAACTCAGGAAACACGTTCGTTTGAAACGGCTTTGTCATCAACATTGGATTATTTAGACTCCAACGTGCGTAAGTCTGTCTGATATACTTAGCGGCTTCTTCTTTTTATCAAACAAAGTAGTGCAATGTCCCAGTACACCTGATATTCACGTGTTTTTCATAGCGCTATTCAATTGCGTGCTGATATTTTGAAAGACAACCGTAGATCTCGTCTCACGACTGAGAGCCGTCAATGGTTCGTGGCCAGACTATATATACACATATATAGGATGGCTTGCCAGGCTAGGAATTTCTGAGTTCTGAGGACAAACTGAGTGCACCATTAGAATGCAAACCACTCATAAAAAGGAAGGGGCCAGTGCTGTATGGCAAGCTTAACAACCGTTTAACGGCAGCATGACTTTATGCAGCCAGGTAGCAGAGGAGGACCTATGTCAGTAATGTGGAGGTATTTCCAAGTGACTAAATTAAAGCCGACAGCAAATTATATTCACATTTCAGTTGCTCAATTTAAAGTTTGTACAGTTCAATGATTACGGCGACAAGTAAGCTAATGCTTTCCATCCTTCTGTTATCATCAGCTTATCCGAGTCCGGGTCGTGGGAGCAGCAGCTCTGCGTTGCTATTTCCAAATGAGTAATCAGATTACCATCACTGTGCATTCCTATTTTAGTCATTTTCCTTAGAGTTTGTGTCATCTAAAGGTGACAATATTAAGGTTTGTTGTACACTGCTGGTGTCAAAATGTTATCTAGCCTTAACACTACGTCTAATTGAAGAAATATTTAACCCATTCGCCAGGTGGCGACTTTTATTTTGGCTGGACAGTGTGTGTGTGTGTGTGTGTGTGTGTGTGTGTGTGTGTGTGTGTGTGTGTGTGTGTGTGTGTGTGTGTGTGTGTGTGTGTTTTATGCGACTGGGCAAGGCAAGGCAGCTTTACTTATATAGCACTTTTCATACACAGAGGCAATTCAATGTGCTTTCCATTTAGCAAGAAAAGCAAGAACAGTAAAATCAACATGACAGCAGAATTAAAATACATACAAATTCAATTTAGATTTATAAATTAAAAAGAAAAGGACAAAGTTAATGGGTGAGCAGATACAGTGCAGAAGGTGCAGCATAAGAAACATTCATTCATAGGCTGATGAGTACATGAAAGTTTTCAATTGTGATTTAAAAGTTACTAGAGCTGGGGCACATTTGAGGTCATGAGGAAGCTGATTCCATCTGTGTGCAGCATAGTAGCTAAAAGCAGCTTCACCCTGTTTGGTTCTGACTCGGTTCTACCAGCTGACTGCTTCCTAAGGATCTCAGAGCCCTGCTGGGTGGAGATACTAGAAGGAGATCTGACATGTATTTTGGCCCCATGCCATTAAGTGATCTATAAACTAGTAGAAGAACTTTGAAATGGATTCTGTAGTTTACTGGTAACCAGTGTAGAGATATAAGAACAGGAGTGATGTGCTCAGTTCTTGTTAAGACTCTAGCAGCAGCATTCTGAATAAGCTGCAGTTGCTTTACAGCTTTTTTGGGAAGACCAGTCAAAAGACCATTGCAGTAGTGCAGCCTGCTGGAGATGAACACATGAATGAGTTTCTCTAGGTCTTATCTGAACATGAGACCTCTGAGTGTTACTATTTGATGAAGATGATAAAACGCTGATCTAGTTATAGCCTTAATGTAACCAGTGAAGCTCAGGTCTGAATCAATTATGACACCAAGATTTCTAACCTGAGTCTTTGTTTTTATTCCTCTGGAGTCAAGCATTTGGATCACCTCAAACTCCCCTGTCTGAACTGCACAAACACGCACAGTTGAGGACGGCAACCATGATTGTGAAGGATGTCTCTCACCCTCTTTATGCATTCTTTATATTGCTGCCATCAGGCAGGCGGTATAAAACCCCATTGGCGCGGAAGAATGCATACAAGAAATCTTTTGTACCCTCAGCAGTATGTGTTCTGAACAAGACGAAGTAGGTTTTAAATTGTAGTATATTGTTTTTATGGGTTTTTTTAATGGTCTGTTTGTCTCATGAGTGTGTCAAAAGGGAAATTTCTGTGACCCCATTGGGGCACAGACAATAAAGTCTTATCAATCAATCAATCAATTTGTAGTGGTGCTAGCAAGAAGTACAGTATGGTAGGTACCAACTATGGCTGCACAGATGGGACTCTGTCTGCATTTGATTCAAAGGAGCAGACGTGGAAAGATTACTGCAAGATTCTCAATCAGTTTTTCGAAGCTAACGGAATTGATGATGGGATAAACAGAGAGCTATCCTTATTAGGATCATGGGACCAGCTACCTACAAGCTAATGAGATGCCTAAGTTGCCCAGAGAAGCCCAGCAGTAGAACATACATTCAATTGACAAAAATGATGAATGAGCACTTGTACAATCCTAAGCCAAGTGAGATCGTTCAGAGGTATAAGTTCGACTCTCGTGTTCGTCAGCCGAATGAGTCCATAAGTGAACATGTAGCAGAGTTGAGAAGGCTCACTCATGATTGTAATTTTGGCACCACACTGGAGGAGATGTTAACAGACTGCCGCACACCAGGCATTAATGATGACCGGGTTCAGAGACGCCTGCTGTCCGAGGTTGAGCTGGCGTTTGAGAGAGCATTTCAAATAGCAAATGCTGCAGAGGTCGCTTACAGGAACGCAAATGAACTGCAGCGCCCGGCTTCCTGTCACAGTGTGGTGGCTGATAGGAAGGTTAAAAAAAATGAAGAGAAGAAAAGAGTGCTACCGATGTAACGGGAAACAACACAATGCCACCGAATGCAGGTTTAAAAGCAGCAAATGCCACTCTTGTGGTAAAAGGACATACCGCTAGAGCATGCAGGTCCAGAAAAAAAAGCCACACAGTACACAAGAGCTATGTGAAAGACAGAATGAGGAAAAAAGTTCAGATCAGGGAGAGGAAGCATTCGCACTAGCATGTTTGAAAACAGAAAATTCAATTTAGAGTCAAACCTTTTGATGTCACAGTGAAAGCAAACAGAAAGGGAGTGAGGTTTTAAGTTGGAACGGTGTAGTGTGAGCATTATGAATGAAAACCATTTCAGGAAGACTTGGAATAAAGACACTAGACCACAGACTAAGGAAAGCAAACCAACTCTTAAGTCATACAGTGGAGAGAAGATAACAGTGGTGGGAGTATCATAAGTTGAAGTGTGTTACGCATTGCCCCTAGTGGTAGTGAAAGGAACTGGACCAAACCTGTTGGGAAGAGGGTAGATGAAAGAATTAAAGCTGAAGTGGGATGAAATTAAGCATGTGGCAATTGACAGTGGCAATTGACACTGTCTTCAACTCCAACTCTACAATGATAAGCAAACAGCAAAGGGTCCTGAAAGGTGTTTGTTTTGCTCATTCAAGTGGACCATTAAAATACTTTCATGATGCGTGATTTCAGGGCAAAAGGTACAGTCATTAATAACTTTGTATATACTGAAACAAAGCAGTGTCTCTTGAAGGCCACTCAAAAACGCTGGTCCGAAACTGTTTTTATCACTTGAGATATATCTCCAAACTGCGAAGGTTGGTGTCAAAACATGAACTTGAAACGGTTATCCACGCCTTTATCTCCTCCCGTCTAGATTACTGTAACACACTTTTCACATGTTTTAACAAAAAAGCCCTTGACTGCCTTCAGTTGGTCCAGAACTCTGCAGCGAGGCTCCTAACTGGAGCAAACAGAAGAGCTCACATCACTCCTATTCTGATGTCTCTGCACTGGTTACCCATTAACTTTAGGACTCATTTTAGGATCCTTACTATAACATACAGGGCTCTACATGGCCAAGCTCCTCCTTATGTTACTGAACTGTTAAAGCCTTATGCTCCAACCCGAGCCCTCAGGTCCACAAACCAGAACCTCCTAGAAATTCCAAAGACCAGATATCAAAAGTTGAGGTGATCGCTCTTTCCAGGCTGTTGCACCCCGACTTTGGAATGAACTTCCTTTATCCTTACATGTTATTGACAGTCTGGTCACCTTTAGAAAGCAGCTGAAGACCCTTTTATTTAAAACTTCTTTGTCCTAAATATTTTGTGTTTTATTATTTTTTAACTTGACTTTATAATCATCTTTCATTTGTTTTATCATTTTATAATTTTATGACTTTCTGTTTTCTGTTTTTAATTGATTTAATGATATTCTTTTGTTTTGTTTTAAGATCATTTTATGATGACTTTATTATTTGTTTTGTTGATCTTTGTGAAGCACTTTGTGATTCTTTTTCTGTGATAAGAATAGAATAGACTTTATTGATCCCACAGTGGGGAAATTCACTTGTCACAGCAGCACCATCACTCAAAAGAAGAAGAAGTAAAAAAACAAGGATACATGTATATACACATAGGCAGTAATCTAGTATTGTAATCTTAGAAAAAAAACACAAATAAAAGATTAAAACAAACTTGGTACCAACACTATGCAGCATACTGTAAGAGACACAGACAACAATGTAAATTCAGTATTGCACAAGTATAGAACACATACTGAATATTGCATTGGTGTTATTGTGTACCAGGATGATACCAGTACAGCTTAAACTGAGGAGTTATACACTCTTACAGCAGAGGGGATGAAAGATCTACGATAGCGCTCAGTTTTACATCTGGGATGTCTCAGTCTACCTCTGGAGGAGCTGTCCATGATCTCCACAGCGGAGTTCAGTGGATGGGAGGGGTTTCTTAAGATGGAGGTCATCTTCCCCAGCATCCTCCTTTCACATGTCTCCTCAACAGAATCCAGCGGGCAGCCCAGAACCGAGCTAGCTTTGGTAGCTAGCTTGTTCAGTCTCTTTTTGTCTCGGTCAGAGCTGCCTACACCCCAACAGACCACAGCAGAATGAATAACAGAGCCAACAACAGAGTGATAAAAGGATTTTAGCAGCTGGGATTTAACCCCGAAGGACCTCAGCCTCCTCATGAGATGGAGGCAGCTTTGGCCCTTCTTATACAGAGCATCTGTGTTGTGGGACCAGTTCAGTTTACTGTTAAGGTGAACACCCAGGTACTTAAAGGAAAAGTTCGCTTTTTTAGACATTAAGTTTTATGTCTTCCTTCACCCACCCAGTGCTCTGTAAACTTTGACCCATTTCACACACACCCCCCTGCTCAGAGATTTTCAGGGGAGAAGTGATTCAGAAAGGTATTTTGGCTAGTTTCGGGGGCGCTTTATCTGCGCCGTTTAGCCTCACAAAAGGATTAGCCTCTGAAAGCATGGCTAATTTGCATCTCACAAACAAAGAGAAAAAAATTACAACGTCACATTACAACGGGACTATTTTTTGTCATTCGTATCCCTGCGCCGCTCCCCGCAGCTATAGAACGGGCTCGTGTCTGGCTGCTAATCCTAGCTGTATGAGTGAAACAACAACTTCTAAATTCACTTAAAAGTAGTTTTTCTTAAATATATCGAGCCATGGTGCGTACCTGCAGGTTCCCGGGTTGTAACAATAAGGATGTTACAGGATCACCTTTTCGGTTTGACACTTTTCCTGCTAAGGACGTTTCTCTAAGGCATCAGTGGCTTTTAGCAATCGGCTACTCCAAGGATACTCGGCTGGAACGAGTCAAAACCTTTCGTTTGTGCAGTGCACACTTCAAAGAGGATGATTACATCAGGAAAAGTTCGGGAAAAGTGAAAGACTGTTTTTGAAGAGTTCGGCCGTACCAGAAATCTGGGTAAGTTTTGTTTTTAAAAAATTATTTATTCCGCTGTCTGCCGTATTCATGCAATCATCTTCGCATTTTAGCGCATTATTTATGCAATCATCTTTACACCGATGGTTGATCATAGACTGCAGTAGCTTTGTCAACAATCTGTGTTGATGTGTGTGTTTTGTGTAGCAAATGCAGTTCTTCATCCGTGTACTCTGGCTCATAAAGATATCCTAGTAGTAAAATAAGTTTCTTCTTCATCTGATATAGTGTTAAAATGAAATTCGTCATCAGATGAGACGGAGTCTGACATGTTTTCGGCATTCGGCAGTGAAACAGCTGACATACGAAGCGCTGTTTAATATCCGCGGGGAGCGGCGCAGGGATACGAATGACAAAAACTAGTCCCGTTGTAAGGTGACGTTGTAAATTTTTTATCTTTGTTTGTGAGATGCAAATTAGCCATGTTTTCAGAGGCTAATCCTTTTGTGAGGCTAAACGGCGCAGATAAAGCGCCCCCGAAACTAGCCAGAACTACCTTTCTGAATCACTTCTCCCCTGAAAATCTCTGAGCAGGGGGGTGTGTGTGAAATGGGTCAAAGTTTACAGAGCACTGGGTGGGTGAAGGAACACATAAAACTTAATGTCTAAAAAAGCGAACTTTTCCTTTAAAGGTGTCCACCACCTCAATGTCTGCTCCCTGGATGTTTACTGGTGAGTGAGGAGGAGTGTTTCTCTGGAAGTCAATCACCATTTCCTTTGTTTTACTGGTGTTCATGCGAAGGTGGTTACGCTCACACCAGTCCACAAAGTCCATGATGACTGACCTGTACTCCTGGTCATCCCCCTCAGACACACAGCCAACGATGGCCGAGTCATCAGAGAACCTCTGGAGGTGACAGCTGCTGATGTTGTAGGTGAAGTCCGAGGTGTAGAAAGTGAAGAGAAAGGGTGAGAGCACTGTACCCTGCGGAGCTCCAGTACTGCACACAACCACCTCAGACGTACAGTTGTGCAGCCTCACGTACTGTGGCCTGTTGGTGAGGTAGTTGATGATCCATGAGGTCAGATGTTCGTCCACTCCTGCACCTGCATCTGTCCCAGGAGCCCTGATACAGGCCATTCTAAACCCTAAACCTTCAGTGAAAAGAGCTGTTTACCCCTCCCACTTGGCCAGGACATGCTGATTGGTTGGTTTCCCCAGAAGGCCTCAGACACATGCAGGTTTGAGGAGGCGTGGCTCCCCCATATGACGTGTTCAGGAAGGCTTTCTCAGAACAGGAGGTTTTCTCTCGCCTTTTTCAACTTTCTAATTTACATAAAAAGTAGGTCAAACATGGCTTTGACTTTTTGGCATGCTACTGTTGACCACCCAAGCTGTCTTATTCAACAACAAGGAAAATGTTGGTTTACATTATAGGTCCCATTTAATACAGTTAAACTATGTGAAGCTAGTTAGCTGGGCTGCAACAATTACACTATATTTATTTTATTCATTCACAGTTAGTGATTACATTCATGATTTAGCGTTAAAGTTTCAAATAGCCCAAATGAAAACCACTAGAAAGAGAAAAGGAGCAGAAACATGCAAACAAAGATTGAGGCTGTTTAAATGTTTGGCAATGGTTTATCTCTTGTTTTTACACACCTGCTGTTTGAGCTGAGAACAAAATGAATTTTGAATTTGCAGGAGTAAAATGTGAGATGCTGCAGCAGCGACCTGTGTGAACTCGGCCCCAGCGTCCTCATGTGACCTGAAGACAAACGTACATTTGCTGGTTGTGTGATTCAACAGGTTGCTCTGTGACAGATGGTAAACACAGGCCCTGGCCTCTGTCCGTCATGGCGCTTTCTCTTTCTGTTCCTTCCACCCTTGTGGATCAGATCTCTTCATAATAAATACAGTTGTGGATAATAACCCGCTGTTGCCATGGTAACCAGAAAGCATATCTTTGTTCAGTTTTCTCTATTGCTCTTGCTCTCTCTCACTTTATTTCTATATTTCTCTCTGCTGGAAAATGACAGTCAATTTGAGCTCCAGTCTCCCCATACACCCCCCACCCCCAGCTCCCCATACCTAACCTGTCTTCAGTCTGTCTCATCCTTTCATACGTCTCCTCACTTCTGCTTCTGTGACCAAAACGGTTCTCCTTCTTTCTGTAATTTTTTTAATCTCTTTTCATCTCACTTGCCTCCCCCTTCCTGTGATTATTGCACCACCTTGCAGCTCCACCCCTCCCTCCCTGCTAAGGTGCTGCTTCCTAAAGCTTAATCTCTGCTGGCTGAGCTGCAGAGTGCTACACATGCAGAAAGCTGGGTCATATTGAGTTTATGCTTGTGTTTGCTTGCTGCCATCGGAGAAATTAGTTGAACTGAAAACAGAAAATGCCCCCACTCATATGCACACCACCCAGCTTGCCCTGCATCTGCCCTCAACCCATCAGCTGTCGTGTAGATGCTCATTCTTCAGCTTCCTCCATCCAGGATGGCCTGTTGGGGTTCACGTCACTTTTATGTTTCAGGGGGACTTTGAGTGCTCCTTCCTGAAACACATAATGTATCATCAAAGCTGGGATTAAAACTTTTTTCTCTATTCGTCTTTTTTTTTTTTTCTCGGTGGAGGAGCAGCTTTGGCTTTTGGAAGATTTAAGCTTATTAGCTTAAAGAACACGGGAAGGAGGTTTCAACTGATGTATGGTAGACTTCAAAGATGGTTTAATCTGTCAGTACACATGCCCTGCACAGACTATTTATACTGGGGGAGCAATGTTTCTTCCAAATGACTTCCTCCAGCTACTCCTCCATATCTCAGGGCTTTCTGTGTGTTGGTGTGTAGACAGCTGAGATGACTCTTCCTGTGCTTTAACACCATTACCTCTGGCTAACGGATCTTTGCGCTTCTGAGAATGATGAAAGCACAATGTGTTAAATACATGCTGTTGTTGTGTGAGTAACTCTTTTCAGTGTGTTTCTGCTGATTTCTGGTGGATCAAACATTTTTGCACCTCTTGCATTCTCTATCTAACTTTATTCTTTCATTGCTCATTTTGTTCCATTTTACCTTTAATTCTGTATTTTGATTTTAGGACCACATTTGGTTTTGGTCACATAACTATGTTGAACAAAAGCTGCTTTATTCTTGATTAAGGCTGTGCTGCACTTCCCTTATTTATCTTTGATTCACCACAAAGGGCTTATGTTGACATGACTGATAGCCATCTTCATGGAATAAAACTTCTCTTAGAGCCAATCCCTGTGAACACACAGCTCTGACTCATCTATGGTTTGCAGGAGACCTGTGATGATCTATGGCAGATTAGAATGACAGATTATGGAGCTTTACTTTGGATTAATCTGATGATTCCGGCACAGATTTGATTTTAAAGTAATGAGACACAAGAAGAGAATTGTATTCATACATGGCTGAGGACCACTTTGAGATGTTTAAACATTTTGTGCAGGTGAACATAAACGTCCTGAGTGTGCCGATCAGCACTGACTTCTGAATTTAAAAAAGTAAAACCAAACATTTACTTTAAAAATGGTTAAAACTCCCTGAATTTCAGCCATAATGTTTAGCTAATACAGGGTAGTTATAAATGTTATTATCATGCATTCATGAAAATACAGATTTTTTTTTCTTGATTAATCAAACATAAACAATCAGATGTGTTTACCGGCTGCTTTGTTGCTGTTCAACTTTGTTAGTATAAAGATGTAAACGTTATCTCATTCATGATCATTACATTTAACCTTACTCTATAACCTTAAAACAAAAACCACGGAACATTGTAAACTTTCATTATTAAACGTTGTCAGAAATGAGCAATTTTCCTCATTCTGAACAATACAGGTAGAAATTGCTGTGATATTTAATGACTTCTAGAAGTAAAGATAATATTTAAAAATGTGAGAACATTTTCTCTCAGATAGGATTCAGGACTGACTTATTTAATTGTCACTGAAGCTTGTAAGAATTAAGTTAATCAAACACAAAGTGTGAGGTTGTGATGTCATTCACCTGACAGTAGGTGTGTGTGCGTGAAGCTGTTAACTGCTCCGGAAATAGAATTTAATCTGTACCTATTCACACACACACGCACACACACATCCTTGTACTTATCTCTTAGTGAGGACCATCCATTGACTTCCATTCTTTTTTTTTCATTTTAGTGACTGTATTATGCCTAACCCATACCCTAATCCTAACCATAACCAGTGTTGCTGTATTCCTAACCCTAGCCTCAACAAAAACTTAATTCACACCAGACCTCTAAACCCAACAGGTAAGCTTTTAAAAAAAGTGAGGACCACAAAAATGTCCTCAGTTTGAAAAATGTCCTCACTCTGTTGGTAAAAACGTTGTTTTGGTCCTCAGTATGTAGTAAGTACAACACACACACACACACACCATAATTAATACCTCATGTTTCTGTGCCTAAAGTTATTCCTTCACACTACAGATTACATTTCTATAAGATTATGTTATTAAAATTAGCACTAGTGTGTCTATTCACTCTTTAGACTGTTGACACTGTCAAAGTGATCATTTTCTAAAGAAATAACAATTCAGTCAAATGTGTGACGTAGCTGGCTGGCACAGAAAGTCTACCTGAGATAAAAGACCATATCATTTCCAGTCAGAGTTAAACCAACAACTATTTGGTCAAAACTAACACAAGTGTTAACTAATCCTTGTTCATTTTAATTCTGATTGTTCTGCTGCGATGCAGTACGTTTGCTGTAGTCATCCTGAGGGTGACCAGTCATTTCTCACTCTAAAAAATAATGACAATCACAAAATTCACATTTTTAAAGTTGTGGGTTTTGCTTTTTTGTGTGAATGATTTCAGAAGATATCAGAAGACAGGATTCTTCACTATGCAGTTCAAAAGTAAAACAACCAAAAACAAGGCAAGTCAGCTTTATTTATATAGAACATTTCATACATAGAGGCAATTCAATGTGCTTTCTGGGTGCAAGAGAACAGTGAAAACATTCAAACAAAAATTTTGGCATTAAATATTAAAATCAAAGTGACAAATTAAAACAGTAGCTTATAAATCGCTTTTAAAATGCACAAATAAAATTAGGCTAAAAAAAGAAAAGATAAAGTTAAAGAATAGAGCAGTTACAATGCAGAAGCTGCAACAAAAGAAACAATCACTCAAACACAGATTAAAAGAGTTGGGGCACATTTGAGGTCATATACAGGAATATTTGTTCAGTAAATTTTACTCAAATTGAAAATATTTTACTCTGAAAAAGAGTACATTTGAGTCCATGGGACCATTTAAGCTAATTGCATCTGTGTGCAGCATAGTAGCTAAAAGCAGCTTCACCCTGTTTGATTCTGACCCGAGGTTCTACCAGCTAACTGTTTCCTAAAGGCTACTTCACACTGAAAGCATCAGCGGCGCCGAACGGTTTACTCGCGACAATTGCGGCACTCCAGTGCACACCGGGAGAGTCAGCAGCGAAGCGAATTCACCGCCGCGCTGCTCGCGAGACTCGCGAGATCACAAGATCCCTTGAGACTTCAAAGGTCACGGTTTGTTTATGCCGTCCGCCATTAAACCAAAAAGGAAATGACGTTTGATATCACTGTTTGATGTCATATATAATGTTTTTACTCACCAATGCCAGAATTAAAGTCTTTAAAAACACACTGCTGCACGTTTCGAACGATGCAGTAAGTAAATAAGCCGTGAGGTCACACGAATAGACGTAATCTACATAGATATGAAATCGCATCACTGTAACAGACTTTTATTTTGAAAATTTCCGGGCATTTTACACTGAAACCGAGTGTGATGTCCTGTCTAGCCCTATGTTAACTGCGGAAATTGACGCATCCCAGAAGCGGCACGCGGTAAAAATAGAACCCAATCTTATCTGTAGCGGCGCGGCGTGCCGCTTCTGGGACGCGGCTGGTTTGTGACACCCCCATAGACTATAATGGATTCTATTTGAAGCATCGCTGTTCCGCTGCCATTCCGCGTCGCTGATGCTTTCAGTGTGAAGTAGCCTTAAGGATCTCAGAACCATGCTGGGTTGCATGGAGATCTGACATGTATTTTGGCCCCATGCCATCGAGTGATTTATGAACTAGTAGAAGCACTTTGAAATGGATTCTGTAGTTTTCTGATCACCAGTGTAGAGATTTAAGAACAGGAGTGATGTTTCACAGCTTTTTTTGGGAAGAGCAGCCAAAAGACCATTGCAGTAGTCCAGCCTGCTGAAGATGAACATGTGGCGTGTACTGCTCCAGCTGCTATCACTTTCCCCTTGATTAGGGAGTCAGCCAATCAGGGCCCTGGTGGCCTCCTTTAAAAGGCTCACCAGGGCAGGTGCAGCTGCTGGCTGATGGCTGTTACTCTTGACAGGCATGGGGTGTCCAGCCCCTTACATGAACTAAAGGGGGTGGAGATGCTTGGCCCTTCTTCGTCCTCCCCCAAGTAGCACATGAAGGAGGAGCTGGTCTATGGAACCATCAGTGGACTCATGTTGGACAATGGGCCTAAGGGAGACTGAGGCCCGTATCAGGTGGGAGTTGGATCCGGTGTTCCTGTGCAACATCCTCTACTGAATGGACCCTCGGCAGATCGAGCTAAAACTACAAATGGAATCCAAAGGACTGCCATGCTAAGATGGACGAAGACAGCTTCCCCACCCAACGGACTGCAACCATTGTAGCCATAAGGACTGATTGGGTGGAATCGTTTTATTTCTTTTAACTTATATAGTGTTTTAATTGTATTTTTCTCTAATTTTCAGCTGGAGACTGCCGGTGGGTGTGGCCCTCCCCTTCCACATGTTTGCACTGTTTCACGGGTGTCCTGGCAGTGATGGATGCCCACTACTACTCCTTTTAGTGACCCGTCTGGTAAGCTCCAGCTGTGGATATTTTAGGATCATTTTTATTAGGCCCGAGCAGCGAAAGCGCTGCGAAGGCCTCTTGTATCTGCTCTGTTTATTAGGCCCGAGCAGCGAAAGCGCTGCGAAGGCCTCTTGTATCTGCTCTGTTTATTATTATTATTAGGCCCGAGCAGCGAAAGCGCTGCGAAGGCCTCTTGTTTTTGCTCTGTTTATTATTAGGCCCGAGCAGCGAAAGCGCTGCGAAGGCCTCTTGTTTTTGCTCTGTTTATTATTATTATTATTATTCTTCCCGTCCACAAAACGCCTTTTTGGGACCTTTCCCATATCCCAAAACTCACCAAATTTTGCACGCGTCTTCAAAATGGCGAAAAGTCAGGGAGCGCAAGAATCCAGCAAAATCGCAACAGAAATAGCGAAATAGCGCCCCCTAGAAAGTTTCAAAACAGGCTCCGTATTGACCTTAGTTTGTCGTACAGTCACGAAACTTTGCACGCTTGTCCTACTCCCCATTCCGCACAGAAAAGTCTCTTGCAGCCATGGTCAACATCAAACAGGAAGTCGGCCATTTTGGATTGAAGTAGCGATTTTGACCCCGTTTTGGCCGTTTGTAGGGTCGGTATCTGATTGACCTGCTCGGTCATTGTTTGCACGATTGTCTCGAAAACGGTCTCGTTTTGCTCAGAAGGCATGGGCGATCAAAATGAGATAAGAATCCTGAGTTTTCGTGTAGGTTGAAGGGGCGGGGCCAGGCCTCGAAGTTCGACTACTCGCCATAAAATTTTAAATGGCTATAACTTCATAACCGAAAGGGCTAGAGTCACAAAAATTTTTTTGGTTACTCCTCATCCGCCTCCGAAGAAAAATGAATGGTCAAGTGATGACATCACACAAGCCCCGCCCACTCAGGACCAAAAAGGTCATGTTTTACTGGGAAATTCCCCAAAAATCAACCTTTCATTCAATCACCACAAAACTGTATCAGGTAACTCAAGACAAGTTGGGGTTGCATGGCGTCACTTCATGAGACGTTTCGAAAGAC
>SSNS01000548.1:325529-336837 GCA_006937985.1 Aphyosemion australe | reverse complement strand
GGGTTTTAGCTCATGTAAAGCTTTCAATTACTATTTTAAAAAATTCTCAACACAAGTAACAGATAAATTAAGACAAAACAAATAAAATTAACTCCATTAAGCAGTTAGTTCTTTTTTTCTCTCTCTTTCTCCCCGTGTGCTGTTCGGCTGTAAAGTAATCAGAATTGATGTCTGAGTATTGAAAACAAGCCTTACAATTTTATTCTCAGAGGTGGAGCGTTATAGGTTCAGCTACACACAAATATACAACAGAACCAGAATATCACTAAGCAGTCAGTTCTGACAGATGGTTTGTCAATTTCTTGTCATTCAGACTTTGTTTTAGTTGTTGTCTCTCTCACCCTCTCTTTGAGTTATATTGGTACTATATGTATATGAAACACTCATTTATTTAAATTGTTATCTATAAGAATTATATTGTATATATTAATTGTTTATTAAAATGGCTGAGTAGTACTTTCTGCTTCTCTTTCATATATTAAGTGTGTTTTTTATAAATACCTACCACAGATCTCACACTTGGTATATAGTCCTTTTTGAATTATTTTGATTCTCATTGTTTGACTGTGATTTTTATGTGTTTGATCCTTTTTTTCTATAGGTTTTGTCACTAGGCAGTGGATAAGAATCCCATATGTACCCACAGCAAACCCATTATGTATTAAAAATGCTCAAACGTGTGTCCTGTATCAGAGCTACATGTGTGAAGTTTACAGAGAAAAAAACCGCATCAAAATCGGGTCAGTATTCAAGGAGTTATGGTTGATTTAACATGCTGACACTTCAATGTCTCTGCAAAGGGAGGGGAGGGGGGGGGGGCGCGACCGATCCAAGATGGCGGCTCCACCGCTCGTCAGCGCCCATAGGCAATAGCAGTCGCGAGGGGTCTATCAATGTCTATGGGCCATCCTACGATTCCAAATCACGTCACCCGCGCTGTTCGCCAATGGAGTGCGACGCATAGACATTATAGACCCCTCGTGGCCGCTATTGACTATGGGCGCTGACGAGCGGTGGCGCCGCCATCTTGGATCGGTCGCCCCCCCCCCCTCCCTTTGCAGAGACATTGAAGTGTTAGCATGTTAAATCAACCATAACTCCTTGAATACTGAACCGATTTTGATGCGGTTTTTTTCACTGTAAACTTCACACATGTAGCTCTGATACAGGACATATGTTTGAGCGTTTCTAATCATAATGGGTTTGCTGTGAGTACATATGGGACTCTTATCCACTGCCTAGTGACAAAACCTATAGAAAAAAAGGATCAAACACATAAAAATCACAGTCAAACAATGAGAATCAAAATAATTCAAAAAGGACTATATACCAAGTGTGAGATCTGTGGTAGGTATTTATAAAAAACACACTTAATATATGAAAGAGAAGCAGAAAGTACTACTCAGCCATTTTAATAAACAATTAATATATACAATATAATTCTTATAGATAACAATTTAAATAAATGAGTGTTTCATATACATATAGTACCAATATAACTCAAAGAGAGGGTGAGAGAGACAACAACTAAAACAAAGTCTGAATGACAAGAAATCGACAAACCATTTGTCAGAACTCACTGTTTAGTGATATTCTGGTTCTGTTGTATTTTTGTGTGTAGCTGAACCTATAACGCTCCACCTCTGAGAATAAAATTGTAAGGCTTGTTTTCAATACTCAGACATCAATTCTGATTACTTTACAGCCGAACAGCACACGGGGAGAAAGAGAGAGAAAAAAAGATCTAACTGCTTAATGGAGTTAATTTTATTTGTTTTGTCTTAATTTATCTGTTACTTGTGTTGAGAATTTTTTAAAATAGTAATTGAAAGCTTTACATGAGCTAAAACCCCTGAAAGAGGACTGCTTTGTAGAACTTTTATCTGGAGCTCCCCTTCTGCAGTTCAAGAGAGGTGAGTTTGGCCACGTGGTGCTGCCTTCTCTTCAGAACCACAGACTTAACCAATGAGATCAAGTCTGACGGCCGTGACATCCAGCATGACAGCTACACATTTGTGTTTAATTTGGTTTTTCTGGCCCAGCCCAGCCTCATCATCCACCAATCACAGCCTCCTGTAAAGGAATAGAAACATATTTAATATATTTGCATAAGTAATTTTCAAAAATTGGACATTAAGATTTGCTTTGTATTGTGTGTGGAGTGGGAGGGGCAAAAATAGAGTCTCTCTGAGGTACTTGTTTTTATATGCTGAAGTGAACAAATTTTAAGCGTGTAGCGTGTGGACATTTCCACATTGTGGGGACATTTGGCTGGGCATCACAGTGACAAAATACCCTAAAACATGGTTTTAGAGGTATGGTGTGAATACGCTTTTGGTTTAGGTTAGGGTTAGTGTTATGATGTTTAAATACTCACATCATCAGGCTGAGGTTAGTCTCTGGGAGGTCACAGACAGGCTCTCTTTGGCTCTTCTGGATGTAGTTNCCCACATTCACGAACCCCCACCCCCACTCTGGGTAATTCATGCCTTGGACACAGCAGACCCTGAGATCCTCCTGTAGGCCAGTAAGCTCTGCTTGAACCTGAACCAAGAACCCAGCTAAGACCAGACAGAGCTGAACCTGGAGGACATCAACAATAGTGTTCCTCACGCAGTTGCACTTTGAAATGATGTCCAGATATTTATTTACTCAAACATTTCTTGTACAACAAATGCCAACATGGCCCAGTCCAAGTAGAAGGTTATGTTCTCATCTCAAGTCTGACCCGTAGTCAGTGAAAGTGATTTTTATTCCCACTTGTATCGACCTATAGTAGAAATATCTTTGGTCTTTTGAATGTTTTTTTTTCTGTGGCATATATGCAGAGATGGAAATAATTCATTTTGACCTCCTGACCCTGCTGTTCACATGGTTAAATATCAGTATATTTATATGTATTACCCTAACATTTCATAGCAACTGTTTTCTGTCTTATTGCTGCCTGCCTGCTCTGTGGACCTGGAGTCTTCCACCAACGGTCCAGAAAAGGGTCCAGCTGCAGCTCAGCAGGAGACTCCTTCTTCCCCTGGAAACCTGGTGATTACAGGACAATTAAAGTAAATGCTAACAGCCAAGCTTCTTCTAAAACAAGCTTTATCAGTCAGCCACCCGCCTCTCTCTGGGTAACACAGGCCATTTATCTCTATCTAGTCAAACACACAACCCCTTCAGGCGCCATCCTGCATAGAAATAACTTCACTGTAAACACGCTCTTCTTCAAAAAGAACAAATGGTAATTTCCTGGTTTTCCTGGAAGTAATTTACATCTCCAAATTATTCAGATTGGTTCCTTAGAGTAATGATTGTAATACCAAGTTCCCAACAGGATTAATTGAAATTGCTACTTTGTACATGATTTTTATTTATTTATTGTTAGATATGTCTAGAATAAATGCATTTACAACAGTGGGCTTTGTCTGAACCTCGTCATAGAGCAGCTTGATAGGAATCAAGAGCAGGACAGTGGTGGAGTTTATTTAGAAGGTTAAGGAAAATTGTATATCTTTACAAAAGTAGCAAATCTTTATTATCTGCATGTAGATTTTCAGGTGAGAATTTTTTTTAATAAACATTAATAATTAACAGACAGCTACATTTTATAAGCTTGACCCTTCCATATTCCAGTCAGAACTGACAAAGCTACTCGGATGAGAAGCGAAATGTCTTCAAAGAAATCAGAGAAGTCCAGTTGCCTTCATTTAAACCCTTATAGATTACCATGACCTGGATGACTGAGAACCTTCACCAACATACCTGGACAAACCCTCCATGACGTCACCAATAGGTTTTTGAGGAGCTGAATGGAAGCCCACTGGACGGTTCCCACCACCGCCATATTGGCTGTGTCGCATGTCTCGACACTCCTGGACAATACAAAAGAGGGGAAAGAGGTGGAGCTGAGAGTGGAACTCTGAGGATGTGAGTCTGCCATTACTCCCAGCTACAAGCTAATTGAGCTAACCAAAACTAATGGAGGTTTGCGGGCACTTTTAGCAGCAGCTGAGCGACTCTAACGTGAAGCATGCAACAACTCAACGAGTTCCTGTGGTCTCCCTCAGAGAGTTCCACAGGCGACACTCACAGCTATAGCCTTTGACCACAGTGATCGGAGCTGGGCACCCAGGCCACGTGAGCCCACGCTCCACTCCTCCGCAGCAGCTGGAGATCCGTGTGGTTGCCGTCGCAGAAGCAAGGAGGACAGTACCAAAAGTCAGTCTCCCTCCCTTCCGTGGCAGCGGCCCCATGGGGCTCTGGCCGTGAAGGGCCGCCCGACCTCAGATGGTAGGGAGATGGTACCAAGTCTCGATACCCAGCTCTACCAACACTTCATATTTCAGCCCATTTTGACCAAGCAGCATTATGTGAAATGCACAGCATTTTACCCTTTTCAACCAGAGAAATAAAGTACAGGAGAAAAATGTCACTTACCAAAATAAATGGATACTTCTTGGTTGGTTTGTTAGTGCAATCAATACCACAGCTTGCCATCTTTGTCCAATATTTGCACGATTAACACCCGAACACACAGAGGACACAGCTAAAGTTCAGAGAATTGAAATGGCTGAACACTTTCAACGTCAGGCCGGTGTTAATTACACCTAAATGGAAGAGTTACATAAAATGTACCTCCCTCAGAGTTGTCATGACTGTAAACTTGACCTATTAAACCTAAAATGTTTTTTGTAAACAAGTTTATTCCTGCTGTGAAGTTGGTATTTTTAACAATGAGCATTTACTATGTTTTAGAGCCAGCCCCTAGTGGATGATGGGGGAACTGCCATTTTTGTCACTTCCGCATTGACTTCACTTTTGGAGCCTGAAAACGGACCCTTGGTGTACATACTAGTTGTGTGGTTTTAGTGCACAATGTAAGTGCACGGTTGCATAATGGCAAGTATAACTCAACCAGCACCCGCGCCTTTATGTCCTCCTGATCTGGCTGAATGTGTCTTCTCAGCCTATTTATTTAACTGTTCTATAAAAATGTGAATTCCTCATCTGTTTCTGCTGAATCTTCTCTGAAAAACAGCCGCACACTGTTTAAACTCTTATTAAATCTTTAACAGAATTTCAGCAAATTCATCTCAAAATACAAAACCACATAGATCCCTTTCTCATCAGCTGATTTCATGGTTTCAGTGGCGGGTGATGCATGACCTAGTTTCTCATTTTTACTGTAACTGCAAAAGCTTCTTAGGTGTCAGAGTTTGGGGAAAATGCTCACGAACCTGCAGGTGCACGTTGGTAAACATATTTAACATAATCTTTCTGTTGAGAATCATGTCAGGTTCTACTGTAAAAAAAAGTGTTTTCGGGTCTAGAGTAACGATAGCGGAAATGCTAATAATGTGCCTGAAAATAAATGGTTTGTGCTTAAATCTAGCAAATGAAAAACACAACATTCAGTTCAGAATATAAATGCAGCACATCGCCTCCTATACGATGGTTGCACGTTCTATTTCCTGTCACTGACCTAACATCAGTCATGTTATTAAATCACAATGTTCTTGTAGTCTCTACAAATATAAACTACACCAACATGTTGTTTTTTCCCTTCCACGATGAGTCACATTGAACTCATAAACATTCCTGAATGTGATGTTAGGACTTTCTTTGCTTGCTTTGAACAAACTATGACAAATGAATCATTAATATTAAATCAGTAATATAAAGATGTGATCGCCCATGAGAATAATCATTATTTGGTGGATTCTGAGAGTTTGTTGTGTCCCTTCTTCCCTTGACATGAAGAGTAGGACACAAACAGACACAAAGACATTTTATGCTTTTCATGCTTAAAGCAACATTCCGCAATTTTTACACCTTAAAATTATGCTTATTTGTAAAGTTTTTGCATCATACTATTATCTGTTATGTTCATTTTCATACCTGTGATAGTGTTGGGGGGTCCCACGTCTGTTTACTGCGCTATACAGTTTTTGTGTATCGGGTAGCGACGGAAGTACTGACTGGGTGTCGTTTTACGGCAGAATATGGCAAGCCAAAGGGATAAAAAAGTGTGCGTTCTAAACACGCGTTATGACGCCAAAGGGGGCAAAAACTCACGTGTTCTAAAAGCGAGCATTATGTCCGCCAAAACGCGCGTCTTGAACGAGCGTTTTGGCGGACATTATGCGAGTTTAGAAAGCGCATTTTTTTAATCCCTTTGGCTTGCCATAATTGTATATACGTGTTTAACCAGCTCTAAGCTGCTTACCTGTCCACTGATCAACAGAAGACCAGTGTGTTTATGCTACAGTCTACCTGAACATGTGTTTAGTTTTAGTCCTGCATTCAGATTCTCCGTGGGTTGTTCTGTTGTTAGGCCAGCTGTCCAGCTGCTGGCCAATCAGTTCTAAAAACTCTGTAATTGAGGTAATGATGACCACTCTTTTCCTAAATGTGTGTGCATTTTTGGGTATTGTGCATGCCTGAATCCACTACACGTGCCGTGAGGAAGACAATTTTAAACACAACAACATCCATCTGTTCTCCTCTGCAGTCGGTTCTGTCTGCTGTGAACTCTGGAAAACAAATTTCCTGCAGCTGTGTTCATAAACATCTGGAGGCCGTGCTACCTGCTCACTGATCAACACATTGCTGCTGTTGGTGACCTCGTGTTCCTCCTGACCTGATAGAACATGGCTGGATTGTGGGATTTGGATTGTAAGTTTTACCACTTCCACCAACTCTCTTATTGTGTGGTTTGTTTTAATAAATGGTTGTTCAGTCTGGTTTTATGAGAACTTGCTCCAAACGTGTTTTTATCTGTGAAAACTGGATTAAAAACATTCAGGGATCAGGATAGAAAAGTCATCTTCGGTAACTTTTGTTTGGGATTGGTTATAAATAATTTGGGCGTGTCCTTTTGATTGAGAGGTACCTAATGAGCCGTCAGTGCTAGTACTACCAGCTCCCATCGTGCTTGCTCCAGAGAAGGCCAAAGCCTCGCCCTCATGTTAACCCTTGGAGGTCCCTTAGAACATGTTTTTGTACAGGCAGTAGTGTTTTTTTGTTTTTATACAATGCAAATTTTTTAAATAACACCTTTGTATTAAAGGGGTTAAATCTAAAAAACACACAATTTATTATGTTTAGTAAGTGCTGAAGCCAAGGATGGGATCTGTGTAAAAAAAACTTATGAAATATTATATCATTTTCATTACACCTTGTGATCAAGGACATTTTTTTGTGTTAAGGGTACCCAATGTTACTTTTTTTAAAGGGACCTCCAAGGGTTAAAGTGTAACAGCCTATAAGGCAGAGGGTAGCAGAGTCGCTCAAGTGCTGTTTTCTGGCTAAAAGTGCCCGCCAAACTCCATTAGCTTTGGTTAGCTCAGTTAGCTCATAGCTACATCGTGCCAGAGTTTGGTGGATATCAATAATCTGCCACCACCCTTAGAGCCCCGCTCTCAACTCCATTTTTGCATTTTCAGGGAGTGAGGACACTCGTGACTCAACCAAAATGACAGTGGTGGGAGCCGCCCATTGGGCTTCAGTTCACCTCTTTAGAAACCTACAGGTGACGATTTGTCCATATTTTCTTCTACAGCCATTGGTTTACTCAATACTTGCCCTGTCTTCTTGTTTAACCCTGCTGAAAAACCAGCATAGACCAGCATAGCTGGTTACCAGCATATGTTGTGTTTTGGTGCTGGTATGCTGGTCCAGCATGCAATGCTAGTCCAGTATGGGATGCTGGTGATGGGTTGCTGGACCAGCATTGTATGCTGGCCCACAAGCTAAATCAGCACCAAAGCACAACATATGCTGGTAACCAGCTATGCTGGTCTATGCTGGTTTTTTCAGCAGGGAACTCTTTGGTTTTGTTACATATTTCTTCTCACCTGATGTCCATTTGTCTTCTGTTCCTCAGCGTGTTTCTGCTTTCTTACCTCATCATTCTTAGATTTCTGTGAACTTTGTTTTCAGTTTTTCTGCAGCTCTTTTATCTTTTATCTATCATTAAATATAAAAGATTTAGTTTCCATGCCTAGTCTCCTGACACTTCTGTAACTAGGCCCACTTTATTTCCCACAGCTCTTTATGGCTTTTTTTCTTTATTTTCAAATTTGAGCTTCTAATGAAGTGTGGAGCAAAACAAATTTATCAAACTAAAAATGTTTATGACTAAATCTGTACACTATGTGAAATGCTGAAACCTTAAATTTTAGCTCTGCTGATGAGAAACTTTTGTATATTAGAGCCATTAAAGTCTGCCTGAGCCTTGAAAGTTAAAGCAGACGTTCACTAAGAAACGTGTAATAGTTGTTCTTTCTGAAGTATGATCGGTCACTCTGAGTTTAAAGCAACATTCCGCAACTTTTACACCTTAAAATTATGCTTTTTTGTAAAGTTTTTGCGTCATAGTATTATCTATTATGTTCATTTTCATACCTGTGATAGTGTTGGGGGGTCCCACATCTGTTTACTGCGCTATACAGTTTTTGTGCTTCGGGTAGCGCCGGAAGTACTGACTGGGTGTCGTTTTACGGCAGAATATGGCAAGCCAAAGGGATAAAAAAGCGTGCGTTCTGTCCGCCAAAATGCGCGTCTTGAACGCGCGTTTTGACACCAAAGGGGGCAAAAACTCGCGTGTTCTAAAAGCGAGCATTATGACGAGCGTTTTGGCGGACATAATGCAAGTTTAGAACATGCATTTTTTTAATCCCTTTGGCTTGCCATAATTGTATAACGTAGACTCGCTGTAGCAGCGGCAGATTCACCAAATAAAGCTAGAAATCCCTTATCAGAGGAATATAGGAAAAGAAAAGAAGAACGTGATAGAGCAAGAGCAAAGACCAGAGTTATTATTGGGCCGTCTTTTCCTCGCTGGAGAGCTCTTTTAGAAAGAACGGCATGAACTATGGACTCTGACCTAGCCGTGCTGCTAATGGCTAGGTAAGTAATAAATGATTTCACCAGGGTTATTGTGTTTGGTCGGGCATAAAGTTGTTATACAGTCCTGATAAAACTATTTATTCAATGTGTGGAGGTGGAAAAGTTTGTTTTCGTTGTTTTGCCTGACATTAGGAATGTAAACATGCCTCTTATGCCCGAGAGAGAGATTTAATGTTACGACAGTGACGTTACGCAGCAAGCCTCTAGAGGGCGACAGAGACCATTTAACTGCAAAGTTGCGGAATGCTGCTTTAACATGCAGGCTGAACATGAAAATAGTCTTCTACCCCTATTTCCTGCATTAGCCACAGAAAGAAAATAGATGCTCAGGTCAGACAATGCACACAGATCTATGTCACACTTTTTACATTAGCATTCATGGACTCACCCACCTGGGCGATGGTGGCAGAGGAGTTAAGTGCCCGCCCTGCAATCAGAAGGCTGCAGGTTGGCGCCCCGCTCAGTCTATTGCTGTCGTTGTTTCCTTGGGCAAGACACTTTGCCTGCTGGTGGTGGTCAGATGGACCAGTGGCGCCAGCGCACAGCAGTCTTGCCTCTGTCAGTATGAACCAGGACAGCCGTAGCCACGATATAGCTCGTCACCACCAGGGTGTGAATGGGTGAATGACTGATTGTGTCAACCCTAACCCTTGGGGGGTTAGGGTTGGCCTTCTCTGGAGCAAGCAGTAGGGGAGCTCTGCTCTATGTCTCCTGCTGGATATCTTAAACACTCTTGGGGTGTTTGTTTTTTGAAAATGGGGGTGCTGTTGACAATTTTCTCCGTAGCTTTCATCACTTTATCTGTGGCGTGTGTTACCAGATGATGGCCTTGTGTCTCCACACCATGTTGACAAATATGCACAAACTAGGGTTTAATCTTAGCTGTTGACTGTGTAAAACAATCAACAGCATACATTATACATGTTCCATAGGTAGAGACGATGGCGCAGATAAAGAATTATAAGAATGACACAAACAGCTAATCTGGTGAAGACACATTATTTAAACAAATTGGCCTAATCAAGGGAGCTTGTGTCATTGATAGTTTTCTGTTTTCTCTTCTCTGTGATCTCAAACTTCTCTGGTGTGAGTCCATCCACTTCACTTCCTTCCAACAAACAACCTTACCTGGTCCTGATGCTGCCTACTTTTGAAAAATTCATAACACCATTCCTCCTTTTTAGCTCTGAGTTATAACCATTAGAGATTTAGCACCAGAATCAAAGGCCTGGCAAATAAAAAGTAAAATATTCAAAGCTTTCGTAACTTTCTTGGAGCTATTTTTGCTTTCATTATAATTTTGTTGGACACTGAGGACCTGTTTGGTTTGATCTCACAGTCGAGTAACCAGCAGCGGAAGTACGATGGTGTTTTCAAACTGACGTTGACAAACATCACTGCAATCTGATCTAAACGGGTTTATCTAATGTCAGTCATTCATATGCTGATTTCAGATTGGTAATGGTGCCGTTCTGTGCCAAGTGTCTAGAATCCCAGTCACAGTATACAATGCTCTGACCCGTAGGCGACAGCTCCCTCTCCAATTACGTTTCTCTTGGACTGAGATTGAATCTATTACTTTGTAATTGCCTCTATATCTCCAACTATCACCCAGAGCACTTCCACAGATTTTTCACACATATGGTGAGTAAATGTTTGGTGGTAATCAGTGCTATTTTTAGTAAATGTTGTAAATGGTAAAGAAGCAGTGTCCTGACACCATATAACATCGCTGTACATCGAGGGGACAATTGGATCCCTTGTGATAGTGATGATGACCGATGGCACATTCTCCATCTGTGAGCCTGCTGGTGTGTTATTATAGAAAAATAAAACCTGCATGTGTGCATTCCTCTAATCTACCAGTCCCAGGTGGTTTAGCATTGTGCATCAAGATGAAGTAGTTTAGTAAAGCACTTCAACACAGACGCTTAGAACATCTTTACTGATTTACTTTAGTCTTTGCTGACAGCTCATCACATTCAAACCTCTCTGGATGTTAGAATAAACATTATATCAAATGTTTTAATCCAAGTTTTCTGTATGTTGACGTCCCCAATCTGCCAAGTAGAGCTAGACAATGAATTAGTTCACGTCTCCATTTAGGTGACCTTTTTAAGTGAGATGAAAAAAAATTAACCCAGATACTTTTATCATACTTGGATCAGACTCATTTCTTGGAAAATGCCTCTCAGGAGATACGTGATGAAGGCATCATAGAAAAAAGGAAATTACAAATGCAATCACAGCAGATGTATGTTTATGTGGCCAGTCAGG
Organism: Aphyosemion australe; assembly: GCA_006937985.1. Lineage (NCBI taxonomy): Eukaryota > Metazoa > Chordata > Actinopteri > Cyprinodontiformes > Nothobranchiidae > Aphyosemion > Aphyosemion australe. Next base: position 325,656 of record SSNS01000548.1, on the reverse strand, counting down.
CTTAAAAGAATTATATATGTATATATTAGGGGTGGGACTTGATTTAAAAAATTAATCTATTGAATTAGAGGCTTTGTGATTAATTAATCTTGATTAATCGTATTTTAATCTTTCGAGAAAATTTGCC
>SSNS01000548.1:301694-325309 GCA_006937985.1 Aphyosemion australe | reverse complement strand
CTGAAAGCAATTTTTTTATTAAAAAATGAGAATCAAACAACAGATATGAACATTATTATTGTAAACTCAAGCTCTTTTCATTTAGAAAAAGATGCTTATAAATTGTATTTAAATTTAAAACAGGAGAAATATATATATTTTATTTCTCCTGTTTTGAATTTAAATACAATTTAAAAGCATCTTTTTATAAATTAAAAAAATACTATTATTATTGTCCAAGCTGACAAACATCTAATACCAAAAATAAAATAAAAAAAAACTACAAAGATATCATGTGGGCGTTTCTTTAATAGCTAAGAATTTGATCGTTCTACAATACATCTATACCAGGTTTTGTGGGAATGCATCTTCTTTATATTTGAGTTGTTTGCTGGTTTAAATGTTCCCTTGGGAAGAAGAGGCTGCTGTTAGTTGTTTTTTGAGCAGAAAAGACCAACATGTGACCATTCTTAACCTGCTGTGAAGAAAAGTTCCCACATTGCTTCTCCTGCATTTTCCGTGCTCTTCCCTGATGCCATTTCGGAATATTTCCTGCTGTGAGAACACATCTTCAGCACAGAATCTCAGCTGTGGAGGGTGAACAGCAACAGAATTGTTGCTTTATTGAACCAAACTGAAAATAAACTTTTATTTTAAACCACAAAAAGTCATCGTGTAATTTGGATTGACTTAAAACCAGTTTAGTTATGTTTCACTTTTTTTGCCGATCTTAAAATAAATTTGATATGATTAATACTGTTAATAATAAAGAATTACTATGATTAGTTATAGTTAACAGATTTATTTCACATCTTCAGAGAAGACTTTGCATCACACATGAACAAGATCAATTATCATCAAGCAAATAACACGAATATTTTTGCTTTTATTTCAGACATTTAAGAGCTCGACTCAAACAGCAACTAGCCACAGCTTTGCGTTTTTTTGCTGCTGTGACCTATCCCAATAGTTTGGGTAAAATTATATTTAAATCCCATCTTTACAGAGTTTAGGGACACTGTTGAAAAGCTGCGCTGCTTCACAAATGTAGTGCAGTTTCTGCTTCTTCTACATGAAAATATCTGTGTGATTTAAGATGATTGAAGGTATTTTTACAGACAACACCTCCACAGCATTCACTCTGCTTACCCTCCTGTGTATTCAAACATGCACAGAAGGAAAGTGACCTCTTTGCGACTGTCAGCTGAAATGTTCATATGAGCGAACGCTGAAATATTAAGGATGCATGATGTGTGTAAACAGACCAGTCGGTGAAAAGTGGAAAACATCATTATGAGGCTTTGCAGCCTGTAATCAAGCATCTGGTTCATAGAAGTTCTACAAAATGATTGCTTGCACTTGAGAGGCCTTGAAGGAGGTGATCATCCATCCAGTTTCTATTCCTCAAACCGGAAACTGGTTCCATATATGTTCATATATGTTCATTAAACTGGTTTGGTCTTTGTTGCTGTTTGATTTTTCTGGGATGATGTGAATAAAAATAATTAAAAAAAATGTGTTTCACTTTCAGAAAACATGAATCAGATCAATTTAGCTGTGCAGCAGCAATTACAAAGAGAAAATGAAACCAAAACACACTTTATTATCATGTAGAGTCACCATATGTGCAGGATATAAGCGTGTTCTTCTGTGAAATAAATTATTTTAGTTTTAGCTGCAGAACAAGGATGTGGCATATTGAAAAAGGAATGACTTGGAGTAGTATCACACTGCCTCTCTCTGTGCTCCCCCATGACCAGAGCTAACATTCTGAGTGGAAATGGAGCTGACTGCTGCTGCGTGCATGTGTAGGCGTTCCATTGATGTTTGTGACACCTGATTGATTTATTCATCTTCCTTGGCTCTGCCTTGCCCACAACCCTCAAAACAACACTGTTGATGTGCAGTCCTGACAAGGTTCGGGCCTCGCTGTGACAAAGACAACCCTCCGTTCTGAGAAGAACCTTGTTCTACGTTTACTTGGAATTTTGTAGAGCTCAAAATCCTGGAATTTTCGGTCACGCTGAGGATAAAGTTGTATTTAGTTATTTATACAAAGTGCTGTGACATGCTATATAAATGTGCAAAGACATCAGTGCACAGAGCTCCAGTGAAACATTTCTAAAAGTAGACGTTTTAGACGAGCCATTTGAAGGCAGTGCATTGCTTTCTGAAAAGACTGGTGTGTTTTTTGTCTACTTTATCTGGCTCTTTGTTAACTAAAGGCAGGTTAATTACATGTATTTGAGTCTGATTAGAAACTTAAATTATTCTAAAGGGAAGGGTCGGTTGATCATTATGTTTTTTCCCCATGTAAATATTCACCAAATAAATCTGCATCTTTTGTAGGAATGAAATTAGGATTTTGGATAAATTCACAAAGCCCTTATGAAGAGAAAACTATACCTTAAAGTGCATTCGTCTCTAAGCCCTGGTGCAGTTTACCACATTTAAATGATGTATTTGTGTTTAAAGTTAAGTTTTTAACAGTTGTTTGAAATATTCAACCAAGTCAGCTGACGAGAGAAGAGGGAAGGGTGTTTCAAAGAGCTGGGGCAGTTGCAGCAAATACTCGTTGACACCTGGATTTCATCTGGGGGAACAACCAAAAGACCTTGTTCACTAGACCTGAAAGACCTACTGGGGACATAGTGGGTCAGGATTTCTACAATATAAACTGGGGCTTGGTTAAGCCAGGTGTACACTGAGCAATTTTTGGCCAATTTAAAGATGATTTTCCTGTCGCGTGAGAATTTTTGTGGTCGGGGTGAGTTTGTGTCGTGTAGTATACGGGGTAACAAGAAGTGATTGATTAGTAATGATAATAATAATAATAATAATAATAATAATAATAATAATAATAATAATAATAATAATGCATTTATTTATAATGCACTTTACATTTCAAAGGAAATTTCAAAGTGCTACAGTGTATGGGATAAAAACAATCCCCCAAAAGAAGAAAAAAATCCATCTAAAAATCCATAAAAAAAAAGCAAATTACAAACTATATAAAAAAAACCGTAACACAAATAGATCATAAAAATGGCTCTAGAAAGCCTTATTAAACAAAAATGTCTTAAGTCCTTTTTTGAAAACCTCCACAATCTGTGGAAGAGAATTCCAAAATTGAGGGGCCACTGCCTTGAAGGACCTGTCTCCCATAGTGGAGAGTTTGTCTGTGGTTGGAGCAGGCAGTGTGAAGAGGCGGTAGAGCGGAGGGTTCTTGTGGCGGTGTGTGGGGAGAGAGGTTCGCTCAGATAGGCAGGGGCAGTTCCATAGATGCACTGGTGGGTGAGAAGGCAAATTTTGTACTGAGTGTGGTATTGAATGGGCAGCCAATGGAGGGATCTCAGGACAGGAGTGATATGATCATATTTGCGCCTCCTCGTCAGGACCTGGGCAGCAGAGTTCTGGATATGCTGGAGCTTTTGTAGGCTCTCGCCAGTGGTCCCAACAAGGAGGACATTCCAATAGTCCAACCTGGAGGAGATGAAGGCATGGATCAACTTCTCTGCATCTGTCTGGGAAAGAGAGGGGCAAAGTTTGGCAATGTTTTTGAGGTGGAGAAAGGAGACCTTGCAGAGGTGGCGGATGTACACCTCATGACCACAAATCAGCAACTGTGCAGTTGCACGAATATCAAACATGTTTGATGTTTTGCTTGTCCCTCATGAGGGTATCGCACTTTTGAGGCAGCGCTCTGGCCCAAATGTACCAGAACTGCTAACACAGTGCATGCGTCAACATGGCTGCCCAGGTATTTCCATATCCACACACGTCGTCTTTTTTTTTCTACACTTTTCTTCACATACAATGGCAAGGGTTGTTAAGAAAGCATGTTTGCCATGTTTATGTCAAATAAAACATCAGTTTACTTCCTTTCTTTCGTCTTCCTCCTCCAACCTCAATGAATGCCTGCATGTTCTCCTACAACTACGGCAAGCCTGAAGGACAACAGACATCAATAACAACACAACATTCTTTGGGTCTTCCAGGTTTTCGGACTCAAAGGTTCAACGCGTCGTTTAAAAACTTTAACTTTTAGCATATTTTAAGTCCGACGTGTTGCTACTACACGAATAGTGTGAGCAGTCAGGTTGCATCCGAGCACTGGTTCATACAGTGTGAGAACATGACTCATGAGCTTAGCTCTGCAAGGGAGTCACAGTTGAGATGGAGCTGAATGCTACAAGTGAAAAAATCGCAGTGTATGCCCGACTTTAGACAGCACCTTAGGTAAACAGCAGGCTTTTGTACTGAGCTCTCTAACGAACTGGGAGCCAATGAAGTTGATCAAGAATTGGCGTTACATGAGAATACTTTGGTGTCTCAGTCATGTGTCTGGCTGCAGCATTTTGCACCATTTGTGGATGGACCAAAGACGCTGCAGTAAGGGCAGTACACAGCAATAGTCCACACAAGAAGAAGCAAAAGCATGAATCACAATTTTCATTTCAGAATGAGTGATAATATTGCATAATTTAGCAACAAAGAAAAAACAGCAAGCCGGACATTTGACATGAGCATCTAAATCCGAATCAAGGTGGACTCCAAGATTCCTAATAGTACATTTAACCTGAGAGGCTAGGTTCAAACGCTCCGGTTTTTTATTCCTACGTTTACCAGGAGCACAAGTATTTCCGTTTGATCTTCACTGAGTTGTAGGAAATTCCTGGCCATCCAGCTTTTCACAGCTGCAAAGCAGTTTAATAAGGCATTGAGTTAAAAATTCTGAAGGTTTAAATGAAATATATAACGGAATGTCATTGACATATCAATCCTCGGAAAATGACCAAAACCAAACCCTGTCAAATACAGTGTCTGTTTTAACATAAATGTTGCACTAAATTAAAAAGCTGGGTAACAGATTTTGACAATTTGTTAAAATTAAGATTTTTTTGGTAAGACTATAATGTTAAATGCAAAGGAACAGTGCATTTACCATCAATCTAAACGGATTTCTGTTCATATTTGCTCACTCTGGGAAGCCCAATGTAGAGGGCATTCACACTCACTTCAAACTCACAGTTCTTTGGATCAGGTTGAACCCTCTTAAGGACACCAGCAACTGATATCAGTGAAAAATATGACTTCTGACTCCATAAAAATCCACCCAAACAGGCAAAATCTATCACTAACATCATGTGTTACAGAGCAATGAAACAGGAGATCTCAATATTGTTGTCCTTAGGCATTCAGAGTGGTGAAAGCATACCTGATAGCACACAGCTAATGGACTTAAAGCAGCACATCACACTTCAGTGATACAATTCACATCATGCTAACAGCACAAATAACCAGTTATATATCTATTTAGTCCATTTATTTGTTAAAACGCCTCATTAGCCTCAGTAGGGAAACTGATCTTGAATCTGTGTAAATAATTCCCTGCTCTTTATGACAACCCATCATAAACATTGGCCACTAAAGGCAGTGATGACACTCAGCCAACATCAGTTCAGTGCCAGGGATTTTTTTTTCTGATATCCATGAATAGAAACACGTTTATTTGATATTGGTTGGATAATTATTCAGAGTTTAAAATGTAAGTTGTTATAATAGAGGGCCTGTTTGTGGGCGCTGATTTAACCCTGATGGTAGATCTGGGCTATGTGAAGGACACTTCAGAAAACAACATCAAGTAAACAAACAAACTTAGATTTGTCAAAAAGAAGAAGCATCAAGGTGTGGAGTTTTCAGTTTTGTATTAATCTTTCAGACGTTTGTCGTTTGTTCTTCTCTCTCCTCGTGTATGCACAGAACTTTCTAAAACATGCATGTTAGGTTAACTGGAGATTCTAAGTTGTCCCTAAGAGTGTGTGCGTGTGTGTGTGTGTGTGTGTGTGTGTGTGTGTGTCTGTGATGGACCGGTGACCTGTTCAGGGTGTCGCCCACCTCTCTCCTGCTTGAGTTCGGCACTCGCACCTCACAACCCTACTGTAGTGAATTCAACAATAAATAGACCCATCAGAAAAATCTTTAATTTTATTTTAAAACTGGAAACTATGTATAATACTGATGTAGTCAGATGCTGCTCTTAGTGTTTGATCACTCTGTTGAGCACCTGCCTACTTGCCACAGTCAAGTCACAGTTAAAACCCAACATAACTTTACTCACAAGTCCTTGTTTATCGTTGCCTTAGCATCACATTTGATTTAACTGAGACAAACTTTCAGCCGTTTTTGGCTAATGAGGAGTCTGAGATCTGTCAGCGTTTGTTGTTAGTCAGCATGAAGTGATAACAAGACAGACACCAAAGAGTTTACAAAATATAAAATGTTACACTTAAGTTGGTGCTAGTGCACAATCCAAAGTGGGTGAAAATAAAACCTGAAACGCTGCATCGACACATCATCAGGTGTTCTATTGAAATATCAAACTAAGAATTTTAGAATAAATAATTATGTTGAAAAAAGTTTGATTAAAGTTAGTAAAGAAGGGACTCAAGTTCATAGCAACATCCTAAATGGATTTTAAGTGTATTTTTCTTTTTTCATAATGTATTCTGAGTTTTTAGATGAAGTAGGCAGAAATTTCCTCAACAATATATAGCTTAGTTATTCATTAAAATAACAGTTAAGGCTCTAATTAGTTCATCTGGCTCTGAAAGGATCCTGGCTGGTTAGAGCTCTTTTCTCACCATAGAGACAATGTGCAGACAAGTCTAACCTGACATTTCTATATTTTCTGTATTCCAGTTTACATGTGGTTATTTTTTTGTGATCTGGATTCCATTAAAGGTACAATATGCAAGACGTTTACAGGGAAATAATCACAAAACGGTCTAATGTCTCAATCATGTTGGAAGGAAGGTTACATTGATTTCCGTATTAGCCGGCTGGGGGGTTGTCAGTTTTTCTCCTTTCAAAAAGGCTAAAGAGGGATGTAGTGTTTGTTTACAATCTGTGAGACTGGCCAGTCTGGACCATGCTAACGCTGCTGCACCGGCGTTTGTAATTCGACATCCACTGGCAAAACGCAGCAGTGTTTTGTAAAGATCCTAAGTCAGTAAACAGGAGCGACCCAGAAGTTATTTCTCCTAAGAAGTCACGGCATCTTTTTGTTTTACTCTAATATCAGGTGAAGCAGGCTAGAGGCTAACGTTGAGCTAACAATGTTAATGATGAATTTAAAGCAAATAGGTGACTCTAAAAATATCTCAAGCTCCTTTTTCAATGACCAAAAACTGGATATTACAGTCAAATATATTTATCTACTTGTCAACTTTCTGTGTATGACTCGTCTTCACTTGTCATCTAGAATCTTCTGGTGCTGATACATAACTGGCAACAGCCATGCAACTCACGGAACGATAGTGAGAAAGTCACTCATGTGTTTTGAAAATGGGCTGCAGTACCGAAATTTGACCACAGGGTGTCATTCGTACGTCATTCTTACATCATGAACCTTTAAAATTAGTTTAAAGATGGGAAATAAAATTTAAAGGCTTTCTTATAAACACTTTTGTGTCACAATTCTAAAATTGGAATATACCAATTTATTGTTTATTTGTATATCAGCTTGGTGTCTAGTTGCACAATAACCCTGTAGAGTTATGCAGTTCCCAGCTCTAACTGTACTCATGCATGTTTATTCCTCAGGGCATAATGCAGCCTTTAAGAGTTTCTTTTTAGTCAATCAGCTGAACATTTAAACGATCTGCAGGTCAGTGTGAACAGCAGGAAACTCAGCAATTTGAATGCTTCATGAAGGTTACTTTCATTCAAATCAAACACATAGTTTTCTTTAGTGCATGTTTGAGTAATGTACTCCAGAGATCACCTATTTTCCATTTTCACTTTTTTTAATGAACATATTGCAGGACCAGATGCTTGTCGCAAATTAGAAATGGCGTCAGAGTATTTCCAACTGCTTTGTTTACAAAGCTGTCAAAACTGTCTGCAGCACATGCAGCGTACATGAACACAGTTGTACAGCTAAGAAGGCAGTGGTGTTGAGTCAGCACATGTGCTAAAAGTAATTTGTTAGTTACTTTGTAAAACACATTGCTAGAAGCGGATTAACCATCACACCCTGGCTTTTTCAATATAAATTTACTTTTATACAACAAAACTTGAGCTATTGGATCAATGTGGGATTTTATTTCCATTTTAAATTCTTGGCTCTAAAAAATTTGAATTGCACTGTTGGTATTTGTGAAAGTGCCGATGGCTCAAAAGAGCCAACATCCTCTAAACACACAAAAAAGCATTTGGCAATGAGAGAGAATTATGTAGAGAGAGCCAAATGAACTCAGGCAGATTAGAGTCTAAGCCCAAGAAAGAAAAAAACACATGTATGAGAATGCCCAAAACCTACTAGCTACTGGATACAGGCTAGTTTCTGGGAAGTAATGGAAAAACAAGGCTCAAAGGATTGGGTTGCACTGGTGAAGGAGAGCTCTGTAACTACTACAGGTCCTTCTCAAAAAATTAGCATATTGTAATAAAGTTCATTATTTTCTGTAATGTACTGATAAACATTAGACTTTCATATATTTTAGATTCATTACACACAACTGAAGTAGTTCAAGCCGTTTATTGGTTTTAATATTGATGATTTTGGCATACAGCTCACGAAAACCCAAAATTCCTGTCTCAAAAAATTAGCATATCATGAAAAGGTTCTCTAAACGAGCTATTAACCTAATCATCTGAATCAACTAATTAACTCTAAACACCTGCTAAAGATTCCTGAGGCTTTTAAAAACTCCCAGCCTGGTTCATTACTCAAAACCGCAATCATGGGTAAGACTGCCAACCTGACTGCTGTCCAGAAGGCCATCATTGACACCCTCAAGCAAGAGGGTAAGACACAGAAAGACATTTCTGAACGAATAGGCTGTTCCCAGAGTGCTGTATCAAGGCACCTCAGTGGGAAGTCTGTGGGAAGGAAAAAGTGTGGCAGAAAATGCTGCACAATGAGAAGAGGTGCCCGGACCCTGAGGAAGATTGTGGAGAAGGACCGATTCCAGACCTTGGGGGACCTGCGGAAGCAGTGGACTGAGTCTGGAGTGAAAACATCCAGAGCCACCGTGTACAGGCGTGTGCAGGAAATGGGCTACAGGTGCCGCATTCCCCAGGTCAAGCCACTTTTGAACCAGAAACAGTGGCAGAAGCGCCTGACCTGGGCTACAGTGAAGCAGCACTGGCCTGTTGCTCAGTGGTCCAAAGTACTTTTTTCAGATGAAAGCAAATTTTGCATGTCATTGGGAAATCAAGGTGCCAGAGTCTGGAGGAAGACTGGGCAGAGGGAAATGCCAAAATGCCTGAAGTCCAGTGTCAAGTACCCACAGTCAGTGATGGTCTGGGGTGCCATGTCAGCTGCTGGTGTTGGTCCACTGTGTTTTATCAAGGGCAGGGTCAATGCAGCTAGCTCTCAGGAGATGTTGGAGCACTTCATGCTTCCATCTGCTGAAAAGCTTTATGGAGATGAAGATTTCATTTTTCAGCACGACCTGGCACCTGCTCACAGTGCCAAAACCACTGGTAAATGGTGTACTGACCATGGTGTTACTGTGCTCAATTGGCCTGCCAACTCTCCTGACCTGAACCCCATAGAGAATCTGTGGGATATTGTGAAGAGAAAGTTGAGACGCAAGACCCAACACTCTGGATGAGCTTAAGGCCGCTATCGAAGCATCCTGGGCCTCCATAACACCTCAGCAGTGCCACAGGCTGATTGCCTCCATGCCACGCCGCATTGAAGCAGTCATTCTGCCGTATGGGTCCCAACAGGGTTTGGCCCCGGTTTTCATGGTGGCCCCACAGGGGTTTGTCGGTGTTTGAGTCAAACCCTCTGAAAACCCATGTAGGGCACATTAAAATCTATGTATGCAAAAATCTTTCTGAGCCAATCCCCATGGGGACACCGTGGAAACCGTGGACAAACCCTTTTGGGACCCATGTGACTTGCCCATATATTAGATCCCATATGTGTGCTGGCTGGGACTATAAGTCAGTTATAGAAAGATTCAGCCGACTGCAACTGAATAAAGGGCAAGAACATTTAGTTATAAATGTCTTTAACTGCACTTTTAGTAGTGTTCTAGCACTAAGGTCCTAACAAGAACTCATAAAAATGATGTACAGATTTTTCTAATCACTTGTTTAAATCACTATAAGGAACCATGGGAAATCCATTAGGAGCTTCTTAGTTTGACACTCACGATGTCAGTTTTTACAGCCAGAGCATTGATTCCTGTAAGACAATACTTAACTCTATCAGTACTTAGTCTCACCCACTTCTACCACACTTGTCGGATTTTTATGTGTCCATCAATATTTCAAATTAATCTTTGCTTCTGTTTCCTTCTTCTAAATTGTTATAGGCTCAGTTTGAATTCCAGAGCCTCTGATAAGTGCTTATTTTATTGTGTTGCTGTCAGAACATCCATTACATGCTTTGTAAAGACTTCAAACATTTTTGAACAAAAGGCTGAAAAACATCTAGGTGAACATATTTATTTTTGCTTTGATAAAGCACTCTGGTCTTACAGACAGGTATGAGTAGGTGTTCTTGACTCTGTTGGTGTTTTTTCTGTTTAGCACCTTGTTATTTGTGAGTCCTTCAGACTTTTCTGTCTCTTTAAAGACCTAATCAGACCCTGCAGTGCGAACGTCATAAATCTGTCCCTTCAAACCAGTTCTGGCATCATAGACATTAAATCAGTTCTTCCGAAACCCATTTTTAGTCCGTCTCAGCTAAATAATTACAGCCCCAAGTCCAAAAATATAAGACATACACATGCTTTGAACAAAACAGAATTTTTATGTTAATTTCTGTTTTTGTAAAATTTACTCAACTGACACAAGCAAACTATGTATTATTTTATGGGTATTTTTTTGAGAAAGCTTGTAAGTTTAAACACTGAATCAGGTGTGTTGGTGCAGGAAAATAGCTAAAGCATGCAGGATAGAGGCTCACGAGTTTCACCAGTTTCATCAAAGTGCAGTCAAGAAGAGCGATGGAGACCCTCACTCACAAGTGGTTACCATGGTGTCCCTCATTAGCCACTGGCAGCAGCTTTAACATTGTATTTGATCTGCATTGTCAGGGTTTTTGTTATAGTGCAGATTATTATGTAAATCCAAAATAACTATTCTGCTTCATGGTAACTGCTTTTCCAGGGATGTTCTAGTTTACGTTTTCTTTATCTGATTCTCATCCATTCAAGCAAAATCTCTCCCCGTTATGTCTCCCAGGTGAAAATGTCAGAACATATCATTTGTTCAGCTGTGTGGAGGGGTGCTTGGTTATGTTTCCCCAACATTGTTGTTATTTACACAAGCTAACAAGGTGAGGACAGGATTTAGACTCCTGAATGTCACGGTGGTTTTTAAGAACCTGATTTTAATAGGTTCCCCTGTCAGCTTGAAGTTCAGCAGTGAATTAGTACGCATGAATATGTATAAGCGTTTAAAGGATTAACAGCTGAGTCTGTTACCTGTTTTAGAATTGCTGGAGGAGAAGTGCCTCTGCTGAGAGGAGAATTATTTATCATCATTATTATCTTGTGCTTGGGGCAAATGCTGCTCTGAGTTAATGTAGAAACTTAAGGCCAAACAGGTTTTAAATGCTACGACTCTATGGCCCATCTAATTACTTTATTTAAATTAGCATATTGTTATAATTTGGTGGTTTGCTCATACACACTTCTGCATTAATGGACTCTAACCAGAGGTGGGACCAAGTCATTGTTTTGCAAAACTCAAGTCTTGATCATCAAGTCCCGAGTCAAGTCCCGAGTCTGAAACTTCAAATTTCAAGTCAAGTTAAATTTATTTATATAGTGCTTTACAACAGCATGAAAGATGACCAAAGTGATAAACAAAACTAAACAAATACAGTAAAATCAACAGCAATGTACTAGAATGCTGCGAGTAAGTTATGATAAAAGGCTCAAAATATATGAAATGAGAAAACAAAACATAAAAACCAATAAGAAAACAAACACCCTCTCACATTGAATTAAAGGAGATTTAAAACCCAACAATGAAGAACCCATCCTAATCTGAATTGGCAGCTTATTCCACAACCTTGGGGCTGCTAGCGAGAAAGCTCTGTCATCCCTGAGTTTCAGCTTCATTCTCTGCACCTCCAGGAGAAGCTGGTCAGACAACCTCAGTGATCCAGATGGGGAGTGAGCAACCAAAAGCTCATTGAGATACTGTGGGGCAAGGCCATGTAGAGCTTTAAAAGTCAATAAAAGCTCTTTATACTGAACCCTGAAATCAACAGGCAGCCAGTGCAGTGAAGCCAAAATTGGGGTGATGTGATCCCTCTTCCTCAAACCCATCAATAGGCGTGCTGCTGCATTCTGCACTATTTGAAGCCGGGAGAGGTAAGACTGAGGGACACCAAGGTACTGTGAGTTGCAATGGTCAAGTCTTGATGTAATAAATGCATGAATCACTGTCTCAAAATCATATTTTGAGAGCACATGCATAACCTTGGCAATACTTCTTAACTGATAAAAACTCGCTTTTATCACAGGACTGATTTGCTTGTCCAGAACTAGGTCACTGTTCAGCAGAACTCCCAGATTGGTTGCTAAAGGTTTCAGAAATGGAGCCATTGGACCAAGGTCAGTTGACCACGGCCCACCTGACACTCTAGGATTAAAAGCATAACCTCAGTCTTATCATCATCAAAGTGAAGAATGTTTGCCGACATCCAAATTTTAACCTCATCAAGGCAGTTTAGGAGAGGATCAAAGGAATGAGGTAGGCCAAGTTTAATGGGAATGTAAACCTGGGTGTCATCTGCATACAAATGGAAAAACCATCCATGTTTCCTAAAAGTAGAACCCAAAGGGAAAACAACAAAGGGCCAAACACCGATCCCTGAGGAACCCCGCATAAGAGAGGGGAATGAGATGATGTGAAGCCATCTAAAGTGACACTAAAGTCCTTTCAAGTAATTTTTAAAAACTACGTTGCACCTGCATCTTGTCGTACTTCCAGTATTTTCTCCTCCTGGTGGCGCGACAGCGGCCAATATGATTCGTGTCTCGCAATCGACCAGCATGTATTGGACACCCCTGTATAAATTTTATTGCTCCATGTTCTCAACAAGTAAACAGCACAGAGTTCATTTCAGGGCTGTTTTCCATGCGTAAGAGCGGGGGTGACATGAAGTCTTTAAAAGTAAACAGGTTCAAGTCTAAGTCAACACCATTATCTGTTCAGTCTCCTAATTCTCCATCTCCTTTATAAGCTCTCATCATTTATGGTTCACTAAAATTCCATCAGCTGTGGCTGACAGTGCATGGAGATCACAGACTGTAAAAGTGTGAACTTTCTAGTCTCTAGTGTCAACGCGACCTCAAAAAACCCCGGGTCATTCCAAGAATACAACCTGAAGGTAGCACCAGTCAGCTTAGTGTCCCTGGCCTGTTCATTTTGATTTCTGTACAGAGAAAATTAAATAAAGTTTATTTTTTATTACGTAACAGTTTAATCTGTGATATATTCACATAGAAGTAAACAAAAGGAGGAGTTTAGAGTTGTACTTTTATTTTTAGTTTAGGGTCGAAGCTAGGAGATACCACTGGATGGGAGGTGGAGACCCCATGGACCAGGTTGCTGTCCAGCACATAGCTAAGTTAGACACAATATCATGCTTACTAATACTAATACCAGTGAAAGAAATATTACATATAACAAGTATTGTGTACAAATACAACATGTTCATCATCAAGATCACATGACCTTAAAATAATGTTTTAAATATGTGCAAAATAATTTTTACGAACTGCAGAAAATACTAAAACCAGTGTTGTTTTAGGTGTTCCTGCTGGCTATTAACGCTGAGGGAATAGATCATGTATATTTATAGTAGTTATTATTAGCAATCAATTATTATAATAAAAAGTATTATTCACTACCTCATTCAATGTCATCTTTACACACACACACACACACACACACACACACACACACACACACACACACACACACACACACACACACACACGCTCAGGAACCACAGCATAGACACACTGTTTAAGTTCACCAAAACTTTATATCAATAACATATTTGGGACACTGAAAATACTACAAAAGTACAAACTTGCATATTAATGCACGTTTGGGTGTGTTGTACATTTGCAAAGATCCAACCAGCATCTCATAACAACAGCAAACACCTGAAGCGAGTGCAAACTGCGTAGTATCTATAAAATACAAAATATTTTTTTAAATGTGTAGAATTAACATTCAAAAGACTCCCATGCTATGTAAAGTTGCCACACGACCAAAACGCCTTGAAAAAGCCCTGCACCTGACCCTGGGTTGGCTTCACATGCAAACAGCGGAGCGACTATTTCTGTCTAAATGACACCATTTTAGCTGCACAAACAAATAATTTCTTGCTTTTATTTACTGTGAACAAAGGCAGCTCTGTCATGACTGAACCTGATGGCACAGCTGTCCCTCTTTATACCGGCTCCTTGCCTTCGTTCTTTATGATTCACATCCCTGAGCAGCAAAAACAAAATGAATAGCTTCCCTAATATTACAATAAAGAAAAAATACATGTTTCACATTGACAGTAAAAATGGGTTGAGTAATGAACATGATGGAGTTTGTTTTTACAATAAAATGTCCAATGAGCAAGGTACCACAGGGAGTCGAACCGCGTCTCATTACTGAGATACTATCACCAGTGCCTTTAGCTTTTTGTTGTGACATAAAAATGTAAAGCAGAACCTGGATCAAGCGTACTTGTGATGAAGACTGCTCGTTTCAGTGGATTCTTTTTTGTGTAAGGTAACCTGCTTTCAGCCTAATAAAGGTTTTAGAATCACTCTCAAGCCTCATTTACACTGAGTGCAGAAAGGAAAATGATCCGAATCTGTGCAACTTCCGCAAATACCAAAAATTATTGACTCCAATCAGAGCCTTTACACCCGCTGCGATGCAGATCCAGATGCGGAGTTGCAGAATCTTTCCGCATAGTTTAAATTTTTCCAGACGCCGCATGCTTCATGAAGATGAAGAAATAAGATAAGCCAGGCAGGAAGTTTATTTCAAAATAAAACCCATGTTGCATCCTTCTGTCAGCTTCTTTTGTTGTTAATAATGACAGGACATCAGTTCACAGTGTGTGCTCCTCTCTATACACACAGTTATCGAGTGAATTTACGAGCAACCTTTTTGGAGACGTTCTACACATGATCCACTGTTGGTGTAAATGGCAGTCTGTCTGGAAACCGCATGGATTCTGATCCAGATCCATTCTGCACTCAGTGTAAATGAGACTTTAGACCGACCTCTGTCCTGAGACCAGTTTGTCATGAGAGATTCCACCATTGGCTGGTGGCAAACTCCCTAAACATCAGGCCTCAGGATCATGGAGGTACGCACCACTCCTCCTCCACAATAAGGTGGCGATTCCTTTAAGGCAGGGGCATTTAATTCCGGTCCTGGATGGCCGGAGCAGAGAAACCACTAAAACATGCTAGATGCCGGCCCTCCAGGCCCAGAATTGAATACCCCTGCTTTAAGGGGAGTTTTTTAGTGTTTATTTTCATACAGGAATACAAACATCAATAAAGTTCACGTTGAAAACAGTTCAACACATTTATGAATGACTGAAAGGTTGGCGTCTACAAGCAGGTGTGAGATGTTTTCTTTCTTTTCCTGGAACAAGTTTTTGTAGGCGTGAGTCTTGATTTTCAGAAGATTTCTGTCAAACTCACACAGCAGGTCAGAAAACAAGTTTTTTTTTATAGTGTTTCCCAGTCTGAGGGAGTTTGAGCTGTGTTGACATCCTTTATTCTTTGTCACGTTTCTTCTTTTGTCCAAGAGATTCTTGAGGACGATTTTTCTCCATCTTGTTGCAAAATTTCAGTGTTTCCAGATTTTCCACATTTTCTGAAGCAACCTGGTGTATTTGTTCTGAAACGGCTGCTGAGCAAAAGTTGAATCAAAAATCTCAGTCTTGATGCTTACATACACTCTTATCTCAATTTAAATAAACATTCACCTGACATGAGCTATACCAAACGAGTTTATTTGTAAAAGCAAAAGCCGGTTAGAAAAACCCCTCTGTGGCAACAGCAACAATGCTGCTGCTCTATTTTTTTTGCCTCAAACAGCGTTTTCCTGTGTGTAACTTTTTCTGATGATGGTGCACAAGGCATCGTTATCTGTTAGCAGTGTTTCAGCATCACACACTCACAGCACACAAAAGGAAAAGCAGCATCTCTGATGAGCATTATGCTCACTGTGAGTTAGGCTCATAAATGAATGAAGAAGATCAGTTAGTCTGACTGAAGGAACACATATCCAGTTCTCACTGAGATGACCAGGAAACACATCTGCTTTCTCCACTGAAGCTTGTTCCACATTTGCTAATGCAGACCATGCTTATTACTGGAGGCAAGATGGACAAAAAGGTTGGGGGACTCTGAAGTTCTTGAGCTGGAGTGCGTAGACTTGGTCTTTTTCCCAAAATGCTATTTCTTAGTTCCACTTCAAAAATACTACAATGCATTCAGGTTATTTCTGGGACTCTCTTGTCTCTCGATCTGAATTCTGCTAAATCCTTTTCTGACTCTCAAGAGCAGAAGATTTGTAGAATCAATGTTCTGCTGAAAAATCTAAAATAATCATTTAAACTTAAAGCATAGACCCATTTTTTGAGGTTTGCTATATTTTGTAAAATTCACGTCTGTAAATATGTTTCTTTGTAGTGTTTGTTCCAGATGTTAATTGCTTTTTTCACAGATTGCTGTTTTATCCTCAGCTGTCTCAGCTAACACCTTTCTTAGCATCGCCTTTACAGCCGTGAGAGCATCTCCCTGAAGAAATCTCTGTTTGTAACAAACAGCAAGGAAGCGTGGATTTGGTTGCTTTTCTCTTTCTTGTAAAAATGCTTCTTGGTAAGTAAATCTTAAAGTTTTGCAAATTCTATTAAAGAAACACTAAATGAGTTTCTCCGCTTCTCCCTCCTACTAGTTGAAAGTGGAATTACAACTATCGTTAAAAAAAACCTACCAAAGCCTGCTGTAGCTAACACTAACATGAGGCAAATGATGCAAAATAAGCCAGGAAGTAATAAGATCCACACTGTTGGACAAAAAAAAATTATTACTTACAAGTCCAGTAGCAACAAAGCCAGGTCACCATCAGTCGTGATTTCATAACCTCCTTCAGCTTCCTCAAACTATAGTATAGGCCACGCTCTGGTTATAGCTCTTTGCTTCACCTCCAAATACATTACTCTCACCTTTACTGCCACGCTCCAACATGATGCTAACAGAAAAAGCAAAATTCTTGGGTGTTTCTCAGTGTCAAGGAACCTCGCCTTGATGCCTTGGTCCCACCCCGGTTGCCTAGGAGATACATCATCAGGAACCACAAAGGCGTGTTCCAATGATCATGTGCTACGGAGGCATCTGGCCTCCGTTTGTCTGCTGTTTAGCTCACTTACCAAGGATACAGGTCCTTCTCAAAAAATTAGCATATTGTGATAAAGTTCAATATTTTCTGTAATGTACTGATAAACATTAGACTTTCATATATTTTAGATTCATTACACACAACTGAAGTAGTTCAAGCCGTTTATTGCTTTAATATTGATGATTTTGGCATACAGCTCATGAAAACCCAAAATTCCTATCTCAAAAAATTAGCATATTCCAACCGACCAATAAAAGAAAAGTGTTTTTAATACAAAAAAGGTCAACCTTCAAATAATTATGTTCAGTTATGCACTCAATACTTGGTCGGGAATCCTTTTGCAGAAATCACTGCTTCAGTGCGGCGTGGCATGGAGGCAATCAGCTTGTGGCACTGCTGAGGCCAATTGAGCACAGTAATACCACGGTCAGTAAACCATTTACCAGTGGTTTTGGCACTGTGAGCAGGTGCCAGGTCGTGCTGAAAAATGAAATCTTCATCTCCATAAAGCTTTTCAGCAGATGGAAGCATGAAGTGCTCCAAAATCTCCTGATAGCTAGCTGCATTGACCCTGCCCTTGATAAAACACAGTGGACCAACACCAGCAGCTGACATGGCACCCCAGACCATCACTGACTGTGGGTACTTGACACTGGACTTCAGGCATTTTGGCATTTCCCTCTGCCCAGTCTTCCTCCAGACTCTGGCANTTTACCTCGGAAGTCGGAACTCGGAACTAGGAATGACGTCACACCCGAGTTAACAGCGTTCTGGTTTCCGTAGTCGGAGAAGTTGGAATTCCAATTATTCAGTTTAACTTTTTTATTTTTATTTTATTTTATTTTTTACTTTTTTATCAGGTCAAATAGGTAAAAAACAAACACGAATGATGGACTGTTGGTGCGTTCGATTTGTCTGTTTATTTTACAAGACACACATATAAGAGTGTGTTTGAAATAAAAGTTACATGTAGCGCTTGCATCTCTAATTTGAACAAACTAAAAGTTTTGTTTATTAGTCGTATGTTTTTCGTTAAGAGCTACCTAAACAGCAGTTTTCGAGGGCGCTGCCATCTTGGATTTTGAGGTCGGAGTTCTGAAAAACGTCCGAGTTTCCGACTGGGAGTTCCGACTTTGCGGGGCGTTTTATTTGATTTTTCCTACTCGGAAGTCGGGATTTCCGAGTTCTGAGGACAAATCGAACGCACCATAACAATGAGGTAATTTGCACAGTTTCAATAACATCCTAAGAAAGAAGCAGATGTATGGAAGTGTCAAACCACACAGCTTGAATTGAGTCCTCAGTCGTTCACTTGTGTGAAACTTCCCATGTTCCTAATGAACTTGTTGAGCGAGCAGGTTTTCAACCCTTGAGAATTCACAGCTGACATGATCTGAAATCTAACTGACCTGTTTGAGTATTAAAATTTACATCAAAACCTGTTGGAAACCAGTTCTTAAGATTCGAACGAGGAAAAATGAGAACCAAGAGGGCAGATTTAATGCACATACACGTCCACTTCTGCATCTGCTCTCATTGAAGTGTCAGTAGGAGTTTGAGCAGATCTCTTTGCCTTTGTCAGCCTGCTGGAGTTGCCAGAAGTTGCTGTTTTGCTGACGGTCAAGAACCTTTGATCAGCACAGATGATTCCAAGTAAACTCAAACCCTTTAGTGACTACACTGATATGACTTGATAAGGCGAAGTTTAAGTCGAGTCAGCTGGAAACAATAACCCTACTGTACTAACAATAGGAGCATGATGGGAAATAAAGCATTTTTGCTGATCAAGGTGAAAGCTACATGGCTGCACAGCAGCTGTGGTCCAATAACTTAATTAAAAGCTTTTTACTTTCCCACTTCATCCTACATGGGAAAATATGAGTAAATGAGATCAAATAGGTACATATACAGTTTCTGCATGGCAACACAAACCCAGAGGATTCCTGCCATCCTTCCCAAAATTTCCTAATAAAGACACAGCTCCAAGAACGAAAACACACCATAAACAGACATCTAGGAGAGAAGAGAGCTACTGTTTGCCCAGAGGCAACAAACAGGAATCAAGTCCTGAGCTGAGAACGTGAGATGGAGAGGTAGAATGGGAAGCCAGTAAAAAGTGAGGGCTGGCTAAAGCGCCCAGAGGTCAGCAACAAAAGCTTCAAAAGCAAAAATAGACAGGTGTGCCTCAGTCAGCTAATGAGCAGCCAACATCTCTGTTCAAGACTTTTGGTTTGCTTTTTCCAAACGTGGCGGCAAATGAGCTTTTATTAGACTTAAATATATATATATATATATATATATATATATATATATATATATATATATATATATATATATATATATATATAGTTAAATAATTAAGTATGCTGCAAAAGCTTGAATTTGTGAGTTTTCCTTACCAAATATTTCACCTTTGACATCTTAACAGTTTGACTTTATAAAACACATTTTATTGCCACTGTTTGGAAAAACAATACAACAAAACTTAGTTTGGCTAAACTCCACATGGTAGCACCACATCAGTAATAAGTAGTTAGAACTCACACTGTTTAGCTCATGATTACAACAGTTTAGTTCCCAGTCAGTCCTCTGGTGGCTGAGCTGCTGCTGGACTCTGTTGCTTTGTTGATTTCCTAGAAAATAACACTTTCATTAGAGACTGTGATGCTCTATCAAGTTTTTAGGAGATTAGTTGCAAAAAGATGGTTTTTGATTAGGGCAAATAAATAATTTTCTTAAAAATGTATTATCATCCACTTATCCAAGGTCGGGTTGCAGGGGCAGCAGCCTAAGCAGAGAGGCCTAGACTTCCCTCTCCTCAGCCACTTGGGCCAGCTCCTCCGGGGGAATCCCAAGGTGTTCCCTGGCCAGCCGAGAAACATAGCCCCTCCAGCGTGTCCTGGGTCTTCCTTTAGGTCTCCTCCCAGTTGGACGTGCCCGGAAAACCTTACCAGGGAGTTGTCCAGGAGGCATCCTAACCAGATGCCCGAGCCACCTCAACTGCCTCTTCTCGATGTGGAGGAGCAGCAGATCTACTCCGAGCCCCTCCCAGATGGCCGAGCTTCTCGCCCTATCTCTAAGGGAGAGCCCAGACACCCTGCGGAGGAAACTAATTTCGGCCGCTTGTATCCGTGATCTCATTCTTTTGGTCACTACCCAATGCTCGTGACCATAGGTGAGGGTAGGAATGTAGATCAACCAGTAACATTTTTGTGGTTCTTCATTATACACAGAGCAAATAGAGCTTGTTTTTACCTTTTCTGACGTGTTTCAGCTTCTACTGCTTCCTTCGTCAAAGCAACCGCAGGATGTTGGTGGCATCACTTCCGTTTATTTGCGGGCAGCAGAGGACAGTATCGCCCTCTGCTGCCCGCGTCTTCTCCATTGAGCACCATGTCCCATGAGTGGTCCAGAGTGTATACGCCTTCATCCCTGTTCATGGTCCTGGGTTCACGTCTCCTTATCTCAATCGCTTCTTTGATCCATCATTTGAATTTCTGTTGCTCTGTTTATGATCCGTGTTTTATCCCAGTCCATTATATGATTTTCTCTTGTAAAGTGGTCTGTTATGGCTGATTTTTATTGTACTTTCTGCCTCTTGTTTTGCTGCTCTTGTGTGTCTTCGACTTGTTTCCTTCTCACACTCCTTTTTATGTTCTATTTTTCGTGTGTTAAATTGGTGTCCTGTTTCTCCTATGTATCTTTTATTGCAGAGTTTGCACGGTATTTCGTATGTGACCCCACATTTTTATGATGCCTTGTCTTTTGGGTGTACTAGTCTTTTTCTGTTGGTGTGTTTATGTTGTGCTTTTTCATCGCTGTTATAATCTTTTCTGTTATGCCTTTGATGTATGGAAGGGTTATTACTGGTTTTGGCTCAGTTTTCTCTAGTTTTTTGGTTCTTTGTTTTAGTTTGTCTTTTCTTTTCGTTGTTACCTGTTTTTTTTTTTTGTTAATTGCCCATGTTGGGTATCTACAAGTAAATCTTCTAGCTCAGCTCTCTCGTCACCACGACAGACCGGTAAAATGCCCACATCACTGCAGAAATTTGCTTAAAATTTAATTTATTTTGAAATGCACTGGTTTTTGTTTCCATAATTAGATTTAAGATTTTAATTACTTATTCTAAGTTAACCACTACATAAATGTAATATCTACATTCAGTCAGTGAGTAAAGTTAGATTTACCCAGTTTCTTGAATATTTTTATAATGCTGTTATCTTTACTTAATATTTTTGTTACATATGTCCTAAGAATTTGTTGGGTTTATTTTTGTTTTTATCTGCTGAGTACCTTATAAATAAAGTTTGATTAGTGAATAGATTTTTTAACCTACTTTTAACAATAACAAATAAATATGTGCAACTAACAATAAACACAATATAAAGAAGAAAGCAATTATCTTTGTTTTCTATTCCACTACATTTAAAAATACTTTAATAACTTTAATAGTTTTACATAACTATTTTTTACTTCTTTATCTGCACTTTTACTTAAGTAAAAAAAATAATCAAGTACTTCTTCCCCCACTGGTGGTCACAACCTGGGAAGAGTGGAAAAAATCATCAGGATATTTGACTTAGAGCCTGACAAACCTTTAGGTTCACAGAGGAAATAGAAATGTGACGTTTACCACACAGATTTGTTCTTGTTTTGTCATGAAGCTCATTTTTATTTGCAGCTTGATTGTTCAGATTGAAAGAGACTTTTTGGCAAAGAAAATAATCAATGTTGTGTCTGCTTCTGTTAGAAAGAAGATTTTAATGTCACATTTACTCTAACAGCTTCATTTTAGTTTTATTTGTTTCTGAGTGAAATGTTCTGTTTTTCTGAGCAGCACGATTGTGAATAGAAATAAAAAACCTTCACTTATAACTGCTGGTCTATTATAGTTATGAAACCCAGGAGGCAGCATGCACAACACACATGCGCACGTCCTGATAAATTCCACGGCGAGGGTGAAAGTGAGCGCTGACGAGGACTGAGCCTTTATCTGAGTGTGATAAATCCCAGCCCCACCATCACCTCCCCAGCTGCCAACAGAAAGGATCACTGAGGAACCTTGAGCTGATTTATGGAGCTCAGGAAAACACAAGAGTGAGGAAGCTGTCCTCTAGCTGGATATCACTGCCATTCTTCATTTGGGTGACATTTCACTCAGCCCTCAAAGAGAGTCCAGGAAAATGCTACTCTCTATTTAGCACCTTGTGCTGAGGATGTGTGCTTCCTGGGCCTGGTGTAGGGAGAGAATTATCACTAGTATAACTAGACTTTTGAGTCTTTTTTCAATGTGTTTATTTGTTTACACCAACAGATCACACTCGTGACCTTTTTCAGCAACATGTGTGAGCTGCAGAATATGTATATAATAATAGTCGAACCAACTATGTTACATCATGAAGATGGAGCAGGATGGAAAAGGAAAGATGTAAATTAAAAAATTATCTTTTCTATTTAAACTCTGACAGCTACAGCTCTTCAATGCACCTGGTTCTAGTTAGACTCTGTGATCCTCTGATATTTGACCAGCTGAATTATCGAGGTCTGCTGTGGCTCAACAAGACAAAACGTCCAGTGAGGTCAAGCTGATAAACTCAGTCTAAATGTATTTGTCTTAAAGACATAAATAATAGAAATAATGCCAAGTTTTAAATGGAATTATGTTGATTTTTGTTTATTTAGTGAATACCTAAAGGTGCAGAATGTTTTCAGTATTCACCAATCAGGTTTTAGGGTTAGGGTTTCTCTCCAGAAACATGCAGGTTAGACTAACTGGTCTCTAACAGGACCCTAGTCCTCATATGTTGCTAAAAAGCAAACCTGACTAAATCAATAGTTTTCTTACTGTGCTTTTTGTGTGATTTTAACATGTTTTCTTGGCAGGATGGTTCACATTTTAAGTCTTTACCATGTTTAGTTGAAAACATTCTGTCCAATCTGAGACAAATACAAAAATAAATCTTGCTTTTGTCATTTCCTAATTGATGTCCTGGTACCAGCTGTTTATATTTATCAGGTATACAAGGCATTTCAGTGTCAAATCACAGGATTATTGTGAGTTAAATCACAGGTTTGCTTGCATACAAAGTTGCTAAGCAACTGTATCAACTTTAACCATTTATGAGTCAGGAATTGAAGTGCCTTTTGTGAATGTGTCTTTCCACCAACACCACCCCCCCAACCACCTCCACTCAGCCAGCCAACCCCCCACCTCCCAACTTCAC
>SSNS01000548.1:203292-297647 GCA_006937985.1 Aphyosemion australe | reverse complement strand
CCCCCCCCCCCCCCATCACTCCCCCCCTCTCAGTTACACCGGACCAGGTGAGGAGAGAATTGAGGCGGCTTAAGAGCAGAAAATCAGCAGGTCCTGATGGAATCAGCCCCAGACTGCTCAAAGACTGTGCTGACCTGAGCCTTCGACTGGAGCAGGTCCCCATCCTGTGGAAGACCTCCTGTGTGGTTCCAGTCCCCAAAACATCACATCCCAGGGAACCAGACCACTACAGACCAGTCGCCTTGACCTCCCACCTGAGGAAGACTATGGAGAGACTCATCCTCACCCATCTGCATTCAGTGGTGACCCCAGAAATAGTCCCACTTCAATTTGCATATAAACCAAACATGGGGGTGGAGGACGCCCTCATCTACCTGCAGCACCGGGCTCTGAATCACCTTGAGATGCAAAAAAGCACTGAGGATCATGTTCTTTGACTTCTCCAGTGCCTTCAACACCATCCAGTCTTGTCTACTGCAGCAGAAGATGATGGGTGCAGGAGTGGACGAACATCTGACCTCATGGATCATCAACTACCTCCCCAACAGGCCACAGTACGTGAGGCTGCACAACTGTACGTCTGAGGTGGTTGTGTGCAGTACTGGAGCTCCGCAGGGTACAGTGCTCTCACCCTTTCTCTTCACCTTCTACACCTCGGACTTCACCTACAACACCAGCAGCTGTCACCTCCAGAAGTTCTCTGATGACTCGGTCATCGTCGGCTGTGTGTCTGAGGGGGACGACCAGGAGTACAGGTCAGTCATCATGGACTTTGTTGACTGGTGTGAGCGTAACCACCTTTGCTTGAACACCAGTAAAACAAAGGAAATGGTGATTGACTTCCAGAGAAACACTCCTCCTCACTCACCAGTAAACATCCAGGGAGCAGACATTGAGGTGGTGGACACCTTTAAGTACCTGGGTGTTCACCTCAACAGTAAACTGAACTGGTCCCACAACACAGATGCTCTGTATAAGAAGGGTCAAAGCCGCCTCCGTCTCATGAGGAGGCTGAGGTCCTTCGGAGTTAACTCCCAGCTGCTAAAATCCTTTTATCACTCTGTTGTTGGCTCTGTTATTCATTCTGCTGTGGTCTGCTGGGTTGTAGGCAGCTCTGACCAAGACAGGAAGAGACTGAACAAGCTAGCTACCAAAGCTAGCTCGGTTCTGGGCTGCCCACTGGATACAGTTGAGGAGACGTGTGAAAGGAGGATGCTGGGGAAGATGACCTCCATCTTAAGAAACCCCTCCCACCCACTGCACTCCACTGTGGAGATCATGGACAGCTCCTCCAGAGGTAGACTGAGACATCCCTGATGTAAAACTGAGCGCTATCGCAGATCCTTCATCCCCTCTGCTGTAAGAGTGTAGAACTCCTCAGTTTAAGCTACTGGTATCATCTTGGTACACAATAACACCAATGCAATATTCATGTGTTCTATACTTGTGCAATACCGGATTCACATTGTTGTCTGTGTCTCTTACAGTATGCTGCATAGTGTTGGTACCCAAGTTTGTTTTCATCTTTTATTTGTGGTTTTTTTTAGTGATCTAAGATTACAATACTAGATTACTGCCTATGTGTATATACATGTATCCTTGTTTTTATCTTTCTTCTAATTACCCTTTGAGTGATGGTGCTGCTGTGACAAGTGAATTTCTCCACTGTGGTATCAATAAAGTCTATTCTATTCTATTCTATTCTACATATTATGGGTTTTACATGTAAATGCAGAAATGGCGGTCTTGGTGTGCCTGACCAGTGTCCAACACAAGTCAGTCCCTCTAGGAATTTACAGACTTTGGTCATGATTGTTGTCTCCTAAATTGCCTTATCTCATTTTCAAAACCTTTTACTCAGAGTTGTCGTCTTTTGGCAATAAAACATAATTTATGAATAAAGCTCCATGTAACTGTTCCTAAACAGACGTAGGATCTGAGCAGGATTACTGTTGGAAGTATCAAATACACTTAGTAATAACCCACTCAGTGTATTTGTTAAACTAATCAGTTATGTTTGTGTAAAATTAATCAGAATTAAAAGGACAAGTTAGTAGCCAAAAACTATTTCATCTCAAAGCAGCCAATCAGGGGAGGGGTGGGCGTGGCCAGCAGTAGCTTGTGTTCTTAAAGTGACGGAGCCCTGAAATGGCTCATTCTGGAAGGTACTGAAATAGCTAATAGCAAATTTACAGAACAAGCTAGCTTTTAAATGCAGCCACAATCACGGAACACTCACACATTCCCTTGGCTTTCATCCCTAGGCCACGTCCGTCGGAACCGGAAACCAGCATTGCCAGAGGAAACGAGAGAGCACTAAACACCAGTCGCCGTTTTCTAGGTTAAAAAATCTTTTATTGTCCGTGACTTCAAATGGTGTTTTTCTTTTTGGGACTCTGGTAGTTTGTCCTAAAGTTGAAGTGGTAGCAGCCGGCTGTTTCTCCTTCTCTGATATTATTGAGTAAACTCACACCAGTGGTGTTCTGTTGCTAAATACGTGAGTGTGGAATGAATGGAGGACCCAGGGAAGTGTGGTGGTTCAGTGAGACCGACAACCGGACGGTCCGATAGTTGTTTTTGGTCCGAGCCGTGTTATTCGTTGAGGTTTTTAGACAAACGCGAGAGACCCACTTCATTAATTATTTTCGTTTTTTTAAATCCACAATATATTTATAGCTATACTATGTTAGAATTTTGTTAAGAAGCATGTTTTGTATCGATCATAGGAGTATTAGAACTTAAGAAAATTCATAATATGGTAAATGACCTGTATTTGTATAACACCTTCTTAGGGTTCTACAACCCCCCAATGCACTTCACAAGACAATCAGTCATCCACACATTCACACGCTGGTGGTGATGAGCTACAATGTAGCCACAGCTACCCTGGGGCACACTGACGGAGGCGACTGGCACTGGCGCCACCAGTCCCGCCGACCACCACCAGCAGGCAAGTCGGGTTAAGTGCCTAAGGACACACAACAGCATTCTCTGGCGGGAGCCAGGATCGAACCTGCAACCTTCCAATTACTGGACAACCCGCTCTACCTCCTGAGCTACTGCTGCCCATATGTTTCCTTTAAGGCAACAATTAAGGCAACTGTGATCCTTTGATGTTGGGCTCGTTTTTATCTTGTAAGCACGGCTTTAAAGAAGTGACACCAAGCTGGGGCATCAGGTCAAAATTACACAAAAGGGTTGAATTATTGTAAAGCGTTATGATTCTCAGAAGGTCTGAATGTGTGACTAGAGCTTAAATGTGAATGTTTCCAAGTCTTCATTTCAGCCAACAATGTGTCCATTAATCCAGCTCAACAGGAAGGTGAACCTTTGTATTCACAAAAATCTGTTTTTTAAATCAGATTTTCATACATTTTACCTTGTAAATTTGATTTCTAAGAATTGTTCACAGTTTTCCTTTCAGATCTCCTTCCCTTTTTTTCCCTTTTGTGATTGCACTCTGTCTTTTATTACCTTATGTGTAGGACGTGCGTCACAAGGGCTCTGACATCTCAGATCTTGAAATGTACAGACATCAGGAGGTAACAAGTCAACAGTTCCCATCACAGAGGAAGAAACACGTCTTCAGCCCTTAAAAGCTATGTTTCCTACTGAATCTTTAGCCAACTTCATCCAAGTGATTCAGTCAAGTTGCTGTTTGTCCCATCAGTCACTGCGGCACAAGTGGCGCCAGAAGTGGCAATCATCTGTCTCAAAGTGGCCTTTAGATGATAGCAGAGTGTTATAATCACAAGCGGTGTGAGGGGGTGAATAGATGGTGGATAGATTCAACTTGTGATTATTTCATTGTTCATGTTTTCAGTGAAAAAGTCTAGATATTGTGTCTGGGTGATTTACATTGAGCCAAAATAGAAATCTGAGCATTGAAAGTCTCATATGGGTGGAAATACTTGATAGTTTTCTCATATTCTAAAATATTCATGGGTTTTCTGTAATGATTTTTCAGAGCCATCATAAAGGTAGCCACTGGCTCCAAATTTTACCCAGAAAGGTAAATGTTGACCTGAGGGATTCTACAAATCAGCATCTAAACTTTCCTCTAGAGACAGCTAAGACAAAGATGTCAGAAGATGGATTAGCCAAGGATTACGGTCAATACACAACATAAGTGAGCTGTATTGTTCAAGTCAAAAGTCAATGTTTTATCCGTCTGCATCTGCTACTTCACTTCTAGACAATACTTCAATCCTCCTCTCTGACAGCCGCTCAGGCCCAACAGTCAACTGCAAGGCCAGGTCCATTAGAGTCGAGGTTCAGTGAAAAACTTGTAATATTTGTTAATTTTGAAATACGATTGGTCGCACTGCATGCTGAACGTGAAAATTGTCTTCAACCCCTATTTCCTGCATTAGCCACCAAAATAAAATAGACAGACTTTTGCCAACATAGATTTTAATGGGCCCTACAAGGGTTTTCAGAGGGACCCAAATGGTTTGGACAGGTATGATCATTGTGGGCAAACCCCTGTGGGAGCACCATGGAAAACCATGGCCAAACCCTTTTGGCACCCATTTGGTTTGCCCATATATATCTATATGGGGCCCACCTATGCATGCTAGCTGGGTAAGGCATTCATTGATACTAGAGACCACAACACGTTCCGCCTTCCACCTATCAGGTTTACCCATTCCTGTCTCATCCAGACCTACTAAAGAGCAATGCAGATGTTTAATTTTACATGAATTTTTTTTATCCAAAACAGATTATTTTTCATCAGCTAAGTGAACGTTCACGGTTCTATCAGGTCAAACGTGCAAACTCAAAAAGCTCATCTCAGCTTATAAGTAGGTTTAAAATGTCCCTACGATCTGAAATGTTTTGTTTATTATGTGATTTTGAACAAAAGAAACAAAATCAATAAAGACACAAGAGCTTGGGTTATTTCCATGAAGAAAAAGAGTCACCACTGAGAACAACACAGAATGCATAATAATACAGCTCTTTGTTGAGCTAGAAGCCAGTGTGCCAGCAAATTTAATCTTAATGCAAATAAATGAAACGTATTGTCAATAAAAAACACCATTTAGGTTAGAATTTGGCTTTGTTTATGTTTGCAGACACTTTTCTTTTAAATCCCTTACCATTGACATGTTTTGCCTTTTTCCTGCAGAGTTCCCGGAGCCCTCGTACTCTACAGCTTCTCATAATGCAGTTATGTCAAGATCACTACATCCTGAAGACCCTTTTCCACCAAACTCGGTTTTGACTCTTTTATTCAGTAAAAGCAAACCTTGACCAACGCTGAAATTCTTTCACTTTTGAACTGAAAATGACATTAGTTCCATGTAATTCAGTGGAATGAAAATGTCATGTGGAGTGAGAATATTTTAAGTGACTGTAAGTGATGGTAGGAGTTTGACTGATTTCTCTTAAAGGAACTCATAAAAACTGAAGGATAACTGTCAAAGAGCCTGAGCTGTTTTTGTGACCTTGATGCCAGCTGAGTCTAATTTAATCTGCTCTTTTCAGTTTTCTCTTGCTGCTTGTGGCACATATCCTGATGGTGTTATTGTGGTGGGTGCATAAGAAAAAGACTTTCTCTATTATACAATATAATTAGCCACGCTAGTGCGTATTACAACATATTCAGTGAGATGCAGCAGAAACGTACAGAGCATGTATGGACTTCATTTGGATGCATTATTCCTAAAGCCGGGCGTACACTCATTTTCAGTCATTGCATTCAGCTCCATCTCAAACTGTACGACTCTGTTGCAGGGCAAAGCTCAAGTCATCACAACCCAGTACTCGTACACAACCTGACTGCACACTGTCTGTGTGGTAGCAACACGTCGTTTTAATGCAACACTTCGGACCTTCCTTCAAGTCCGAAAACCCGGAGACTGTTGTGCTGTTATAGATGTCTGTTGTCCTTCAGGCTTGCTGTAGTTGTAGAAGGACACACGGGTTTATGGGAGTTGGAGGAGGAAAATGAATGAAAGGAAGTAAACCGTGTTATTTAACATAAACACAGCAAACATGCTTTGTTGACAATCCTTGCCATTGTGTGCAGAGAAATGTGTAGAAATAAAAAGGGATGACGTGTATGGGAAAGGAAATAGCTGGGTGGGCAGCCATGTTGGCACATGCACTGTGTGAGCGATTATGGGTTGCATCGCTGCTTCAACGATACTTGAGAAGAAGATCGAGCAAAATATCAAACGTGTCAGGATCTGCTCCCCAGCCCCTGTTGTGTTGTTAGTGTTAATTTAACTCACCTGCCCCTCGTTACCCTACCCACCTGTTCCCTGATTATCCTCATTTATTTAAACCCTGCTCGTTCTGTTTGCTGTTTCGGCTGTTGTTCCTCCTGTTTTGATTCCCTGTTGCTCCAAGAGCGGCTGTGAGTTGTTTAGCCATGACCTTTTCCAAGATCTAGCAGATGAAAGAGTAGTTTAGAGATGGGTCTGAAGCTGCTATGGAGAGATGGATCAAGATTGGGTTTTTTAAGAAGCTCGTAGATTACAGCATAGGGACCTGACCAGAAATCAGGGAAGCATTAATTACAGAGAGCATACTGGGACCAATGGACTGAAAAGCACTTTTAAACAAAGGTGAGGGTAAGATGTCAAGGGGGCATGCAGATGTTTTCATATAGCTAACTATGTTGGTTAGCTCAGGCACGGAAACAGGAGCAAAGCTGTCTAAGATAACGGGCCAGGTTGGAGTAGGAACAGGTAGAGATAAAGCTGAAGGAGAGATGCTAGATCTAACCTTTTTGACTTTGTCCACAAAGAAAGACAGGAAGTTTTCACAATCTCCATCAGAGTGAATGGAGGCTGTAGGTGAGGCAGGAGAGACAATGCTGCTGATGGTGATGGTGGGATTCTTTTTGCCCTGGGACACCAGGTTGGAGAAATATGCAGCCCTCGCGTCTCTGACTGCAGAGTTAAAAGCGGTCAGAAGATCCTTTAGATGCAGCAGATGGACATGGAGATGAGTTTTCTTACACAAGTGCTCAATTTTTCTGCACTGGTGCTTCAGGCTGTCATCAAACCAAGGAGTAAGGTTCACTGCAGGAGCTGATCTGGTTCTGACCGGACAGATGTCCAGAATGGAGAGGCAGTGCTCGTTAAAGTGAGTAGTCAAAGAAAAAGGGTCAATATCAGAGGGTAAAGGTGCATTGAAAACAGCAGAAAATTTGCTAGCTGTGCTCTCATTAAGAAAATGAGAACTAACCAAACGGCGAGCAGGAGGTGGGGATGCAGAAACTGATAAGTTGAAGAAAATGCAATGGTGATCTGAAATATAAACGTCCTTGGGACAAAAACTGTCAACATTTTAAACCCAGGGTAAAAACATGGTCCAGAGTATGTCCCCTGGTGTGTGTGGGGCCAGAAACATGCTGAGTAAAAGAGTCCATGAGGCTGGAAAATCTCCTGGCAAAGTGGTCAGAGTCATCATCAATGTGAATGTTAAAATCTCCAACAATCACCAGCATGGACAGCTTCACAGTGGAGGATAAAAAGTCATTAAACTCCTGAAGGAAAGAACTGTTTGGACCAGGTGGACGATAAACCACAGCACAGCGTTCCACCTCGACCAAAACCCCGAGCTGGCTAAGGAAGGAAAAACCTCTCGGGCAGAGTTCAATCAGAGCTGGGGACTGAGCCACCAGATCCATCATTAGTGAACAACCTGTTCTGTCATGAGTCACAGCTGCACCTCAGTGCCAGATCATTTAAAAAGAGATGAGAGAGAAAACTAAAAACCATCAACAAGTTGAAATATCTGCTTTACTCTTCTGGGAAAACCAGAAGAAAGCCTCAACATCAGCAGCCTCACCTCATGGTCCAGGAAGCAGCTGAAGTGGACAGCTTGATTCTATGACCTGGTAAAAAAAGTAGGCTTTTGGTTACCGGGCAAATTCTCATTCACCATGACATGCAACCTGTTGTGACAGATTTATTTTTACCTATGTAGATCAGTATCACCACCGTCTCCTCCAGCTTTCTCTCCATCACAGAGCTTCTGTCTCCAAGCAGCTCCATCTGGCATGATTCATGGAATGTCACTAAGTGAGCAGACGTCAAGTCACAGTGAGTACACAGATATTTGCTCAAAGCACTGTGTTGGAAACCAGTTCAACAGCAGTTTAATTTTGTGCAAGCTTGAATTCATTTGTTGTATATTGCTGCCTTCAGGAAAAAGCCGTGCGAGATGATTGGCTTTCTCAGAGTTTCCACATCAGGTTAGAAAAGGCTGGTCCAACATTCGTTTCTAGTTAATTGCATGACTGATTCAGGGGAAAAAACAACGTAACACACCACACGCCTTGTTATAAACTGACTTCCAGCTTTTGAAAACTTTTGTAGCCATAAAAATAAATGTGTTTTTTCTCCTACATACATCTTTTCTCTGCATTTGATCTGCATCATGAGTCACTTTCAATCTCAACACATAAGCCTGTTATGCAGCGCTGCCTGCTGAGCTCCTCAATTAATTCTGGAAAATCACATCAGTAAAATTAAATATGATCAGCTACACAGTCAAAACAGTTTCCTTCACCATAACTGCTCTCACACAGTGAATTCAGCACAAAGGATTACCTGCAGTGTCATTTTCTCTGCATGATCTCACCGATTTTCTTATTGCGGATTTCGTTTTATGCAGAGGCTGTATCAGTTTATCTTTGATATGCAGCGGAACTTCTTCGGCAGTGACACTGTTGTCAGCACTGCAAACAAAAAGTTGATTACAGGGAGGAATTATCTAGATTGCCTGTCTCTTTTAGAATTCAGAGATATCACAGCACCGAAGAACAAAAGAAGGGACTCGCCCGGCGCACGCTTGTTTATAAGATAATATCTTTTACGATAAGTCCCCGTTTCCAAGCCCCGCCCCAAACAATATAAATGTATATGAGGAAAAACTAGGCCAAGTTTGAGTCAGAATTTCAATAGGCCGCATTTTGTTTAGACTTGCAGTTTTTTGGCATCGAGCACCAGCAGACCCAGAATATCAATCACACTCTTATTCTTATGTCTCCACGGCGTGTTTTGAATGAAACACTAGTTTGCTCTTTGGAGGAAAAAACAGTACAGAAATCCCTGCTAGAGGCAAATGTCACATTTTTTCTTTTCAGTTTCATAAATTATTTCTCTGATGTGAAGTAATGGTGATTTTTTTCCCCGCCTCTCTCTCCTGCTATGAATACCTCGACATTTCTGAGACCTGCGTGACCTTTCAATGCATTAAACAGAAACATTAACTGCTGTTTTGCTTGCTGATTAATTTTACACTTTTATTGAAATGATGCTCCGATACAGTTCAGACTAAAAAAACAAAAAAAGAAACATGGTGATGATGGCTCATAACGTATTTGGTTTATTAATGGATCTGTGTTTACAGGCAGAATGGTGAACCGTTAAAACAGGAGTGTCAGCTGTGTGTTGTGAGCTCCCAGCTTCCTTCAGAGAGCTGCATTCACTCAGCCAGGATGCTTTGTTAGTCGTGTTGAAGAAGAAGAATAAATGATGAGTCTGTGAGAAGAGAGGTCAGCCATGGAACCAGTTCAAATGAAAGCACTCTGATTATTTAAAGTGGGAATCCAGCTTCTCTCGGAGTTACAGCTGCATACTGATTTTTAATCAGTTGAGATTTTGCCTCCAAATAGAACTAGGGCATTTTCCCTCTTGGGTTATTAAGAAATTATTTTTGGTTTTGGGCCCTTATAGTTTGTAAAACACAGAGTCCTCTGTGAATAGAGGGGCTACTGGGTGCAGAATCATTTAAAAGTGTTAGAATGGCAGGCTGCATCTGAATGAAACCCCTCAGAAGCACATTTCAGCCCTCACAGCTGATTGACTCCTGGCTCAGCCTCATTAGTGAGTTTGGAGAGGAAATTTTTGTGCAGGTGGGGTGGAGAGGGAGTTTCACAGAGCATGAAGGCCAAACGCGCTGCATCTCATGACAACACCAAGGACACTGTTGTGCCGACTGCAGAACCACAGCAAAGCCCTTGGCTCATATAAAATGCAGCTTCACATAATGAGAGTGAGTTGAAAACTCATAAACCAACCTGATAATGAGGCTTTCCCTCAATATCTGTGACATTTTTCCTATAAGACTCATCTGTGCGTTTAATAGACAACAAACATCTGTGCTGTTTGAGTCTAATTTGTGTGGTAATTGCTAGAAGAGGGCAGAGTGAGTGAATCACGCTTTTCTATTTTTTTTTGTCAATAGCCATTAAAGTTTTTAGAGAGGTAATAAGATAGTTATTCATTACAGTATGCATTACTGCCATAATTCAACTGCTGATATTAAAGTGTAGTTACAGGACTGCTACCCAGTTAAAACCATGTGCTGTGACTTTTCTGAGTTATGGAGTTCTGGTGTTGGCCCACCTTGCACTTCTAGGCTGCTGTATTAGGCTTTAGCTGCTCCGTGACCCAGAACAGGACAGAACAGAGAAGTTGGTGTCCAGATGAATTATGCAAGATAAAAATAAAGATGTTTCAGCATGGTTCTCACTTCTGTTTCCCATATGCTCATCAACACAGCAGTATCAAAGATGTCAAAGATGGTGATGATGATGATGGTGATGATGATCATGACAATGACGATGATGATGATGATGATGATGATGATGATGATGATAACGGTGATGATGATTGGTGATTCTGATGCTAATGATGATGACGGTGATAATAATGCTGCTGCTGATGATGATGATGCTGATGTTGGTGATGCTGATGTTGGTGAAGATGATGCTGCTGATGCTGGTGATGCTGATGTTGGTGATGCTGATGTTGGTGAAGATGATGATGCTGATGCTGGTGATGCTGATGTTGGTGATGCTGATGTTGGTGAAGATGATGATGCTGATGCTGGTGATGCTGATGTTGGTGATGCTGATGTTGGTGAAGATGATGATGTTGATGCTGGTGATTGGTGATGCTGATGATGATGACGGTGAAGATGATGATGCTGATGCTGATGAAGGTGATTGGTGATGGTGATGCTGATGCTAATATGATGACGGTGATAATGATGCTGATACTGATGATGGTGATAGTGATTGGTGATGCTGATGATGACAGTGATGATGCAGCTGCTGATGATAATGATGATGATGGTGAAGATGATGATGATGATGATGATGATGATGATGAAGGTGATGATGATGATGATGATGGGCTATGTTTTTATCCATTAAAGTGCATCAGTGGTCAGTAAAAAAACTCTTCTAGCAAATGTTCCCTTGCACATGAACTGGAAAACACATTTTATGGTAAGACATTTATAGAAGACTGCACAGATTCTTGCAGCTTTGTCACAATTCAAATGTTAAAAACTGTTCCTGTTAAAGTTATTGGACACTTCACAATTTTTTTCAATAAGAATGAAAGCTTGTAATGATCAATACTTTGGATTAACAGTGATCATTACCCTTCATGCTTCAGTGCAACATCCTGACAGGAGGTAATGTTTCACTAGATGATGCAGCTTGTTCATCATCGTGAAAATATAAGACTGAAGACTGGAAGACGATACTAAAGTCTGATCAGAACAAGGTCATTTTATTGTCCATTAACAGTGATTCAGGAAGGGCAATATATGTGAAGATCTGCCAAAGTAAAATATGACAAACAACTCTAAAAGAGATCACTCAGTATAATATCTCCAATAGTCACAAGCTGCCGCAGAATTACTGGTCATGTTGGTAAATATCTTTTTATGAATGCAACAACCTCAAAACATCCATCCATCTGTTTATTCCTCAGAATAGACGAGGGATCTGGTGCAGAGACACCCTGGACATGTCTCCAGTCCTTCTCAGGGACACACAGAGACAAATGAGACTAACAACCAAGCACACACTCACCTGCATGTTTTGGTCTGTGGAGTAACTACATACGTTTTTATTGGTATCAGTTGCATCATGTCCACTGCAGCTGGAGCGATGCACCTGCCCCCACCTTTATGAGGTTGGTTCTTTTTGCAAGCATGTCACACGACTGTTGCTTGTTGAGTTGTTCTCTATGAAAGGCATGACAGCTGCAGCCTATAGGCTAATGAGTGCACTTTTACTGGTTAAACTAAAAATTACCACAACACTAATCTGCAATAAATTACACCAACTGCAACTTGAAGACAACACCAGGTCTCACTTTTGCTTCACAAAATGATTCTTATGATGTGGGTTACTTTAAAGGGACCATTGCATGGGTCTTCTCATGTCCATTTGTACACGCCACAGGTATGAAGAACAAAACACAGTAACAACAATATTGCTGCCTACTGTCTACTTCCTGTTTATGGTTTCTAAGTTACATTTTAAAAGATAGAGGGAGGCCAAAAGCAAAGGTTTAGTCACACACATTAAAGGCACACTACCTCTTTTTTCCTTTTTATAAATTCAAAATGGAATTGCATCCAGAATCAGTTCCTTTTTGACGTTACATCGTTCATTGTCCAGTAGTATGTGGAGACAGTTCGAAAGACAACCATAGATTCTGCCCCACGATGAAATCATATTTTCTCTCTTCAAGTGAAACTAAATTGTCTTCTTGCACAAATTGGCACATTTGTGATCATACTTATAAATCTGTAATGCTCTTTTTAAAGAATCCTCAACATAAGTGACCACATTTGGCTCAAGAACTTTTCTGACCCTCAAAGCCCTCGTCTTCTCTGAGCCGTCTGGTTCTTTGTGCTAAGCAGAAGCAGCGGAGTAACCTGGCAAGCCATCCTATATATGTGAATATATAGTCTGGCCACGACCCATAGAGAGATCTCAGTCATGAGGTGGAATCTATGGTTGTCTTTCAAACTGTCTCCGCACGCTATTGGACAATAAACAATGTGACATACTCACTTATAGAGCGCTGTGATTGGCAAGGGGTCTGCTGAGGTTCCAGTGGAGCGTGGCTAGACCGACATGCAGAGCAAAGTAATTTTGCTGCTGTCTGTCCAGATTTCTAGGCTAGCAGTGGAGATAAATAATCAGTTAAAAGCTTTGAAGAACTCATCACCTTTCAACTCTTAATCGTGACCAGAAATGATGAATAGCTACACAAAGTTTTTGTTAGCTCTCAACAGTTTTATTTGAGCTTGAATCTCAAAACTTTAGTATTGTGCTCTTTTCCCTTTTTATAGAAACATTTCATTTCCTCTGTCTCATGGTAGCTTGTACACCAAAAACACCAAGCATCGAGCTCGTTGGTGAACCCTGTAGTGAGCTCTATGCTCCACATCTGACTGCCTGAGAGTTTGGTGCAAACGGCTGTTTTCAACCCACTGAGGAAAAATACTCTTGGGGAGTGGAGAAATCTCTCAGTTTGTTGTTATTAATATTTTATGTAATTGTAAATATATAAAAAACGAAAAACTGACACCATCCCAGCTTGTGAGAAGAGAATAAAAGTACAAGAAGTGTGTGTGTGCATGTGTGTGTGCATCTGCATGTGCATCACAGTGCACTGCAGTCCAAATTCAACCAAATGTAACTTTGCAGTAAGATTCAAAAACTGTTTTCTCAGGCAGCATTTAAAACAAATTAATGAGTTTTGGGAAACAGCATCAGCATTCCTGCTTCTGATGTGCAAGCTGCTTCTCTCTTCTGGTCCTCTTCTAGTCTCGTTTTGGTAGATTTACAACTGAACTAAACACAAATATAATCAGCAAACTTCATACTACAAGGGGAAAATAAGAGCTACACTGAGACATCTGAAGAAACTGGATTCATAGAAGTCAAAATATGGTCAAAATATGAAAAATATTCATACATCAGGTGAACCAAAGAAGCAGAGCAGTTTTTACTCTGGGGAGTGATAAAGACCCATCTTGTTCAGTAAATGATAAATGACCTGCACTTGTAGCACCTTTCTGAGTCAGAGGACTCCAAAGTGCTTTACAACACATCACCATTCACACACACACACACACACACACACACACACACACACACACAGGTGGTGATGAGCTAAGTGTCTTGCTCATGACTGACACTGGTACGGTAGCCCTGAAGTGCAAACCACACCAACAAATCACTAAACAAAACAACAAATTGAGAAACACAAACAAATTCAAAAACACAACAACAAAATTGAGAATCATAAAAACAAAATTGAGAATCACAAAAACAAAAGTGAAATCACAAACACAAAAGTGAAATCACAAAAACAAAAGTGAAATCACTAGGGTTGTAACGATGCTTCGAAAATGCTGTAAATGCTGTTGTAAAAATGCTTCGATTTAAAATCGGTGCAAACTAGTTTAAATATCCATCGTTCACAAAAGCAAATTAAGAATCACAAAAGCAAATTGAGAAGCACAATTACATTAAGAAAACCGGAAAGGGTAGGTACCAGTCAGCAACAGGAGACATCACTGATTGGACGACCGAGCTGTTTGTCTTTGGAACCTGAAGTTACTCTGCCTGTAGCGCATTTCGTTTGAAGAACGATGGGATGTTTTGTCCTAACTGTGGGAAAAAGCTTGTTGAGGAGTCACCGAAATTTGCAGCGGCAAGAGGCTTTATGACGCATCTATCATCAGAGACACTTCACTTCCATCGAGTAAGGTAATAAGCATAATAAAAGGTTCAAGTACTTATGGATGTATTAGCTTAGCTTTAGCTTTTTCCAGACCATAGCAGAGCAGAGGGTTGTTCCATGAAGCAAGCTCAGAAAATCGAGGCTCATTTGAAAACGCATGCAGCTGTCAAAATGACAGTAGTGAAGGTTTGGGTGCTGTAACCTCACAGCTAGAGTGCCACGGACCAGGCTTGTCCACAAGCATATTGCATAGTGAATGAGCTGAATGCCTGCAGGTTAGCCTTGACCTAGTGAGCTAAATCAAATTCTTGTCTTGCAAAGTTTGTATATATATTCACATATATAGGATGGCTTGCCAGGCTAGGTTAGCCTCGTTCCTGGAACAGAATTTGGGGCAATTGAGCTGGGATTTTCAGAATGAGCGTGACTTTTGGGATTAGCTCTCTTCGTGGAACAGCCCCCTGAGCCCCCTGAGGCAGAGTAACTTCCGGTTATAAAGACAAACAGCTCAGTCGTCCAATCAGTGATGTCTCCTGTTGCTGATTGGTACCTACCCTTTCCGGTTTTATTAACGTAATTGTGCTTCTCAATTTGCTTTTGTGATTTCACTTTTGTTTTTGTGATTTCACTTTTGTGTTTGTGATTCTCAATTTTGTTGTTGTGTTTCTGAATTTGTTTGTGTTTCTCAATTTGATGTTGTGTTTAATGATTTGTTGGTGTGGTTTGCACTTCAGGGCCACCGTACCAGTGTCAGTCATGAGCAAGACACTTAGCTCATCACCACCAGTGTGTGTGTGTGTGTGTGTGCGTGTGTGAATGGTGATGTGTTGTAAAGCACTTTGGAGTCCTCTGACTCAAAAAGGTGCTACAAGTGCAGGTCATTTATCATTTACTGAACAAAATGGGTCTTTATCACTCATCCATAGGGTTGTAACGATGCTTCGAAAATCGATTTAAAATCGGTGCAAACTAGTTTAAATATCCATCGTTGTAGGAAAAAAAGAAAATCGATTCACAACGGGCTGCCAGAGACAACTAGCAGTTTTAAAGCTAATGTAGGTTTATTTATGAAGTGCTAGCGTCTCAAATCTTTGCCTTACCTGTATTGTTGAAGGTGCCTTACCCCTGATTTGACCCTTCTATAGAGCTGCTACCATACGTTCTGTTTAGCTTCAGATTATAGACACTGAATCCGGCATTTGAAGTGGGATCAGTACAGTGTGTGTTAATCTGTCTCTGGTAAAACACGAGGAGGATTACGGCGCCTGGGCCTAATGAACTAGATTGAAATGTAAATGTGGCTCACTTGAAAGTAGGTGTTTACGGTGGAGTTTGTTTGTATTTCTGCTTTAACAAGGACGTTGAATGACCTTGTTTGAAGGCAGCATATTGGAAAACACGCTCAGATTTTGTAGGAGGCAGCTTTTCTTTTCAGCCTGGCCAAATTTATCCTGAAACATTTAAACATTTATTTGAATGTGACATTAAACGACTTCAGCACATCACATTATAGACTTACAGCATCAGTTTTCTGTTCATGATTTACTATGTGGATCAGAAACGAGGACTTCATGACCCAGTGGATCTGGATTTTATTGTGACTTTGCCCCAATTACTGTTCTTTCATAAATAAACACATCATCTTAAAGACGTCTCGTTGTGCCCTATCTGTGGATCTGAACACTAGCAAGCCAACATCATGGAAATGCATTTGCCTACTGAAACGAAATGATCAGCTTTAACTGGAATCATCTAGTAAAAAGTTATGTAAAAATGCAGCACCACATGATGGATGATATGCACTCCAGCTCATGGAATCAGATGAATACAGAATGGATTAAAGGACTGAGTTAATGATCTT
Organism: Aphyosemion australe; assembly: GCA_006937985.1. Taxonomy (NCBI): domain Eukaryota; kingdom Metazoa; phylum Chordata; class Actinopteri; order Cyprinodontiformes; family Nothobranchiidae; genus Aphyosemion; species Aphyosemion australe. Next base: position 281,261 of record SSNS01000548.1, on the reverse strand, counting down.
GCATTGTGATTTTACATTAATGTCAGGCAGCCGGATTGGTTTTGTGAAGAGACAATGCCACACTCCAAAAATGAGAGGGCACTGAAATTATGTAAAGTAGAAGCGAAAGACCTGATAGAAAAAGTCCTGCAACATTTTCATGTGCTGACTGACTCTTGCTATGAATGCATGATGATCATTCAAGTATTTGCTTGTAATTTCATCAATTTAAGAACAAAACTTTTAATGGCAGTTGTGTTAGCAGGGTACTTGAGGCAAAGATCCAACTTTAGAAGGTGGACAAAGTTGTTGGCTTGGCAAGCCATCCTATAAATGTGAATATATAGTCAGGCCACGACCCATAGACAGCTCGGTTGTGGGGCGGAATCTATGATTGTCTTTCAAACTGTCTTTGCACGCAATTGGACAGTGCTAGGACCAATCAGAGCAATGAGCAATGTGACAAAATCATCTCTACGGATGTCAGTCAACAAGGCAGTTCGCCATACACCGCTGAAGAACAAGCAAATACATCCTTTTTCTAAATAAATGACTTAAGTACCTCTAAAGAAAAGCTCAAGTCTAAATCTTCCAAAGTTGATGCCAAAGACGATTCAAATGTGCGCCATTCCTGAGCCGACGCCATCTCTGAAGTTTTCTCCATGACATCTCTCTACAAATGACCTAAAGTTGTTCAGGGCAGTGGTAGACCTGCTGAGGCAACACTGGAGCGTGTCTAGACCGACCTGACAAGCAAAATCTTTTGCTACTGCTACTCTTTGTCTAGATTTCTACACCAGTAGTTCCCAACCTAGGGTCCGGGACTCCCCAAGGGGATCCCCACGAGATTGCAGGGGCTCACCACAATTTTGCCTGTGCTGAGGTTGCGAGTTTATAAAGATTATATTTGTAAAAAATACATTTATAAAATCCCAACAACACACCCAATAATATAATCAGGACTCTGTGTACGAGTTATAACTCTGTATGTTTGTGTAAAACTTGTAATGAAATTACTGTAGATGTGTGTATGGGGGAAAGAGTTGGGGTTGGGGGGGCCCTGGATCGTCTTGGACACAAGCAAGGGGGTCCTCTTGGAAAAAAGTTTGAGAACCACTGTTCTAGGCAACAAGGTTGTGGCTTCGACCGAGTAATTAAACTCCTGCAACATTCAGCTTCTGCATTTTGCTCTTATGCATAGTTAATGTTAGGGTTAGGGTTTAGGGTTAGGGTGAACATGTTGATAGGCCTGACTGATTTACCCTCCTAATTGTTTGCAGGACTTGTTCAAGTCATGTGATTTAATCATGCTTCTAAATGATTTACTGTTGGACAGTAAAGTATCTATTAACTGTAATGTGTGTTTATGTTTTCACCTCAAATCACAATAGATTAGTAAAAACAAGTTGAGCTTCATTGGAGTAGATGTTACTAGCAGTTTATTTGTGGATCTGTGATCTGTTAGTCAGGTCTTCAGCAGGTTCTCAAACCAAACATCACTGCTTATTTAAATACCTTTGAAATGTAATCCTTCCCATCTGGTTCAGTGAGTTTTCCTTTTCCCAATAATTTTTATCATTTACACGAAATGCAAATTTGTCAGCCGTGTGAATTACAACCAAAACAGTAACAAGCATTTTTATTATTATTATTTTTTTAAATAAAACTAGAACCACAATCTTGAAGGCTGCCCTCTGTGAAAATAAAAAAGCGAAGGCGTCGGTTGTTTGTCTCACTAATGTCACTCATTTTACTTTTAAAACAGGAACATTTTAGAAAATGTGCTCTTGAACTGAACCTGCCCAGCTTTAATGGAAGCTGTGTCATTGGAGTTGGGAGGCTGCAGCCCTCCAGGGATCTTTGATAAAAAGCCATTATTTTCCTGTGGGCATTACCTGCTACTTTACAAAATATAATGGACTTAACATGGTGATCAAGCAGTTTTGTGTGCTGTATTTTATTCACCATATTTAGATTCGTCCCTAAAGGCAGATCGATGCTAAAAGAATTTTTATAACTCTAAACGATAGGCGCAGGCACAAACCATAAACTGTAGTGTGTCAGCGTGTGGAAGGACACGGGTGGTGATGTGCCTTCACACAGGCTAACGTCCTCACATAACAGAAACAGGACTTACAGATGTTTTAAGAGTTCTTATGTCTACTCTTCCTGAGGGAACTGTTTTCTTTACGTAGTCTGGCTGAGGAACACTGAGTGTGTGAGAGGCCATCTTTGAGTTGTTTTTCTATTAAATATTATAAAGTTGCAAAACACATCTATGGAAACCTAAAGGATTGCAACCAGCCCCATTCTGTCCCAGTGGGATGCACCTGGATGGCCTAAAAAGAGATCCTGATGAGATGCCCATCACGTTGGGGATACTGAATCCAAATGGGTCATGTTTAGAGTCCCCCTTGCAAATGCAGCTTTCAGGAGTCAGAAAGACATGGGGGCCTGTCACGGTGGCAACCATAAGACTCGTTAGTGAACACCAGCGGTGATGGAAGCTGTCAAGTTGAAGGAGGAAACCTAAGGGCTTGGCTGTCCCAGAGGAACCCTGAAGCAGCTGACAGGAACTTAATGGCCTGAAGGACGGCAGATTCTGTGGATGCAGAAGCAAATATTTTGGTCTCGTTTGGAAAAAGGTGGGATGCCCCCTCTAGGGTCAAGAGTAACTTTTTGCCTCAAGCACAGAAATGGAAGTTTGGCGTTTTGTTAATGAGTGACTGAGGTAGACCAACAAATCTGGCCTTCATCAGTAGCGGTATGGGTGTTGGTGAATGCACAGGACTTTGTTTTGTTTGCTCTTTTACATTCTAACCCTTACATGACCCAAAGAATAAGACACTGGATACAAATCCTGAAATGGGCATTAAAAATCTTGTAGGAGGCTGATGAGATGGGACACAGAGCCTGAGAAGGCTGGAAAATCAGAACTGCTGTTTCATGCATAAGTACAAAAACATTCAGAACTTTTCCTTCTACAGCTTAAAAGGAAACCCATTCATTCACAGTCTAACACTGAGGCTCCGTTACCTCTACTTCTGGGCAAATTCAAAGGAGGAGAGGATCCCACAGCTCTCCAGGAGAAGGGTACCAGAGCCCAAGCTATGGATGGAGGTGAATTCACCGTTACCAGGTTGGTCTTGCTTGTTGTATTATTTGAGGGTTAACTGGACTGGGTCACTTTGCGCCAGTTTCTAGACGACCTTTGGAATACAATCTGGTTTAAACTAGCTGGAATTGTTTTGTCCAGTTCCACAATTACTTACTTAGGTGAAAACACCCAAGGACTCTTTATGTTTTCAGTTAGAATAAGGGCCGTTATATACCTGCTGTTTGGCGACGCGTACGTCTGGTTTAGAGGTCTTTCGCACCATCTACGATACTGCTGCTGTCTTTTTTCTGCCGTAATCTCAAAATTAACCAGTTACTGATTTTGTTTATTGATGCCATGTTTGTTTTGGTTGCCCCGACTCTTTATCCGGTCTGAGTACTCTCTTTTGCCCCCTAGTGGAACACTCCGGTACTACATGCAGTGCAGCGATGTGTAGCAGCAAGTATATGAACAAAGATGCAGCCTGCGCCAACGCGAGGTTAAACAGCAAATATATCACGGCCCTAAGACGTGGCATGCAGTCTCGCCTTACACACATAGTCTCCTGGTTTTAAAACATTAGGAAGATGCCAACACTTGAAGGTGTGGCGACCCAGACAGGGGTGGTCTATATTAGATCATGTTAGCTAAAGCTCTGGTTACTTTTTGGAGACAACCCAAAGAGTCCAGGCCTTTTCTCCGAGCGTCTCTCCATCGTGAGGCAGTGCTGGCCAGTTCTGACCGAGATGCAGCCACCCGTAAACCGGATCATGGACTCAACCTCAACGCAAGTTGTGGTTTATTTCTTGAGGACCCATTTCTTTAGTGACATCTGCTCCTCGTGTTGTAGAGACTTCCATTGTTTCCAGCATGTTCTGACACGTTTCTCTGTAATGATAAAGTGGGCTGTCAGTACAGAGTGACTTGATGGACATTTGTCCAGCTGTTGTTGCCTCGGGCAACTACGCTAACATTAAACTCTTTCCCACTTTTTAAAAAGCAGCAATTGGTTTGTTGCTCAAACAAATTCTGAATATGGAGTTGTGAGACTTTGATTTAGGGCTTTGGTCAAATCCCTTCAAATAATTAATTAATATTTAATTTTTTTTTAAAAGTGTCAACATGAGTATCCTGCTGTCAAACACTTTTGACTAACCTAACATTAACTGCAGAATAAAACAGGAAATAAAATGATGACAAAACGATGCCATTTAGTGAATCCCTGAAAGCTTTTGTTAGAATTGTGTCTTTTGTTGTGCAAGCTCAATTATTTTGTGTGATTTTTATTGCTTTTATTGAGTTTTTGCAGACTGGCTTTTATACATTACACTTTGATTTACATGTTTTATAACTACTCTAGACTATATAGACTATATAGCTAGATGGACTTAAGTGAACTTTCCCTTTAATGCAGTATATACAGTAATTATCTCAACCTACATGTGTGATACCTCACCTTCACTTTAACGCCAACACACTGCATTTATTTACAGTAACGCTCCATTTTTCCTTCTGTGTGTGTGTGTGTGTGTGTGTGTGTGTGTGTGTGTGTGTGTGTGTGTGTGTGTGTGTGTGTGTGTGTGTGTGTGTGTGCTGGGCCCAACACTAATGCTAACACAAGTAACTTAACTACCAAACAACTAAATCAGACTCACTAAATTTGTGCACTCCGTATAGTCAACTAAAGAGTCAAGTTCATAAAAATTATAAATGTTTGGTTGTACATACAAATCTAGAATATTCAGCGATTAACAATATGTGAACCATCCATCTATCCATTTATCCATCCATCATCTTCTGCTGTTCCATGGTCAGGTTGCAGGGGCAGCAGCCTAAGCAGAGAGGCCCAGACTTCCCTCTCCCCAGACATTTGGGCCAGCTTCTCCAGGGGACTCCCAAGGCATTCCCTGGCCAGCCGTGAAACATAGTCCCTCCAGCGTGTCCTGGGTCTTCCTTTAGGTCTCCTCCCAGTTGGACGTGCCTGGAAAACCTCACCAGGGAGGCGTCCAGGAGGCATCCCAACCAGATGCCTGAGCCACCTGAGCTTTTCACCTCTAAGGGAGAGCCCAGACACCCTGCGGATAAAACTCATTTCAGCTGCTTGTATCTGCAATCTCATTCTTTGGGTCACTACCCAAAGCTTGTGAGCATAGATGAGGGTTGGAACGTAGATCAATTGGTAAATCGAGAACTTAGCCTTCCAGCTCAGCTCTCTCTTCACCACGACAGACCGGTACAACGCTCGCAGATGCAGCAACAATCCACCTATTGATCTCCCACTCCATCTTTCCCTCACTAGTGAACAAGACCCCAAGATTCTTAAATTCTACCCTTTTGCGAATCAGCACCATGGTCTCAGATTTAGAGGAGCTGATTCTCACTCGGCTGCGAGCCGCTCCAGCGAAAGCTGGAGATCACTGTCTGATGAAGCCAACAGGACCACATCATCTGCAAAAAGCAGAGACCTGATCCTTAGGTCACCAAAACAGATCTCAACACCTTGGCTGTGCCTAGAAATCTTGTCCATAAAAGTTATGAACAGAATTGGTGACAAATGGCAGCCTTGGCGGTTTCCAACTCTCACTGGGAATGAGCCCGACTTACTGCCAGCAATGCGAACCAATCTCTGATCCTACTGGTCATACAGGGACCTAACAACCTGAATCAAACAGCCTGGTACTTCATACTCCCGGAGTACCCCCCACAGGGCCCCTCGAGGGATGCAGTCAAATGCCTTTTTAAATCCACAAAACACATGTACCGTATATTGGTTGGGCGAAATCCCACGCACACTCCAGGCCCCCTAAGGGTATAGAGCTGGTCCAGTGTTCCACGGCCAGGACAAAAACCACATTACTCCTCCTGGATCCTGAACCCATGATGGGCACAGAAGTCCAATAACAAAACACCACTCAGATTCAGATCAGGGGCCATTCTTCCCAACCCTACACTCCAGGTCTCACTGTCATTGCCCACATGACCATTGAAGTCCCCCAGGAGAACAATATATGAACCTTTTATTTAAAGAAAGATAAACAGTTAATTTAACATAATTATTACAATTTAACCTCTTGTTTGCTGCATGAAAGCAAGAAATCCGTCACAATGCTGGACCTCATGAATGGAAAGGAGTCATAAAATTCAGCCTGTCAAGTTGAATATGGTGTCCTTTTACTGGCTGTGAAGCTTTTTTGTACTTTTATGTCGGACTTTTTTGCAGTTCCTGTGGGGGTGCATTGCTCCAACGAATCAGTGATATCTTCACATACCGTCCTTTAGTAGAGGACAGCATGTTTTCCCTCTACCTCTCCAACTCCAAAGTCTCTAAAGTTTCTCTTTATACCCAGATGTAGATGAGATTTTGAATTTTTGTGCAGAGTGGAGACTCTTAGTGGGCACAGCCTATTTGCAGCTATTTGCACATTTAAATGGAGGCATGTCAAGAGGAGTGCATCGTGATTCCTCGTGTGCCAGTGTCTCTATTCTACTCTGAATATGTGAAAAATCTGTTGGATTGAGATGCAATAAATGAAAACATTTATTTTTTACTTTTTTTTTTTTTCATATTCTAGTTCAGGGGTTCTCATTCCTGTTCCTGCAGGGCCAATATCTGGCATGGTTTAGTTGTTTTAATCAGCAGGTGATTAACAGGCTTCTGCAGAGGTTTAGTGTCCAGCGTGTTGGTTTAGCGTCCAGGAAACAGCAGAGAATGTCTCGACTAGTAGAAGCTAACCGTTAGCATTAGCAACTCCACCACACAGCAGAACTCCTTCAGGTTTGTGTTACTTGTGGAGATGAAACATCAACGTTGCAGAGAAAACAGAGTCAGTGGTAGAGTCGTGTTGCTGTTAGCCAATCAGAGGAGAGATGTCTGAATATCAGGAATTAAGAGTCCAAATCCTGTCGTCTGAAGCTACTTCCTCCTCCAGCTGACTTCTCTGTCCTCTAACAGGAGCATCTGAGCTTTTTTCCCCAGAGAACAACTTACCAGATATTCATTTCTACTAGAGACCACTGCAAATGTATTAAAAATACGAGAAAGGTTCACCTTTAATGTCAATCCCACAGTAAAAATACAAATGTTATTGATAATGCTACAAAAACGTCAAATAAAAAAGCTTGAAAACTGTTTTGGTCATATTCAGTTGCACAGCCCTGAAAATGTTTGTATTTTTATTATGCACCATTGAAAGTAATGGGTGGTTTAATAAGACTGAGTAATTAGTTTTCACTATTAGAGATATCTGGGAGTTTCTGACATCTGATGGCAGCATAATATTCCATTGCCACCATTTTCTCAGTTACAAGCTCACAGGGCATCGTTCTCAGTGTTGGCTCAGTTTCCTCATCTGTTAATCCCAATAAATGAGCAGTCTTTCAGTCGCTTCATTGTTGTAGCACTTGAAGTGTCAACATTGTGTTTTCAGTCACTCTTATCCTGCCTGCTGAGCAGCACAGAGAATTTCGTTTTTCCCCATGAAAAGTGTTAGTGTCACGCTCTGCCCACTGAGATATGCACAACCACAGAGTAACCTGACAGTGCCTCAGATTTGCATTAAAGTCTTTCTGATGTCATTTTAAGAATCTGGAATGGCTTTCATGCAAATGGTAAAACTCTCTCATGTGTCTGCCTGTCTGGTGATTTAGGGGACTTCTTAAAATGATTTTGCTGCATTGCAGTTCAAACCATTCAGCTAACTCGCTCTTTATGACATCAACCCTGCTAGAGTTGCACGGAATTGCAAATCAGTGGCTGGTGACAGTCTCTGTCATGTTTGCAATGAGAGAGAGAGACGAGGAGAGGGAGAGAAGACAGGAAGCTAAAACAATATCTAACACCTGCAAATAGAAACTGTCAAAGCTTGATAATAAACCTGGAGGACGCTGAGCAGAATCAAGCCTAAGCTCTTTAGTGTTGCTGCTTAATGAGTTTTTCAATGACACAACTCAGTGAAATGGAAAGAAGACTGGCTCTTGTGATTCAGAGAGAGACCCTGCTCCTGTGACCCCTGTAAGGAATCTGTGAGTATTGGTGGTCGTACATTTTGCTTCTCAGTGACCAAGATCTTATAAAATATCATAAGTGGAGTCACCGCCATGGATGGGTGCCTGTCTCTTTCTCTGGACAGTGCAGGGAGCTGACCAGAGACTTGAGCACGTTCTTCTTTTATTGCAGACAAATGAAATCTTTAAATGAGCCCCTCATCTTTTGTACTGTAGTAGTGGAAGTAGAATTTAAGGAAGACAGTGATAGTCATTACATTCAAATGGAATTAATTTTATTGGGGGACAGAGTTTGACTTCATGGAATGGATTTTGGATTTAACTTCTTTGGGTATGGGCAGCAGTAGCTCAGGAGGTAGAGCGGGTTGTCTAGTAATCGGAAGGTTGCAGGTTCGATCCCGGCTCCGGCCAGAGAATGCTGCTGTGTGTCCTTGGGCAAGACACTTAACCCGCCTTGCCTGCTGGTGGTGGTCGGAGGGACTGGTGGCGCCAGTGCTCGGCAGCCTCGCCTCTGTCAGTGCGCCCCAGGGCAGCTGTGGCTACATCGTAGCTCATCCCCACCAGCGTGTAAATGTGTGTGTAAATGGGTGAATGACTGATTGTGTTGTGAAGCGCCTTGGGGGGTTGTAGAACCCTAAGAAGGCGCTATACAAATACAGGCCATTTACCATTTTTACCATTTACTTTGTTAAATACCATACCGTACCATACCATACCATACCATGCCATACCATACCATGCCATACCATACCGTACCGTACCATACCATACGTACCATACTGTACATACCGTACTGTACCATACCATAACATACCATACCATATCATACCATACCGTACCATACCATACAGTACCATACCATACATACCGTACTGTACCATACCATACCGTATTGTACCATACCATACTGTACCGTACCATACCATACCGTACTGTACTGTACGTACCATACCGTACCGTACCGTACTGTACATATCATACCGTACCGTACATACCATACCATACCGTACCATACCATACCACACTGTACATACCATACCATACGTACCGTACATATCGTACCGCACCATACCGTACCATACCATACCGTACCATACTGTACATACCATACCGTACCGCACTGTACATACCATACTGTACCATACCGTACCATACATACCATACCGTACCATGCCAATTTATTTCTAGAGCACATCAAAACACAGCATGAGAGCTGACTGAAATGCGGTACAATAAAACAGACTTAAACTACAATAAATAAAACAGATAAAACAGTCAACAACACAGAGCTAGGAAAAAATAATTAATCACTGGCCAAACACCAAGACATAGGAGTAGAATAGAATAGAAGTAGGGCAGCAAACATAAAGGCCCGCTTCCCCTGTTATTTAAATTTCACCGTTATTTATATTTCATAGTGGGTATGAGGAGTAACAGCAGATCAACAGACCTCAATGTGCATGCAGGAACGTACGGGGCAATGAGATCCGACAAATAGGACAGAGCAAGACCATTCAAAGCTTTAAAAACAAAGGTCAGGACCTTGAACTTTATTCTGAAAATCAATCGGGAGCCAGTGGAGATGCGCCAGGACAGGTGTGATGTGATGACATCTATCGGTATTGGTCAAAAACATTAGCCTTGCAAGCCATCCTATATATGTGAATATATAGGATGGCCACGAACCATTGACGGCTCTCAGTCGTGAGGCGGGATCTACGATTGTCTTTCAAACTGTCTGCACGCAATTGGATAGCGCTAGGACCAATCAGAGTAACGAACAACGTGACGTAATCACAGCGACGGAAAAGAGGGAGGCAGCAATAGCGTCTAACATCAATGATTTCTATCGTTTTTGTATGAAAAACATGTGAATATCAGGTGTACTGGGACATTGTACTACTTTGTTTGATAAAAATAAGAAGCCACTAAGTATATCCGACAGACTTACGCACGTTGGAGTCTAAATAATCCAATGTTGATAACAAAGCCGTTTCAAACGAACGTGGTTCCTGTGCCATGTTGCTTGGGTTCGCGGCCGCAGCTCTGACATCATCAGCTACTCCCGCTCTGTGATTGGCCCACATAATAGAGAGCTGTGATTGGCCCAACCAAAACTATAGCGAGTTGTGATTGGACAGCCACAGCGGCGGATCAGGCAGCGAGGGTTCCAATGAAGCGTGCCTAGACCAAACTCTGCAAAGCAAGAATTTGGTCTAGTTCACTAGGCTACAAAAACATGGCTTTACTTAGAATAAGAAGCTAAAGCCAAGTGCTCTGATTTTGGGGTTTGTTGTTGTTTGTTTCTGTTCAGCTCTCAAATATATATTCTTTAGCTGCATAAACCAAATACTGTAGCATTCAGTCAGCATAAAGAGTCTTCATAAAATTATTTTAGCCATGCAGCGATGGATTAATCCAACAGTATCACCAACAGTAAGTGTCTTTGGATTATCTTCAAACACCATATAGGATCAGAAGAGTTAATGATTTTTATTTTTGAAGACCAAATTCAATTGTTTTTTTAAACACATGTGCAGCGTCTCTAGTATAAATGAATGCCTTGCGAATCGATCTATGTGGGGTAACAAGCTCTGGAGCTCCTGGTTTCAGGAAGTAGAAATTAGCAAGAGGAGCATGAAGCAAAACACGAAAGGTATTCCTGATATTCAGACATCTCTCCTCTGATTGGATAACAGCAACTCGACTCTACCACTGACTCTGTTTGCTTTGCAACGTTGATGTTTTATCTCCACAAATAACACAAGCCTGGAGGAGTTCTGCTGTGTTGTGGAGTTGCTAATGCTAATGGTTAGCTTCTGCTAGTCAAGACGCGCTCTGCTCTCTCCTGGACGCTAAACCAACAACAGCCTTCCCTGTCAGGAGCCAAGATGGGTGAGTCCATGAATGCTAATTTTCAGCGTGACGTAGGCTGTGTCCAAATCCAGGGGTTGCGTGCTCATGGGTTCAGATTTTAAGACCAGTGACGTCACAGCGCCGCATCGAAGACCGTCCAAATACCAAGAATGCTCAGAACACGGTCTTGAAATGCGTTCTTCTTTTCCTCGATTTTGAGAATGGGTGCGGTGTAGTCTCCGTGGTCTCCTCACCTCCATAAATCCCGTGATGCACTGCGGGATTGATTTCTGTAGAAACGGGAGACGCAGCAGTAGAGCAGCAGTACGACTAGTTTATTCAAATCTGACTGTACAAAAAGTAAAAGCCTGAAGTGGTTGTGTTTTTAGGCGTTTCCCATTCTCATTAGGCCTGTAATGTGTGTTTGTATTCTTGTTCTTAATCACAGTTCATAAAATTGGTAAATCATAAATCATAAAATAAATTATACAATTAACCGTGAATAATCCAGCATCGTGGATCCATATTTTGTAATAGATTTTCTTTAAGGAGTAGGTGACAGGAGTAGGGGCGGGACTTTTATTTAAGGCTAGAATGTCCACATTCACAGCGGTTAACGTCCGGTCTAAGCGGTCACGGAAGAACACGTTCTCCTGAGACCAATGAGGACGGGTACTCATAAGCATGCAATCCCTGGATTTGGACACAGCCGTAGATCTGAGTGGCTTTTCTAAGCCAAGTGTTTCCATGTCTATTTTCTATCAGCGGCTAATGCAGGAAATAGGGGTAGAAGAACATTTTAACGTTCAGCATTTTAACGTCTCATCTTTAAGTCTGACAGGTTTCTCTTCATATTAATCAGTCTTTGCATTATAGGCCTTATCTCAGGGTGAGGATGCCAGGATGTCAAACTCCTAGTTTTAAAGGTGTCCTAGAATGCAGTTAATCAACAATCTAAAACAGAGCTTTGAGCCTCCTGTTACAACCCGGCTCGTGGGACTGCAACAAATGGAGGAGGACTGGACACATGGTAAAAGTTTGAGGTATTTTATTTAAAACTGCCTCCAAAAGGCTGCACGCAAAAGGCCACACAGGCAACAAAACACCCACAGGTGCAATCTGATCAGTCTCTTTTTCTGGAGTTGCACCAAGCAGTCTTTTATGCTGCACCCACAGGTGCAACCACTCAGAGTAATTGCTGCTTGATCACAGCCAGACCAATGACGAAGCAGAGGGGCGTAACACTCCAAAAAGCATAAGAAAATTTTTTTTGGCTTTTATCTGCCCCAGGAGCCCTGATACAGGCTATTCTAAACCCCCTTACTCAGGCCTTCAGTGAAAAGAGCTGTTGACCCCTCCCACTCGGCCAGGACATGCTGATTGGTTGGTTTCCCCAGAAGGCCTCAGACACATGCAGGTTTGAGGAGGCGTGGCTCCCCCTTATGACGTGTTAAGGAAGGCTTTCTCAGAACAGGAGGTTTTCTCTCACCTTTTTCAACTTTCTAATTTACATAAAAAGTAGGTCACACACGGCTTTGACTTTTTGGCATGCTGCTGTTGACCACCCAAGCTGTCTTATTCAACAACAACAAGGAAAATGTTGGTTTACATTCTAGGTCCCCTTTAAAACCTTTCCACTTGTGAAAGGCTTTAATTGGCTTTCCTAATTGAAAGAGGGTGCATTATTTTTAACAGTTAGTAGAGGAAAGTTTTTTCAACCAGTCATGATTTTAATCAAATATTTTTCTTATGTCTCATCTTATGCACCATCTTTTGATTCTGCCTAAAGCCTAATCCGTTTGGTTTGCGGTGCAGTGTTTGTAGGTCTTGGTCTGGGTTTCTGCAGGAGAACATTAGGCAGAATGGAAGCATTAAATAATATTAAACAGTTTAAAATGCTGACTCTTTAGGGTCCTTGTGTATCATGTGTCTCTTCTGAGAATTTAAACTGAAATTTCAATTACAGTATAGATTGTGTTTGTGAGCACTAGGCCACCTTTAACTCCTGGAGCTGCCCATGTTTCACACGTCTAAATTCTATTAAATGGTGTAAGGCTTGGCTTCATTACAAATGAAATGGTCTTGTGCACACTGGGAGAAGGAGAGAGGAGTGACTTATAAAAAAAATTGGTCCCAATATTACATGCTGTCACTTCTCTGAGATGTTCGTTGACTTTGACAGAAAAAAAAAACAGGTTGTAAGTGGCCCAACACCATTTATATCCGGCAATGACACTTGAGCCATATAATACTATAAGTGGAAAAAAAAGACCTGCAGCAATGTGGCTATGACCATATTTTTTCATGAACCTGAAGAGCCCTTACCCATTCCAGTTTAAAGTCGTGTCTGGCATACCTAGTCACTTGTTCACAACCTGTCTTTCAGAACTGTTAACAGAATTTCACCCATTTTTATAATGGTACACCACAAGGATGCACCCTCAAATCCATCCTACAGCCTATTCTTGCATGACCATATATTCACAGATAACAATGCAATAATAGGACACATCACCAGTGGAGGGAGGTAGCCAGTCTGGTGCCATGGATAAGATGAAGTGGACACGTGGTCACTGTTCATTTGGGTGTTTGATGTGGAAAGAGCAGCTTTAACTATACCAGGAATGTGCATTAACCAGGACCTGTCCTGCTCACTGGATCCACAGCAGGTTAAGATCAGATCAATTTCTCGTTTCTGCTTCTTACATTTGAGAAACATTTTAAAACTATGCCACTTGCTCCCTCGTTCTGATTTAGAGAACATTATTCATGCCTTTGTGTCTTTGAGATTGGGCTGTTCTGTTTACTGGTCAAGACAGATCTTCCATCTCAGGTCTGTATTTAGAAAGCAGCAGCAAAGCTCCTTAACAAATGTCTAGAAACCCACCCACATCACCCTTGTCCTATGTTCCTTACCCTGGTCCAGTTGAGTTTAGATTTTGTGTTAAAGACCAAATTTGCTCGTTGTGCCCAGCGTCATGGAGATAAAGAGTTCGGACACTCCCATAGGCTTCAACAGAAAGAATGGAATGCTGAAGTAACGTCGGCCATGGAGATCCCAATAGTTCCATCATTGAACGCTGTTCATTCTCGGTGTTTCGGAGTGTTTTTCCCGCAGTAAGATGATGAAATTACAGGAACACAGTATAGCTTTGCAGCTTTATATACACAATTCTCATAGTTTAAGTATCTTGGGGTTTTGTTCAGTGAGGGAAAAATGGAAAAAGAGATCGATAGCTGGATTGGTGCTGCGTCTGCAGTGATGCGGGCGTTGTACCAATCTGTTGTGGGGAAGCGAGAGCTGAGCTGGATCTACATTCCTACCCTCATTTATGGTCACGAGCTTTGGGTAGTGACCGAAAGAATGAGATCATGGATACAAGTGGTCAAAATTAGTTTTTTCCGCAGGGTGTCTGGGCTCTCCCGTAGAGATATGGTGAGAAACCTGGTCATCCGGGAGGGGCTCGGAGTAGATCCGCTGCTCCTCATCAAGAGGAGCCAGTTGAGGTGGCTCGGACATCTGGTTAGGATGCCTCCTGGACGCCTCCCTGGTGAGGAATTATGGGCACGTCCAACCAGGAGGAGACCTAAAGGACGCCTTGGGATTCCCCTGGAAGAACTGGCCCAAATGGCTGGGGAGAGGAAAGTCTGGGCCTCTCTGCTTAGGCTGCTGCCCCCGTGACTCGACTCCGGATAAGCGGATGAAAATGGATGGATTGATGGATGGATGGACAATTCTCATACTTCACTTTCCCCCCCTGATATAGTTAATTTGATATTTTCTGAGATTTTTGACTTTTCTGATTGCAGGATCTGCTAATTTTCATTGTTTGGCAAAGGAAGGATTTAATTTTATTGGAAGTATGTTTGCTCACTAACAACACACTCTAAAACTGAACTTTCATTTAGTTGAACAGGTAAGAAGTACGTTGCTCAAACAAATTATTCAAGCCCAGGGCAGGAACGTTGCTTTGAAAAAGTGATTTAAACTTTGTTATGGTTCTCTCCAAAATATGAAAATATTTCAATAGTAAACAAAAATGTTTCATGCATTCTCTTTGCTTGTTCTGCATATTAAAAAGCTACAGTAAATAATGATGGCAGCGAGTTAAAAGTTCACACACACACACACACACACACACACACACACACACACACACACACACACACACACACACACACACACACACACACACACACACACACACACAGTAGTTTCTTTGTTGCAGCATTAAATCTAGCTGAGATGTTTGAGCAGTTCTGTGCATAATATCATGGTAATGTCCCCACAGTTTGGTTGAGCTTTTCTCAGTAACCCTGGAAATGTGGGGAATCTCCATCCTAATTTATATTAAAGTCATCCAAAGTTTAGAGAAAATAACAGAAGTGGTGGTTTGTGTTAACAAGCACAATTGTGTCACATTTAGACAAAATAACTCTTTTTAACTCTATTTGATATTTTAAAAACATACCTGAGACAACTCAATCAAGGCAGAACCTTAAAGGTGTGGAACACTGAAAAAACATGTTTTGATTATTATGTCTGATTATAATCAGTCACGTTGAGTTTTTCATGAAGGCTGAACATGAAAATAGTCTCCTACCCCTCTCTCCTGCATTAGCAGGTAAAACTCTAGGATTAGAAAATCCTGACAGATCTACGTCACTCTGTCACATAACATTCATGGACTCACCCATCTTGACTCACGACGAGGAAGACTGTTGTTGGTTTAGCATCCAGGAAACGGCAAAGCACGTCTCGGCTAATAGAAGCTAACCATTAGCATTAGCAACTCCATCACACAGCAGAACTCCTCCAGGCTTGTGTTATTTGTGGAGATAAAACATCAACATTGCAGAGCAAACAGAGTCAGTGGTAGAGTCGTGTTGCTGTTAGCCAATCAGAGGAGAGATGTCCAAATATCAGGAAACAAGACTCCAAATCCTGCCGTCTGAGGCTCAGCTTTGATGTGGCTCACTTCTAGTTCCTGAAAATGGTGCACCAGTGTTTGTTTCTGCAGAGTACGACTTAAGGTTGGTTTATGCATGATGCGTCCACTAGGTCCGCACAGCTCCACGCGGCCAAATTATGTAATTTTAGCAACCACGCCATCCGCGTGGCCTCCGCACGGCCCAAGGTTTCCGCACCATGCACCTAGGACGGTCCCACGTGGAAAAACATGGCAGACTGGCTGTTGTGTGCTGTATGCATGCCGTAGAGCCCTATGCCGGCCCCTACAGTCTGGGAAAATATTGGCTCACAGCGGGGACAAGCCGTGGAAGGTATAAATGCTGCAAAAGTTGTCTTGGCCTGATTCCGTGTGGAATGTACATGAGTCAAGCCTAAACCAAGCTTAACAAGGCATTCATTACTAGAGACCACTACAGATGTATTGATTAAAAAAGTGTTCCAGACCTTTAAGAAGCGGCTTTTTGTGGTTAACTCAGTAAAATAATAAAAAAGTGAGAAAATACGGTCAGTTTTAGGAGTACTGTGTGGTTCTCTTCCTCAGGCTGTTCTTGTATTAGAATCAGAATCTTTATTATCATTGCAATGAGACATTGTACAATAAGGTGCAATTGTCCAGTGTACGAATAAAACAGGCATTGGTAAAAAAAAAAGCAAAGATAATAAAAATATATACAGTTAAACAAGATAATAACCTAAACACTGTTTTGTCATTCATTTATTACTCTCTGGAAATAGTATGTTGACTTTTTTCTTGACATTCTGACTTAAGTCTCAACAGTTCCTCCTATACCTTTTTATTTTATACAACATTTGCCGAATCTCTATATTAAAACAAATACGTGGAATCAGTGTCTTCAGCTCTGAAATGAAAAAAATTCATTATCTGTTCTTTCAAATCATCGTCAGCACTAAACTATTTGCTTTTCTCCCTCAGTGAGCTCATTAGCATGCTGCTGAAAGCTACTCACCTCACACACAACATGCTCATTTTAGATTATTTATTTTTTACTCCTTCTATTTGTTACCTTTGTTTTCAACGCAGTTCCCAGCACACTCTAGTCTTGTGATCAACTTCTACTCTCATTTATCACACTTTATATAACTCTCACACCCACATTTTTAGTCATATAGCCTGAAAAATTAATATGTTTAGTGTTTATTAAATCCAAAAGAAGTGTTTGAGAATGTCGGAGCTCATAGAGGGATTGTTAAAATGTCTTTTTTGTGTTTATTTTTCACTTATTGTGTGATCACACATTACAGCTTTGGAAAAATAGAGAAACAGAAACTCCAAAAACAAACGTTTCTGGTGCTTAATGTGAAACAGATTAGCTTTAAAACATAAATCACTTCCTAAAACATTTGGATGAGAAGAGCTGTTGCACAAGGAAGCTGTAAAATCAGTAATAATGGCTGTTGTCCCTTCGCAATTTTACAGTAATTAGTTTTCATGTTAAAGCATTTTACAGACTGTCATTAAGAACTCAGGAAAACCAATCAACTTGATGAAAGAGGCCAATTTATGTCTCCTTTGAAGGTCTGGTAATGTCTCTCCTCCAAGAATGTTTTCATCCTTAGTGTTCAACAATCTATCTTTTAAAACTGGTAACTAAGCACTGTCATTAGTTTGTGATGCACACTTTGGATTTGTCTATGAGGCAGTTGCTCTGATCCCTGTGAAGGCAGACACTGGAAAGAATTTTCCCAGGAACATCAGAACTACTGCAACTCACTGACATGTTCTTGGCTGTGAAGTGAAGTTGCATCATGTTCAGGAGTGCAAACATAACAATAAGAAAGCCTTCTGCTGATAGACGCTGCATCAGTAAGTTTATTTGCTAAAGCTGATGACTGAAACAACGAGATTGCGGATACAAGTGGCCGAAATGTGTTTTCTCCGCAAGGTGGCTGGGCTCTCCCTTAGAGATAGAGTGAGAAGCTTGGTCATCAAGAGGAGCCAGTCTGATTCCATTAATAGAAAGATCCCATTTGAAATAAAGAAAACCTGCTTTAAACAACACTATTGTCACGGTTCCATTGAGTGGAATGGTATGGGTCGGAGCGGGTCGGCGTGAGTTGGAATGGACCAGTATGGGTTGGCGATTTCAGGAGATGATTTTGATGGCCAGTTGGAGTTTCACTTGGCAGGCAGGGTAAAAAAAAAACTAAAGGCTTCGCGTCATACGCAAGGGGCAAACTCCGCCTACTAAAATTGAAGCCAACACCAAAGTGACAAAAATTGCAGTTCCTCATCCATCAGTGCCTTAGCTGTACCGCTCCATTGTCCTATGCACCTACTACTGAATGGCACCCATGAAAGTCAAAAAGATTTATTTGTCACATGCCTACTTATACATGTACAACCTGCAGTGAAATGTGACCTTAAGCCCCCAATAGACTGCTATCTTGATTTAATCATGCCTGCTGGTGCACCCACCCAATCTGCAACAAACCATGTCCACATATACTTATGCTAGTGGCAAGTTACGGTATGGCATTGTATGATCTGCACTTGTATAACGCCTTTCTGAGTCAGAGGACTCCAAAGCACTTTACACTACAGTGAATCATTCATCCATTGACACACACATTCACACACAGATTGTGATGAGCTACATTGTAGCCACAGCTGCCCTGCGGCGCACTGATGGAGATAAGGCTGCTGAGCACAGGTGCCACCGGTCCCTTCTGACCACCACCAGCAGGCAAGGAGGGTAACGTGTCTGGCCAAAGGACACAACATCTGACACAACTGCAGGAGTCTGGGGTTCAAACCTGCAACCCACTGATTACAGGGTGAAGCCCTAACCCCTGAGCCACCATCGCCCTGATATAAGTGATATCGGGGCGATATCCCCGATATCACTTATATGATAACCCTAACCCCTAACCCTAACCCTGTTTATACAATATCATAAACACCAGGGAGGGCTTAGCCCTACCAGCCCACTTATATCATATGCTTATCCCGGCCTACAAATCATGACTGGTTTATGGGAAGCTGCTGACATCAACTGGGGACATAGATGGATGGTGAAAAGAACCATTTGAGGAGCTCCTCAATCACACAGTTGTGTTTTTAGTGAGGAACCAGACCCAGAAGACCTGGGAATGAACTGATAAACCTCTAAGGGCAGACGTCACTGACATAGTCAAACATCTACTTAGCTTTGGTGCCCTGAGGGTTGATTAGATAGATCCTGGGTATCATAAGGCCATGTATAGGGCTGTCTAGGCTGACATGCTTCTACTATACTAAGTGGTCATCGAGAACAGTACCTGTGGACCTAAAGGGTGACTAGAAGGTGTGTCCCAACTTCCAAATAAAGGTCTCCAAGGTTATGGAGAGGAAGAGGAAGTGGTTGAATCTTGGGTGAGTGATGAGCAATAGGATTTTTGTCTTCACTGTAGAACCATGGACTAGCTCTTTATCCATTCTGGGGTGCTGGAGGGAGTTTGTCAAGCCAGTCTACATGTGACCTGTGGATTAGGACAAGGTCAATCCAGAACATGCTGGAGGCATTGTAGCTTGAGGCTTGCCTGGGAATGACTTGGGAACCCACCAGAAGAGCTAGAGGAAGTGGCTGGGGAGAAAGGGGTCAGGACCTTCCCACTAGGGCTGCTGTCTCTGAATTCAGCCCATGTATGGGTCAAACCACCTGGGTACCTCTGAAAAAATTTAGGGCCCTTTAAAATGTATGTGGGCAAACCCCTATAGGGCCACCAGAGAAACTGCGGACAAAACCTGCTGGGACCCATACTGTTTGTCTATATATATTCCATATGGGGACCACCCATGTATGCTGGCTGGGATAGAGCACCAAAACAGAGAATCTAAATAATTGCATATATTTGAACGGTTTCCTTATATATGGCTATGTATTTGTAATTAAAAAAAGTAAATAAGTACATTTTAAAAGTACATCTTAAGCCAATATAAAGAGTATGCTCTGTCATCTTTAAAATACTGACCACATCAGTCACAACAACGCCTCTTGCCTAAAACTGTGCAGTTCCCCCTCGTTCCACCACAACAACTCTGACTCTTCAGAGCATGAACATCCAATCTCTGGGGGTGTCCTGTGATGTCTGGCACTGGGATGCTGGCAGCAGGACCTTTAGGTCTCGTGAGTTCAGGGCTTTGTTTCCTTGGTCAGTTATAGCCCTCAGATGGGTGTTCGAACTGGAATTGAGGGAATTTAAAGTCTACGTGACTGCTTTGTTACGTTTCTTGACAAAAGCCCAAAGGTATTTTGCTGAGTGATTTTTGTTGAGTGGCTGGGCACGTTTTCCCTGCTGGGAGAGGCCACAGTTTTCAGGGTTTACTTGGGTCACAGCTGGATGGTCAAAAACATTGCCTTGATTTTTTCCCCCCACAAAATATCTTCAACTCCACTGGAAAACATTATGAGACTCAGGGAAGATGTCTGCAGACATTTTTAGGTATTTTAGGAAAGAAAATGACAACACAAATTGCACTAATTACAATTTTTGTGTTTGTACATGTCATGCGTGATCAAATATACATGTGATATTAGAATATTTTTAAATTATAAAGACTGATTATTCAAAAGACTAAAGAGTGGCCCTATTCAAATAGGTTCTGGCCGATCCAATCACAAACATACAAATTAACATGAGCTGCAATAACCCTTAAATATAAACAGGTTTCAAATTTACCAATCACATTTATTAAAGAGTACTTTATGAAAAAATTAATTGAATATGCTTCAATAAGTAATCCACATGGCTCAAAACAAGAGTGGTAATGATACATTTGACTCAGATTAAATATTACACTTCAAATAATTTTCAAACATGTTCCAGAACAAACCTTTATTTACTGCACTAAACACTGAAACAGACCAATTTTTAAAAAATCCATTTAGCTGTGCTGCTGCAGTTCCTTGTTACGTCTCGGTGATGTGACAATAGTCCCCAGTACTAATATAATAGCGAATACAAAACACAACACCATTCCACCTCTCTGAATGTTTGCATCACGTTGCTGTTCCCTTTTTGCTTTTTTTTTCTGTCAGCATTAAACATCTCCAAAGAAAGACATGCTGAGCTAACAGAAAGCAGGTAGACTTTGTCTCTGGCAGAGTGCTGATTCATACCACAAGTAAGTCTAAATGTTAGAAAATTCAAAAGCATTGCATGTATTTAAAGGAGCAATATGTAAGAATTCTTCAGTGAAATAATCCCTGAACAGGCGAATGTCTCAGTCATGTTGGAAGGAAGGTTACATTGAAGCAGATTTCATTCTCAGCTGGCTGGGGGTTGTCAGTTTTTCTCCTTTCAAAAAAAAAAAAACAACTAAAGAGCGACGTAGTTACTGTTTACACTCTGTGAGCCTGTGAGGTTGCCTTGTCTCTGGCAAGCTTAAGCTTGGTTTATGTTTGACGCATGTGCATTTAGTGTGGTAATGAGACGAACGCGTCCGACTTTGCAGCATTTATGGTTCCTTCCTACCTTCTGCAGCTCGTCTCCGCTGTGAGCCAATATTCTCCCAGACTGTAGGGGGCGGCATGGGGCTCTACGGCATGCATTCAACACTACACCATAGTAGAAGTAGAAATCACTGATGTTTTACATTTTTTTTACTGCTTCCTCATCTTTTCCGAGTGCGACAGCAATTTTTCTCCACGAATTATTAACAGTATTTTGATCACGGTGATCTTTATGGGCCAAATCATAGAGATGTTTGTATTTACGAACCTCCGGCACTACGAACTCTTGCCAGTCTGCCATGTTTTTCCACGCGGGACCGCGTAGTTTGAAAATTTCCTAGGTGGAAACTTTGGCCCGTGCGGAGGCCACGTGGAGGGGCGTGGTTGCTAAAATGACGTAATTTGGCCACGCGGACGCGTCAAGCATAAAGAAACCTTGACGCTGCAGCACTGGCATTTGTAATTCAACAACAGCAGGCAAAAATCTCCAGAGTTGTTTAAAGAACCAAAACCAGTAAACAGGAGCGACCCAGAAGTTATTTCTTGTACCCCTAAGAAGCCACAGCATCCTCTTGTTTTACTCTAATATCAGGTGAAGAAGGCTAGAGGCTAATGTTGAGCTAACAATGCTAACAGTCAAACAGTGGCTGGCTCCAGACTCTGAACAGTGAAGAAGCGAATAGTCACCTCCAAACATTTCTCAAGCTACTTTTTAAATTAACGACAACTGGATATTACAGTGAAATGTATGTGAATAAAGAGTTAATCGTGGCGTTTTACTTCCTTTAATGAGTCGTTCAGAGCTAACAGCAAGCTAACAGCAAGACGGCAAACACAAGGTCCTCTAATGCAAGACATATTACCGTAATAAGTGTAGTAAGTGCTCCCTACCATAAAACACCCAAGAGTTCCAACACCAAATATGACTATGCATTTATCTACTCGTCAACTTACTGTGTATGACTCATCTTTGATTGTCATCTAGAATCTTCTATTGCCGATCCCTAACTGGCAACAGCCATGAAACTCACAAAACGGCAGTGAGAAAGTGACTGCGGTAATCAGATTTGACCACAGGATGACATTCTTACTTCATTCTTACATATTGCACCTTTAAATGTAAGGGGCATGGTTTAATTATTGATACTCTCCTGTAAAAGAAAGACAATAATGACACAAAGCTGACAAACGCGTTAACAAAAATGTGTTGAATATTAACTCATGAAACATTTTTTTAATTGTGGTTCAACGTCGTAGTCTTTCCAGACATCATCTATTTAAGAATGATTGTGTGAAAAAGATCTGATGAATGAGAAACACACAATAAAACTCTTCAAAAGAATCAATAATGGGTTTTATTATTTACTTTTATGCTGAGACCTCAGTTGAGACATGCTACAGATACGAGTGAAGGACGAGTTTGTTTTTCTATCATGTGAAAGTTACTTACCACATGCATGCTAAACCCAACAAATAAAACCCTTTGCTAATTGCCGCTCTGGTTGTGTAAAAATCCTCTTTATCATTGATATCGTGCAAACTATCAGTTGCTTTAAGGCAAATTAAATTGGAAAATCATTTCATTTGTGACTTGAAAATAACAAGGCTCTTTCTTCCTGCATCCCACTAATGAATGGAATAATTAGGTCTCTCAGGCTACTTTTGAATGAATGTCAGCATTAAAACATTTCTCATCTTGACTTCCTCTCCCTAGATGGCTCCTTTGATTTATCTATTTCCACGTACTCTTTCTGTCCTTCTGAAATATGCTGCAGACACATGATGAAAATAGGCTCTTTTTTACCATTAACATCACATTTTGGACACGTGTGATCACCTGCCCTCCGTGATGGCCAGATACAATTACACCATAACAATGTGACTACTTAAAGGTGAATTATGTAAGAATGAAGCTTCGAAGCTCTCGATTTACTGTTTGATCTATGTTCCAACCCCCATCTATGGCTTTGGATAATGACCAAAATTACAAGATTGCGGATACAAGCGACTGTAAATGGATTTTCTCCACAGGGTGGCTGGGCTCTCCCTTAGAGATAGGGTGAGAAGCTCGGTCATCCAGGAGGAGCTTGGAGTAAAGCCACTGCTCTTCCACATTGAGAGAAGCCAGTTGAGGTGGCTCGAACATCTGGTCAGGATGCCTCCTGGACACCTCCCTGGTGAGGTTTACTGGTCACGTCCAGCCGGGAGGAGACCTAAAGGGGACCCATGACACGATGGAGGGACTATGTTTCTCAGCTGGCCAGGGAACGCCTTGGGATTCCCACAGAGGAGCTGGCCCAAATGGCTGGGGAGAGGGAAGTCTGGACTTCTTTGCTTAGGCTGCTGCCCCCGTGACCTCACTCCGGATAAGCGGATGAAAATGGATGGATTTAGTAAGAGTGACATCCTGTGGTCAAATTTGGTTACTGCAGCCTGTTTTCAAAACAAAGGAGTGACTTTCTTGCTGCCGTTCCATAACTTTCATGGCTGTTGCCAGCTATGGATCAGCACCACATGATTGTAATATTGACTTATTGGTAATTGAAAGAGTAGCTTGAGATATTTTTGGGGCAACTATTTACTGTTAGCATTGTTAGCTCAACGTTAGCCTCTAGCCTTCTTCACCCAATATTAGAGTTAAATAAAAAAATCCCGTGGCTTCTTAGGGATACAAGAAATAACTTCTGGGTCACTCCTGTTTACTGGCTTTGGTTCTTTACAAAACGCTGTTGAATTCTGATGGCCAGTGTCGAATTACAAATCCCTGTGCTGCAGCGTTAGCTCATTATAGACTCGGCAACATCACGGGTTCTCAGATTGTAAACAAAGACAACATCCCTCTTTAGCTTTTTTGAAAGGAGAAAAAATGACAATCCCCAGCCGGCTGAGAAGGAAATTTGTTTCAATGTAACCTTCCTTCCTACATGCTCGAGAAGTTAGACTGTCATGTGATTATTTCACTGTAAAAATGTACATATTGTACCTTTAACACTGTTAATTAGGGCATTTGTTCACTAAGTTGTGTAAAAGAACTGTCTATTTCTTTGACAAATTAGTGTTTATTGGTTATGAACAAACCCACGGTATTCCCAGAGTATCCTATCAGAGCCCCAGTTGGGATTAATATGCACCAGTTGTCCTTGGAGGTTGGCACCAGACTCTCAGGGTGTGGCAGCAGAAGCTGACATGAACACACATTGTGATTGGGAATGATGAAGGGGAAAATACTTCATCCCACACCTGAAAAGTCTCACTCACCACTGAACTTTATGTTTCTGGGTTGGACGGTCCTTTGTGTTCTGTGAAAGTAATCAATGGTAATAAACACGCGAGCTTCAGCAAAGAAGGAACACATTTCCCAACATTCCTTCTATCCAACCAAAAAGGGTTTAGCGACTTGTGAAAATACGTTTTAAATATGCTGCTACCTCCATCAGTCACCTGGAAAATACCCTCCTAGGATTTAGTTTATGATCTAAAGAAATTCAAAAAAACTTTAAGGAAAGCAAATCCTTGCAAAAAGCACCGTAAATAACAATCATCACTCCTTCTGACCTGAACAATTAAAGATCCTGGTTCTTTTTTTCATCTTTATAATCAGAATTATTCTATGATCACATTGACTGCATGTATATTTGGTTGCTGTGTTTATATTCTAGGTGTGTACTGTTGTGTGTATTATTGATCTGATGCTTGTCATGCCTGCAGCACTGCTGCAAAAAAAGATCAATCTCAAAAGTTCTGTTTTCCCAGTTTAATAAATAAAAAGCCAAATAACCACCAGTGAATTGTGATCAAATAAGAAAGGTTTACAAGAACAGTAGGAAGAGGTTTAATGAGAAAAGCATCTTTTAGTTACAGTGTGCATGAAAAGTGTCAGATCTGTAACACAAGGCAAATAGTTTTAACTTCAAATCTCTCTCTACCTTTATTTGGCAGGCTGATCAAAAGAAGTGGGTCTGGATAATGACATCTTAATGACTCTTAGCAAAAGAAGCATTATTTTTATAATTCTAGGAGAGTGGTTGGTGCTTTTTGAGTAGGAGTTTGTTGGAGTCAGAGAGATTTTGTTGCCATCGTTGTCAGTCAGAGGCTTTTGACTCTAAGGTACTTCTGCTTCGGCTTTACTTCTCAGTTCTTCTGACACTTCAAACGTCTTTTATGTGCAGCTCCAGAGTGGCAAATAAATGAGTAAATAAATGAATAAACAGCTCCAGGTAATGAAGTAGTGCATTTATGCTAATCAACACTGGGAAAGCAAGGAGAGAGAAAGGTAAAAAATGAAAGCCTAACCATTATGAGGAGCACGCTAGTGACAAAAATCATTTTTTATTTAATAAAATAATCAGTCAGCTCCAACATTTAGTTAAACCAAGCAGAGAGTGGGTAGTCAATATCTTACCTGCTGACAGTCAGAGAATCCGGGATCACAGAGTTGCATTTCTTAAAAATAGTAATGCAATTCTCCAAGGGTTAGATACAGGGGCGTCGTACTGGGGGGGAAAGTGGACCTGACTACCCAGGGCCCAAGAGGGGAGAGGGGCCCATAATTCCCACGATTCCCTCCCCCCCCCGTTTTTATTTAGAAAACATTGTGTCCTCTTTGTGTCAATTTGTTTCATTATATTGTTGTTTCCAACAAAATATGGGAAAGTCGAACCAGACTTTATGTCAGTGTTCGTTTTCCCCAAAGGAGGACCCNACAAGTAAAACAGTTGCTGACTCAGAATCAGTGGAAAAACAGTACAAGAGGAATTTCCTCACTGATAGAGAGACTGACTATAGAATATCTGTAGAAGTACTCCTGCATGTGCTTGGTCAATATGGGGTGTTATGTACAGATGTGCTGCCCAGTGGACATTAAAAAAAACTTTTTTTCTGTAGTTGAAGGTGTAGTGTTTTAAAAAAATTACTAAAAAGAAGATCTTGTTTTTAAGTACACTGTAGCAGGTAAATGCATCTGGATGGCTCAATATCACTATTAAAGTTTCTCCTGTGTTCACTGGAAGAGATTTTTATTATTGTACGTTGATATTTTTATGCTTTATTAGGGAGAACACCCTGACGGCTGTAACTGTAGTATGATTTAGAGAAGTGGGGACAGTTTTGACGGTGTTACACATTTCTACATAACACCCTGTATTGATGAAGCACTACTGTTTTACCACAGATTCTGGGTCAGCAACTTCTGTTTTATCTGTTAGGTTTAAAATATCTCACCAACTTGGAATCTTTCATAAAGGGAGCTGCCATGTTTGTTATCAGGATTAGCTCCACCCACTGACTTTGATAGGTGAGGTCGACAGAAAAAAAAATATTGATGAAGACCATGAAACAATAAATTAAATCATGAAATAATTATACATGATTTTTAAAATTAAATATTTTATTGACACACAATCCATTAATTTTATATTTAAATAATTATTTAAGCACACTATTTTGGGCTTTATCTATTTATTGAATTGTGCCACTTTTGCCTCTCCAGTTGAATCATATTTAATTTCTTTATATTTGATCTTGAAAACAGACAATCTTATAATTATGTTGATAATGCAGGGATTATAAAATTTAGAGTACATTACATTCACAGACAGAACCTGGTTTATTTCATTTCATATGTATTTAACCTTTCATTATTGCAACAATATAGATCAGTATTGGCTAAGCTTAACATCATGAACCACATGGCCCTTTTAGATGCAGCAGCAGCAGGGCCCTCATTCTCTCCAGATAGCACTGAGATTTCACTTTTATTATTATGCTGGCACTTGTATTTGCTCAATATAGAGGTTAAACTAAGATCATGTTTATTAACTTGTCTTATAGCGCATGACAAAAATGTGCACAAGAGATATTAAACAAGTGAGCGTGGGGGCCCACCTAGATGGCTTGTACCTAGGGCCCAGAATTTGGTGCTACGCCCCTGGTTAGATATAAATTAAAGGACTTTTTTTCTTAAGTTATAATAGTTTTATGGTCGATACGAAACATGTTAATGAAATTTTGCACTAAATTCCTCTCACAGCAGTTTTATTCTTGACATTTTCAGTACATTCCAGAATGAGCCGTTTCAGGGCTCTGTCACTTTAAGAAAAAAAGCTGTTGCTGGCCACGCCCACCCATTCCCACTCAGGCTGCTATAAGCTGAAAAGCTCAGTTGTCTGAGACGGGCTTGAAGTAGAGCTGCTGCTCCTCTAGCATCAGCTGCTCTCTAGCATATCAGAGGTGGTTCTATTCTACTTTTCCCGTTTGTGACATCACAAACAAGTACTTTTCGAAATGGCTTGTTTTAGGGAAAAAATTAATCCTAAAACCAAACACTGCCAGAAAACAGCCAGATGGATTTTGTTCATGTTTGGTGTTTATAGAGGCAGTAGAGACCCACATGGCAGCACCAAAGATTACTAAAGGTGAGTTTTGCATAATCTGTTCCCTTTAAGCTTTTGAGAAAATACGTATTATTGGGCCAAAATACAGCTGATTCAGACATATATATATATATATATATATTAGAGCTGTCAAGTTTAACGCGTTTTTAATTCATTAATGCAAAGCCCCCTTTAAAGCAGCATTCTGCAACTTTGCAGTTATATGGTCTCTGTCGCCCTCTAGAGGCTTGCTGCGTAACGCCACTGTCGTAACATTAAATCTCTCTCGGGCATAAGGGGCATGTTTACATTCCTAATGTCAGGCAAAACAATGAAAACAAACTTTTCCACCTCCACACATTGAATAAATAGTTTTATCAGGACTGTATAACAACTTTATGCCCGACCAAACACAATAACCCTGGTGAAATCATTTATTACTTACCTAGCCATTAGCAGCACGGCTAGGTTAGAGTCCGTACTTCATGCCTTTCTTTCTAAAAGAGCTCTCCAGCGAGGAAAAGACGGCCCAATAATAACTCTGGTCTTTGCACTTGCTCTATCACGTTCTTCTTTTCTTTTCCTAGATTCCTCTGATAAGGGATTTCTAGCTTTCTTTGGTGAATCTGCCACTGCTAAACCGCAAGTCTACGTTATACATTTATGGCAAGTCAAAGGGATTAAAAAAATGCGCGTTCTAAACTCGCATTATGTCTGCCAAAACGTTCAAGACGCGCGTTTTGGCAGACATAATGCTCGCTCTAGAACACGTGAGTTTTGCCCTCTTTGGCGTCAAAACGCGCATTTTGGGCAGACATAACACGCGTTTAGAACGTGCACTTTTTTTTATCCCTTTGGCTTGCCATATTCTGCCGTAAAACGACACCCAGTCAGTACATCCTGCGGCTACCTGAAGCTCAAAAACTGTATAGTGCAGTAAAAAAAACATGGGACCCCCCCCAACACTATCACAGGTATGAAAATGAACATAATAGATGATACTATGACGCAAAAACGTTACAAAAAAGCATAATTTTAAGGTGTAAAAGTTGCGGAATGTTGCTTTAATGGCATTAATTTAATAAACGTGATTAACTCGAAGGCTTTCATAGTTTCCTTTGGCACTCCTGGCGTTCCATAGTCGGTGACGTAAATAATGAACGTTAATGCTAAACAAACAACTAATGCAGAGAGCCCTCTCCCACCTCGCCAAAAGCAAACCACTCTGGAAAGTTTTCAGCTGAGACGCCTGGACATTTCTACATCCAGTAAACTTTCAACAGCCATTGCTAAATGGGTGGCTACAGCTTGCAGACCAATTGACATTGTGGAGGATGAAGGACTACTTGAAATAATTCATATTGCATCCAGCAACTGCACGTATGAATTACCTTATAAGTATGAGCCACCACCGTAACCAATATTCAAAAATAATAATAAGCTATGTTTAAAATGCACTAAATTGGCAGAGTCCTGGTTCTTTATCACACTCCTCTTGTCCTTGTTTTATTCTCACGTGTTAATTTTGTTATTACGGTGGAACCATATAAGGTAAAACTGCTATTGTGAGGGAGGTTATGCTTAATTGCACTTTAGAATATTTGTTTTTCTTAGAAGCATTCTGAACTGTATTTGTCGTGTTTGATTTTGCTCCAGTTATAATAAACATATTTTCATTAAAAAAAGAATATTTGTCCACTCCATATTTGAAATAAGAAAAATTCTTTTAGGTTAAATAAAAAATTTGCAATTAATCACGAGTTAACTGTGGACTACCATCTGATTAATCACAAAATTTAATTGATTTACAGTCTATATAGACATATAGATATACGATCACTAGAGTTTAACAACTTCATGTATTTAAACACATCTGTCAGGAGAAATATGAATGCTTGAAAGGATAATAAATTTCCAATAAAAAAATTATCATAAGGAAAGTACAAAAACACAATGTGTGCAAATCAAAAACCCAAAAAGATGAGAGAAATCTGACTGAAAGTGCTTGTGAGACGACATGTTGAAGCCTCCAGAATCACAGGGAGCAGCGAGCTGGACTGCAGTCAGCCTTGGGTTATTATCATAACTGTCGCTTTAGCGCCCAGCCAGTCTTTGTTTGTGAAGCCCGGCCTTGGAAGCTGTTCCAGCATCTGATTCAGCTCCATCACTGCACAAAAGCAGGACTATAAAGTGACTCCATTGCAATCATCAACTCTCGCTGAATTGGTGATGTGTAGGTGGCGCAGCACCAATTCTATGTTTTTCCTCCTCTGTGCATCACCTTGTAATTCTTTTCCACCTGTCTCTGAGAATCTACAGAGAGGAATGCAGAAAATTAAAATCAAAAGAATTAATTTGAATAAATTAACAGCTTTATTCAAACTTGCGGTAAGTCAAAGTGCTTCATGACCAGCCCAGCAGGTGCTCGTCCCACAGCCTCTCCTGGTTTCCAGAATAAGAGTAAACATTTTAAAGGGGACATATTATACAAAACTCACCTTTTACATCTTTAAGTGCTGCCATGTGGGTCTCTACTGCCTCTATAAACACTCTAAACGTGAAAAAAAATGACCCATCTATTTTCTGTCAGTGTTTGGTTTTAGGAATTGTGTGCAATACATTTGAAATACATTACATTTTCCCTGGTTTTATTTTTTATTCTTTGGTTTTTAGTTGTTTTTACCTGTGTTTTTCTATTTATTGCTTTTTTGCTATTTTTAATCTCTTTTTTTTATTAATATGATGTCTTTCTATTTTTTATGTACTCTTCTGCA
The DNA here is from genome assembly GCA_006937985.1 of Aphyosemion australe. Taxonomy (NCBI): domain Eukaryota; kingdom Metazoa; phylum Chordata; class Actinopteri; order Cyprinodontiformes; family Nothobranchiidae; genus Aphyosemion; species Aphyosemion australe. Next base: position 250,755 of record SSNS01000548.1, on the reverse strand, counting down.
CCTTGGGCCTCCATTAAGTGGGTAGAAGGGGCTATATAAATACATTTGATTGATTGATTGAATTAGTCCCTGTTTGTGATGTCACAATCGGGGAAATTAGAAAATAACCATCTCTCATGTGCTAGACAAGGAGGAGCAGTGGCTCTACTCCGATCCCCTTCAAGATATTGGAGCTTCTCAGCTTATAGCAGCCTGAGTGGGGGATGAGTGGGCGTGGCCAGCTCCAGCTTGTTTTCTTAAAGTGACAGAGCCCTGAAACGACTCAGTCTGGAAGGTACTGAAACTGTCAAGAATTAAACTGCTAAAAACACTTTTTGTGAGATGGATTTAGTGCAAAAATCTTCTTGTTTTAGAACTATTATAACTTTAAAAAAGTCAGAACGTGTTCCCTTTAAATAAGCAGCATTTTAGTTGTGGATATTTGAGAAGACATCTCCACTAGCGTTTAATTCGGCTACTTTTTGTTGCACACACTGTGATGTTGGATGAGGGATGGTGGTGAAATGATTCTGATCCATCAAGGATCCTTCTGCTTCTCAGAGAACTTCATAGCTTTCCATATAAATCCACAGACACCCCTCACACATTTAAGTTTGCTTCCTGCTTAATAATACCCCTGATTAAAGACAAGAAGATTTCATAGTAAAGTGACGACTTTCATTTCCACCCTAAAGCTAAATAAGTTGGAAAATACTGGTTACTATTTGCATATAAACCATGTTGAGAACCAGGCATTGGGTCTCCAAAAAGAGTGAATTAACATTACAGTCTGTTCTGTTTACTACAGCTAACTCACTTCGGAAGCTCAAAGTAATTAAAATAAGCTTAAGGCTAAAGACAAACGTGTGTACATTTTAAGATTATCAGAACAACATTTAAAACGGAACGACAGACGCTGTGGTAGCCTGTGAGCCGACCATGCTACTGGCACTGCACTCCCAGATCCCTCTCACCCCCTGTAGCATCTCCCTCTCAATCCTCCCACCTCTCAGGAACCAAATCCTGAGAGCTGCAGTGAACCCACTCGCTATTGTAAAACAGCAAATTATTTAAAAGAGGTTTTGTAACTTTACATTTTTCAAAAAAGAGCATATTTTTTCCAAGAGTTTCAACACCCCCCCCCCCACCCACACACACACACACACAAATTGCTAAAGCTAGCTTTAAGATAAAAGTGTCCCTGAGATGCTGTAAAACTACTCCCAGCTGACGAGCTGCTCAAAAATTAATTTGTCAGCTGTGTGAGTTTAACAGCTTGAAAATAATTCTGAGTGAAACATGCAAATAAAAAATAAATACATGCAAAACAGCTGTCAGTGCTGGGGACTTGAATACCTTCGTCTTGATTTGTGGCGTGCAGCTTGGAGCTGCTTCGTCCAAGTGTTCTGGGTGGATGGAAAATGAATTTCTTAATAATAAAAAGTGGGTTAGATCCTAAATGAATGATTTTACAGACTACTCAGCCTGCTGTCCTCAAAACCCAGATCAAAATAGACCACTCTGGGTTTTGTTTTGAAAGGAAACCAGCATGGAGACGTTTTACAGACAGCAGGTGAAACAGAACATGCATGCTGACTGAAAAATGCTCTTCTTTGAGTCCAGCTCTGCTCCTGCAGGGCCTGAAGGGACTGGGATCACTACATCTCCACTTTTTCTTCTCCTTTTTAGGGAGGAGGTGTCTGTAACCTACTTTAGGAGAAGTGTGGATGTGGTCCTCCTTCACCCAGACTGCAGCATTTTCCTGGGATTATTTCTATTTGATGGTGGGATGAAGCAGGCTATCATTGAACTTGCCCTGTTTCAACTTTGGTCAAGATTGGAATTTTAAAAGCGAGCTGGGCTGACTGTCCTCGGTCAGAGGACCACAGAGCGCGCCGAGCAGGTGTGAGAGCGCACAAACCCCACGCGCCCGCGATTCATCCGCAGTTTCCACACAGCGCGCAGGTGGAGGCGAAGCGCAGCGGAAACTGCGGCTCGGGACGGATCGGATGAAGCGGTCTGGGATGTTCAATAGGAGACAGATTTGTTCGGCGTGAGGAGCAGATGGTTCGCGTCTCTGCGTCCCCTCTTAGACAAAAAGTTAGACTGTTAAAACATGATGTTCGGCTCCGCTGAGGGTTTTTCACGCACTGCTGTGGATTCCGGCGTCAGCGCAAGCGGACAGACACCAGCTGAGAAATAGCTGCGATTCTTTCGGTGCTGATTTCGGTGCCAATTACAACAGAGGGGGCTTTTATTCCCGCACACCGTCTCCTATCCCGGATTGCATCCTTGTGAATTACCCATAATGGACTTCCTCGGACTGTACTTTCTGCAGCTGGCTCTCCTCGGTAAGTTGGGATGAAAACAGCAGAACTTGTTCAGGATGAATGCGGTGTTGTCGCAGCGGAGCGTGTTTGACCTGTTTTCTGTGGTTTCCGACGCATTCTTTCTGTGCTCAAAGTTGGATGGAGGGATTTGTTTTCCCTGCAGGAGCATCCTAATGTGTTCGTTATGGAGGGAAGAGAGAGGATTCAGAGTTTAAACTAAAACCACAGAAATTCTGCAAATGCGCAACTGAGCGACAGCTGCATGGCCCCAGAGACGCGATTTACTGAGAACAAGAAAAAATGTTTCCACCAAAGTTGCAACTGCTGCTGGTTATTGTTGGTATGTGTGCGCGCGCGTGTGTGACAGCGCATTTTAAGGCTTGCATGTGTGCACCTGCTTCTGCAGGTGATTTGCGTTGAGTGAGTGAGAAGGAAGCCTGTGCCGTGCGTGGTGAGTGCGTGTGAGCGCGTGCGTGATGTTTGCACAAAATGCTTTGAAGAACACATTTAAAGTGGTGTTCACGATCAAATCACACAGCGGGTTCATTAGCAGTGACCACCAGCGCTGCAGACAGGAGCGGCGCGCTCTTTACGCACAGCGCACACTTCATTTGGCGCAAATGTTGTTCCCAACCTGTCAATTTATTAGAATTTGACCAAATATAAAATGTCAGGTTTATGTTCTCTGATTTACTAAAAGCAAACTGGAAAATAATTATCTGGAGAAATAAACATTCCTGCAGAGCAATGCACCAGGAAGCGGGAGCTGCAGGCGGCGGATTTGCATCTGAACGTTTAAATGATGACAGATTTACATCTCGCACTCAGCTGTGATTCCAGCCACTCTCTGATGTGCACTGACAGCTGCCTTGCATGCTGGGAGTGAACTGAAAATCCTGGTGCTTCTAGTCGTGCTTCCTTCCTGCAGGAGCCCTACAGCTTCTGTTTGGAGCACATCCTGCACAGGAAGCCCTGTCCGCCTCCCTTTTCACATCATATGTGTCCCTGCGTGGTACTGCCAGTCAAGATATAATCCAGGGTGGGTGAGTGGATGTGCAGAGAGGAGGCAGTCCCTCCTTGTCTTTTTCTGCAGATATTCTCACCTTGTCAAAGAGATGTGTCAAGGCAGCAGTTTCTCTACCAGGCCCTCATGATCCCATCTATCAGACGCTCAGGGAGGCAGAGGGGAGATCAAAGCAGGACAGGAAACTTTAGCTTGAAGGTTAGAAGTGGGAAGAAGTTGGTGAGTTAATCTATAGACGAGGTTCAGGACATTCTGATGAGTGTGTTTGCATGCAGCTCCGCTCTCAGAAACCCTGCAAACAGAAACATGCAACTCCACAATTGGCTGCTTAACCAAGCTTTATATACTGCCTGTGGTGTCCGGGGCTGTAATAATATCCATCCAATCTATCTCCAATGAAGCGTGTTGAGTCAAGTTGATGTGTGCAAGATTAGATCACGTGCATGTCATTAGCTTGTGAGGCTAAACGCGTACAGTAATTTAAAGAGGATGTGAAACACGTATGTGTATTGTTCTGATTTTATTTAGCATATTTACAACCCTGCCTTGTAATGCTTGAGTGATTTTCTCCACATTTTGCAGTCATTACCACAATTACTTGACTGTGCTGCATATTTCTGTACTCTGCCTGTGATGTCGGAGTTTGTTCGGCGTTAGACTGGACCTATAGACTCGTACGTGGCAGTAATTGGTTGGAACACAGTCGTGGTGAGAGATTTAACAGGAGTGAGGATGGTGTGTTTTCTTCATCGTGACTCAGAGGTGATTGGCTTCAGGATTGGTGAAGAATCGTGTATTAAAAATCTGAGAAAAATAACAGCTTAGATTTGTCAGACTGGAGGAGTCGATATAAATCAGTGAGTTTAGGAAGAGGCCCATCAGATACCAGAGTCTGGCTTTAAAGAATGGTGTTAATAGTTTTTTCTACAATAGAAACCCCAGCAGTGGCTACTCGTCGATAGGGGGCGCTAGGGACTAGGGTGCCACCCTCCCTGACTTGAAGGGAGAAAAAAAATCTAAAAAGTAGAAAAAAATCTACAATATATATATTCATATATTTACTATGAATGTTTCTGTTTTGCTCAATTGTGCATTATGTATTATGTATTCATCGTTTTCACCAGCTGTCTCTCATTAAACAGTGAATTTCCTCCACCAAACTCACTAATATCTATCATGGGGCATTGGGAAAAACGCCCTGGTTGCTAGGGAGAACTGGAGAATTTTTGACCAATCAACATTACTGACTTTATTGTCTCTGGGGCACTGGCCGACAGCGCCCCTGGCGCAGGAAATAGCTAGCTAGCATACTAGAAGGATTGTACCAACACCATGACACTAGTCAGTGTCTTGATGCAATCTGCTGGGTCCCTTATATAGGAAACTTTTTTACTGATTGGCTTATGAACTGAACTGTATTGGAATGTTTACTTTGTGAAGTGCCTTGAGACGACTCTTGTCGTGATCTGGCGCTATATAAATAAACTGAATTGAATTGAATAGAAGGTGCTGAATTTCAAAACATGGCTGTTTAAATTTAAATGGTTTTACTTGCTGCAAGGACTCTCCGTGTTACGGTTATGATCGGAGTGGAGAAACACAGCTCAACCCCCGTCTTTTGTTTTTTCCGCACTCCCCTTGACTTCCTTAAGCTAGATTTTTACTTCTCCGTCAGCTCCTCGGGCTAGAGACGCATTCGCGTTGACGGAGACATTTTATGTTTCTACTTCTCTGTTGGCTGGGGGACGTTTCAAAGCAACCCCCCGCCTGGACAGCAGAGGGCGTAGCACATTTCTATGGTAACCTGCCACCATTACAGTCATGTATCCGGTCTACGATAGTGTATTTACTACTGTGTTTACATTGTTTTAATGTATTTTAGAGAGTTTTTAACACGGACAAATTTGTCCCTCATTCTCCTCCACCTCTTCATGCGGTTGGCATCTCTAAATCCACGTTTCTCATCATTTCCGTAAACGAATAAAACGCTTGCTGTGTATCTTTGTACTCCTTCAGTCACTGGTGAATAAACTTTCATATTTTCAAACTTTTTCAGCGAGGCGTTCTTCAATCTGCTCCGTGTCTGCCACTAAATATCTTCAGCGCTCTTTATTTTTTGAGTCGGCAGTGGCGGTGCTGCTGGTGACGTATTTCAAGGAAGTGGCGTCCTGACCAATCACAGGCTTGCGTTCTCCGTGGCTCTCGACGGACAGTTATTTTGGGGGGAATGTCTCCGTCACCCCCCGCAAGCCCGTCCGAGAGCTCTTGCGTCAACGCAAAATGGCGCTGCGTATCTCCGTACTGACGCAGACGGACAAGTATAAATTAGGCTTTAGGGCCGTCTTGTTCTCCGCAGGGGGTTGTGGAGTGGAACTTGCTGTAATTTGATACTCTTGCTTCTTTTGGCTGCAACTTCTCAGTCAATGCTCTCACAACCAAATGTAGGCCATAAGTGTATAAACAAAAAGTTCTAAATGAATACAGTATCATAAGTGATTAAACGTTAAACGTACATTTTTTTCTAACACACACACTGTTGGTTTATAAGGATAGAGATTAAATCATCATGTAGCTGTAAAATGTGTTTATTTGATCTAATTTTATATGATTATAATGTTTAAAACAGGATATCTACTTCACTTTCTATGTCGTGTTACTGACCCCTACTGGTGGAACTGAGTATTGCGCTTTGAGGTTTGCACACTTTAGGCAGATGGTTAACTAAGACACACAGGCTGCTGGAGACTGAAAACTAAAACTGGAAAACACACTAAGAACAAAATAAAATGTGGATAAAGACTAGCCTAGTGAACTAGACCAATTCTTGCTTTGCAGAGTTTGGTCTAGGCACGCTTCATTGGAACCCTCGCAGCCCAAACCACTGCTGTGTCTATCCAATCACAACTCGCTATAGTTTTGGTTGGGCCAATCACAGCGCTCTATATTGTGGGCCAATCACAGAGCAGGAGTAGCCGATGACGTCAGCGCTGCGGCCGCGAACCCAAGCAACATGGCGGCAGCGCCGGAGCCACGTTCTTTTGAAACGGCTTTGTCATCAACATTGGATTATTTAGACTCCAACGTGCGTAAGTCTGTCTGATATACTTAGCGGCTTCTTATTTTTATCAAACAAAGTAGTGCAATGTCCCAGTACACCTGATATTCACATGTTTTTATACAAAAACGACATAAATCATTGACGCCATTAGTGGGTCCCGCTTTTCCATCGCTGTGATTACGTCACGTTGTTCGTTACTCTGATTGGTCCTAGCGCTATCCAATTGCGTGCTGACATTTTGAAAGACAACCGTAGATCCCGCCTCACGACTGAGAGCCGTCAATGGTTCGTGGCCAGACTATATATTCACATATATAGGATGGCTTGCCAGGCTAGATAAAGACAAAAATGGACATTAAGGACTGCAACTGCTCTTAAAGGCTCACACACTAGGTTTGTGTATGTATTGTTATAGTCTATTTATCTGTAAATTTGATAATTGACTATCTGTTAAACTGCTTATTTAGTAAATTAGAGAAGGTAAATAAATGATTGTTGTGAAATTCCAGTCATCATCATTTATTTAAATGCTTGGACTAAGAAGGGAATTTTTTTATACAATAGCCTCACTAAGGATTTCTTCCACCAGCCGCCACTGGACTCCAGAACAGATAATAAAATTATAAAGACTGATTTCCAGCTGAAGAGGTGAGAACAGACTTACTGGTGACCATCATTTCTCATCAGTTTAGTTAAGAACCCGTTAACTTTCTATTTCAGTTTGACCAGACTCCTCATTTCACCCACTGCTCTAAAACCTCATTTCCTGTCTCAGGAACATCCGAGATGCCTTATTTTAGTACGCGTTGTGTTTCTCTATGGTTCTTTACATCCTGCAGAGCAGCTGATGTGCCGTCTCTGAGATTCTCTTTTGGATGTGCCTTTTGACTCCTGCGTAAACAAACCACTGATCAACAGATTTAATTTGAAAGTAAAAAGAAATCAGAGAAACTTATATTTTTAATAAATGAGGAGTTAATTTGTCACAAGGTCAAACTCAAGCTTAAAGAACAAAACAATCATTTAGGATTAAACTGTAGCAGGTTTAATTACTTCATAATGATATTTTAAATACCTATACCTGTTTTGATTACACAATGTCTTAATTTTGTATCAGTTCATTCTACTGTGTTAATTCTGATTTGCTTCCTAAGGATGGTGACGAACATCTGATCTTTCAGATTAGGTTTTCCTTGCTCATTCTGACCTGCATCCCGCTAAAGCTCTCCAGGTTAACTCTCTGAGACAAGAGCTAACTAAAACAGGAATCACAGAACATCCCATAAATGCCTTTGATGAAACTGATTGCTGCTTCAGGAGCTTTCAGCAGGTTTTGTGAGTGCCATAAAATGAGATTAAACCATTCTCCTAATGCAACACCAGAGGAGCATTTCCTGCATGCTGTTGTGTAATCTGGGTTCAGATGCAGTACTGTATCAGATTTAATCCAGCCGTCTGTTATACGCTCCTCTCCTCTGCAGCACATTGTGTCTAATAATACACACCCCTCTTGCACATTTGTTGTTTTACTTTCAAAAGGCAAAAAAAGTCTGAAATTAGGATTAAAAAGCTGTAGATTAGTCCCCACAGACTCTCCAGACATTTTCTTTCTGCTGCTTTTCCCTGATCAAGTTCTGATTTTATAACTGCAGCAACGTCTGGTCAGGCAACCATCCCAGCGAAGTTACTGGGAAAAAGACTAAATGGAAAAACCAGTAACGGAAATATAATAAAGCCTGGGTGAAACAGAACCCACCATGGTGTCAGTTTAGTGAATTTTTTAAATTTCATTTATTTTTTTGTTTTTGCTGTTAGGGAACAAAGTGATTTAAATAAATAAAAACAACTCAAACAAATAAAGCAATGGAACAAAATCAAGATCTGAAATATTATCTTCTGCCTAACATGTCAGCATTTAGGTCTCTGTAGGGAACAGCATAGAGCAGCAGAGAGAATCAGAGTTCCACCACCTTTATGGTCCACAATAATCTCTCCTCAGGGTCCAGTCGGCTTCAGTTCTGCTTGTTGTTTCCTGTTGTCTCCGTCACAACACCAGCTGACAGTCCTGATAACTTGTTATAGCTTCCATCTTCCTTCTCCTTTGTTTTTAATGATCTTTTATTCTTGTTGTGTGTGTTTTACTCACGTTTTCATTTTGATGTCTTAGCGAAGCACTTTGTGATTTTTCTGTAATTGGTGCTACATAAATAAACTTTATATACTTAATTACTTACCTCTGACAGCAGCTGTACGGTCTGTAGGGAAAAAATGAAAGGTATGGCTGACTTACTGAATGTCATGCAAAGAAACTTTCAATCAGACTATTAAAAACACATAAAAGTATAAATATATGGTTTTTCGTTTTGTATTTTTCTGAATTCTGCATAACCTAAAAACTGAATGAAAAATAATTCAATAGCTCAGTAGTCTCGGAATTCAAAATTTAATGACTTGTTTAACTTTCACCATTATACCAAAGTGCTGTGGTTCTGCAGAACATTGAGTGTGTTTACAAGGTTTCTAAAAGATTGTATTCATCTTTTGGTAAAGAATAAACTACATTATTGTTTATGTGAAAAATTAGGTGTTACATTGTTGTATAGTCAATGTGCATCTGCAGTGGTCTCTATTAGGAATGAATGCCTGGTAAGTCGTTCTCTGGGGAAAAAAGCTCCGGTGCTCCTGTTTGAGGGTGGAGAATTCAGCTGGAGGAGAAAGTAGCTTCAGGTGACAGAATTTAGTCTTATTTCCTGATATTTGGACATCTCTCCTCTGATTGGCTATCAGCAACATGACTCTACCACTATCTCTGCTTGCTCTGCAAACGTTGATGTTTTATCTCCACAAATAACACAAGCCTGGAGGAGTTCTGCTGTGTGGTGGAGTTGCTAATGCTAACGGTTAGCTTCTACTAGTCGAGACGTTCTCTGCTGTTTCCTGGACGCTAAAACAACAACAGCCTTCCCCGTCATGAATCAAGATGGGTGAGTCCATGAATGTTAAGTGACAGTGTGATGTAGATCTGTCAGGATTTTCAAATCCTAGCATTTCATCATCTATTTTCTATCAGAAGCTAATGCAGGAAATGGGTGTAGGAGACCGTTTTCATGTTCAGCCTGCATGAAAAACTCAGAGTTACTGATCATAATCAAAAATAAAAAGTAAAAAATGGTTTCTCAGTGAACCTGGTCCAGGCAGACGAGCGGTAGAGAGAATGTGGTGGACTGAACTCAATAAACAGAAACCAGACCAAACCAGTCTAATTTGCTAGCTGCTAACTGGTATGTCTGGGCAGGTTCTAGGGACTGTTTACAACAGGTCAAATATTAGTTGTTCATACTAACTTGATCATAAGTGAGTAACAGCACATGGAGGTTCATCACAGATTGTATTTATTTGTTTTGGAAAATGGTAAAAAGTGGTTGGTCTGAGCCAAAGGAAATATCCTTTTTTGTTATGAAAGACGTTCCGTGGACCATACGATGAATATTTGACTCCTAATTAACAATGCACACACAATCTCAGCCACGTTAACCCACACTCAATCTCATACTCAAACACACAGAATGGCCTGCAGTGTCTCCGAAGCAGGCTCCTTCTGTTGCTGTCAGCAGTTATTTAGTCTAATCATTATGCTTTGCATGAGAAGGAATAATTTGCTCCTTGCACATTTGGTAACCTTGACTGGTGACAGATAATATTAGGAGCTTTTTTCCAGAATACACTTTATGCATTTATTCTAACAAATAAGCCCGCTTCTTTACTTCCATTCCTTGAAAAAAATGTTTAATTCATACTCATCCCTCTCTCGCACCAGGTCCTCCTAGCAGGTGCAGCGCTGCATCTTTTCCAGATTCTTCTTTTTTCAACTCCTCAGACAAGGAGAAGCGAGAGAATCCTGTCCGAGAATTAGAGGAGCGAACGTAGCAGGAAGAGGAGGGTGGATGTGAATCAGCTGTGTGGCAGGGATGAGGTTTTATGTGAGGATGGAAGTGACACATGCATCAAACACAACTCTGTATTGTTTTACCTAAATTGAATTTTGAATCACTGTTGTGTCGGCTTTATTTAAAGATGCAATTTGTACGAATTCTACTGTGAAATAATCCCAAAACAGTCTCAATCGTGTTGGAATGAAGGCTATACCAGCTCGTATTACTTATTATTACCAGCTCCGGTGGCCTAGTGGTATGAGTGTCCACCCAAATACAGGCCATTTACCATTTCTAATTCACACCAGCAGGCAAAAACCTCCAGAGTTTTTTAAAGAACCGAAGCCAGTAAACAGGAGCGACCTAGAAGTTATTTCTTGTACCCCTAAGAAGTCTATAGGCTAACGTTGAGCTAACAATGCTAATGGTGATTTAGAGGCAAATAATTGGCTCTTTCTATCTCAAGCTACATTTCCAATTACTAACAACCATATATTACAGTGAAGTGTGTGTGTGAAGTGAATAACGAGTCAATCATTTTACTTCCTTTAATGAGTCGTTCAAAACTATAACAGCAAGCCAACAGCATTAGAGCAAACAACCACACTTCCTCAAATGCCGGAAAAAAATGACCGTAGTAAGTGCTCCCTACTGTAAAACACCCAAGACTAGAGTGCTAGCACCACATATAATGATGAATTTATCTACTTATTAACTTACTGTATATGACTTGTCTTTGTTTTTCAACTAAAACCTTCTGGCACTGATCCATAACTGGCAACAGCCATGAAAGTGAGTTTAATGCTTAGGAAAATGGACTGCAGTTACCTAATTTGACCACTGGATGTCATTTTACAAATTGCACCTTTAAGCGTCAGATTTACTGCCCTGCCTCCTCTGAATCCACTTCAACATGTGTCATTGTTTATGCAAAACACCTCCAGATTTATGGACATTAATTCTTTTGTTTTGATTTCTTCAGGGGTTTTTCATACTCGTTAGTAAAAGGTTTAACTAAAAAGGAAAGTTCGAAAAGTTTCGTTTCAGCTGTCGTTACAACTCAGAGACAGTTGGACCATAAAGCTCCATAGCTGCAGGTGAATTTCCACCACATTCAAAGTTGGTCGTTCTTTCTTGTTCTGCTGCTTTTTCCATTCCATTCTGCTATCTCTGCCTGGACTAGTGTATACAGAAAGAGCAGATGGATGTAATTACAGGCCGTCGGCGGTGAAGAAAAGAGTAAAATTGAGGCCCTAAGATAGAGATAAACATTCCCTGCAACAGAGGGAAGCAAACTAATGCTGGCAGGGAGGATTTTGAGGGGTGAAACTAAAATGACAGTGCTCCTTATTATGTTAAAACCCTGTCATTTTCATGGGCTTTTGTTGAGGGATGATTATGCTACAGAGACAATTACCCTGCCCTTGCCATGCTGAAAGGATATGGCATTTACTGCCACTGTATTCCATCTCAAGACATTTAACTTTGTAATAAAAAGGCTGTAAAATGGTCCAAGCAGATTGTGAGAAAGCATAAAAAGATGCAATTAATCTGAAGAAAAAGTTTTGTGAGTGGTGGCAATGGTAGTGTGGAGTCGGCTCGACGGAGAGCGTGAGAAGTGGTAATGAAACGAGCTAGCCTTCTCCGAGTGCTCTCAAAGCCACAGGTGTGTCTGTCACTGAATATTTAACTTTTAGTCTCTCATGATTATTTCAAACCATTTTTCCGACACATACAGAAGATCCTTGGAACTTTTATCTTTCTATGAACAGTGAGAATGAAGGTGAGGAACATTCACTTATGGGAAACGACAAGAAATCACTAAATAATCACCATCGTTCATATCAAACTTCACCGTCAGCATTTTAGATCTCTCCAGTGTCATTTTTCTTTGGACAAAGATATCACTTCCTACATATATATTTCTTCTTTTTAGAATCATAAATGGCCTGTTTCTGATATAGCGCCTTCTAGAGTCCTAGAACCCCTCAAAGCTCTTTACAACACAATCAGTCATTCACCCACGCACACACACATTCACACGCTGGTGGTGATGAGCTACAATGTAGCTGCCGTGGGGCACACGGACAGAGGCGAGGCTGCCGAACACTTTTTACCAGAAGAGAATCCCATTTCAAAGGTCTAATTTATTTGTTACAAGTCGTATTTTGTCTTTAACCTGTTGTGTTTTGAAATTACACCAATTGATCCAAAATAATGTCGATATTTTTCTATTTTCATAATTTCTGAAATGACTGTTTAACTCATCTTCTGAATACTGAATATCTCTATAGACCCCTTGACGAGCGATGTCACACGCTCAAGATCCGGCCCCCAGCTTCTGGCTGGGGGGCAAGAAGACGGCACATCCCCATTGACCACCATTGGTATTATTTGTCAGTTGTCAATAAATTGAGCTAAATAAATAGTGGCAAAATCAAATCTATTAGCATGGTTAACACACGTAGCGCTGTAGGCTGCACACGTAGACAAAAGACCAGTAACGTACAGGTTTCCAGTGGATAAAATACGCCAAAGGCAATGGTTAACAGCCATGAAGAGAGTTTGTTGGAGCAAAAGTTTCCACAGACAGAATAAAAAAGTAAGATATCTGCCCCACATGTCCAAACACGAACAAGTTCTAGCCATCTAATGACTTATATGCATTTGTAACTGGGTTAAACTTGTTTCTTTTTACATAATTACACAAAATATGTTGCGTAATTGGAGCGGGCAGTCTTTAATGTGATTCGTTTTGTGTTTACTGAGCAATTCAGGTATGTCAAATTTATAAAAGTTATTTATGTATTTATAAACTGACATCTGCCCAGCCTCTAATGTCATTCGCTTCGTGTTTCTGTTTACTGAGCTCGTCAGAATAAACGGACCATCCGTTAATCTCAAAAGGACGAACCGTGTCACAGTGATCCTTCAACATTAACCCACTCAACACAGAAGAGATCCGGTTACACCTTTGTTGCTTTAGCTGTGTAAAGTCCAGGCGTGTTAATCAAATGATAGTAGATATCCCCGTATAGCAGCCAGGACTGTTGTCCTACAGCTCATTAGCTATTTCAAACAGATGTGGAAACTTTACGCTAAACACCGTTAGCTTTGAGATGTAACTTCACTAAGATGTGTTTGATGATCTAAAATAGCAATATCTAAATTCCTAGGTTTTATTTTGTTAGCTTAAATTGCGGAGATACAGCTCTGGATAGTGGCTGCAGAGGGTCCTTTTGCCCGCCAGCGTTGTGTGGATGTGCGCTATTACCCAGATGTAAACAATAACATTAAAGGGGTTTATTGACATGTTTACTATTATTTTTTTTTTCTGATGCTCAACATTCTACTAGAGATCCAGAATCATGACTTATTTTAGCATTTTGAAATGATTGCCTTTATTTTACAACATTGACATATATTTAACTACCAGATGAAAAAAAAATCCATACTCCAAGTTAATTAGCCCTGTGTGTATTCAGACCCCAGGCCAGTGCCCAGAGCCCAGTGATAACTCTGCCTCGGTTGCAGCTGAACCATAATGCCAGATAGCTGAAGGTTTTCCGACTCAGATAAATCATAGTTACGGGATTAACCACAGAGCCAGCGGACTGTTGGAGGATTGATTCTGTGCAGACTTTCTGGTGGAGAGTTGTGGCTCACCCACATCACATCTCTCTGATTGTTGGCAGAAATAAGTGTGAGCAATTTGCAGTTTGATCATGTTGGCAAGTTAGTCTACGTTTGGAAGGTGATCAAAATATTTAATAACTTTAGTGTGCTTTTAGCATCTCACATCTAAGCAGTTTAGTGCAGTTTTTTAAGGAACGCTTAACTCCTCGGGAAAAACACTCAGCACTTTCTATAATTATACTGTATATACTTGTATATATTACACATACAAATATATACGAATAAACATCAAATACTGAGTTGTGCAAACAACCAGCCTACATTTAGAGGAGGTCATGTTAAAGGAGTAGTTCCTCTACTTGTCTTATTATTTTTCTGAGCAACTCTGAGCAAATGAAAGCAGACAGCTCCGTCTAAATCAGGATCCAAAACAAGATGATGTGTCTCTTTGGCAGTAGCCTACGATCAGGGGAGCTAATTGGTTTCTAATCAGAGCCGCCGATCCAGCGTGGTGCCATTGCACTTAGTCTGTTAGGACAGGAATGGAGGAACAGTGTGAAATCGAGATTTAGGAATCAGGTTCGGGGCTGAGCAGTCAGCTGACTGAAATCAGCGGGAGGCAGAGCAGCCTGGGGATGTGCAGGAATGGGCCAAATGGCTGCAGGCGATACACCAAGCCTGTCTCAGAAAGGTGCCAGATAAGATTTATGAAAGCTAATGAAGGAGTTTGCAGCTCGTAATCTGTTGTGTACTTTTGTCTTACATGTTCCACAACATAAAAGATAGAAAAAAGCCTCAAATAGAAAGAAACAGTAAAACATGCTTCATTTCACATGTTATAAAAAATAGATGTGGCCAAAAATATTTACTGGCAGTAAAGAAGGAACATTTGTGTGGTCATGCTCTCCAAAAAACTCAGAACTGTATCAGACTAAACAGCTTTACATACACAAACATAGTTTGCTTATAACATATAGAGCATGTAAGGTACCAACTAAGGAAATAAACATTAAACACAGTTAAAATCACGTCATTGCATCTTGTTGATGACAGCGCTTTAAAACAATATTTAGACATTTTGTAACTGAACGTGAGGACCAAGGGGGAAACGCAATCTGTCAAAAGTGAAGCCAACATGGAAGTGATAAAAATTGCAGTTCCCTCCTCTTCCTCTAGGGGCTAGCTCCAGAAAAGAGCAAGTTCCCATTGACTCCCATGTTAAAAATGCCAACTTTACAGCAGAAATCAACATGTTTACAGCCTGATTCACAAAACCATTTTAGATTTAATTGGTCAAGTTTACCGTTAACTCTGAGAGGGCTGAATTTGTTGTAACTCATTTGTTTAGATGTAATTAAAGCTTGAAATGATGAATAATTAGGGGCATATCAAGTCGCTCAACCGCTGTTTTCTAGCTAAAAGCCCACACCAACCCCCGTTAGCTTCAGTTAGCTCACTTAGCTCATAGCCAGTGTTTGAATTGCACACAGGCTTCTGGGGGAGCTTTTGGGTGGAGTGGTAGTTTGCCCAATCACCTCCATTAAAACTCTGTAAGAGCGCCTGCGGGAGTGGGGGTGGATCATCCGTCGACTGTACAAATGGCACGCTCAAAAGAAGTCCCGGTATGCTGAGAGTCCATATAAATAATGTAATGTATGTTGAAATTGGATCATTTTCAGGGCTCCCCCTTGGTGTGTCAACTGAGGGGTTATTGGGGAGCCCATCACCATTTTGGGGGAGCCAGGCTCCCCTTAGCTCCCCCGTGTTAAGTGAATAAAGAGTCCTCTGCAAAGTTTTCACTCCTTTATTAACTGAACTCGACAACCATACAGCATCAACAGTATATATAGATCAAAGATGGCTGCCGTACCCACAATTCCTAGTGACATATTACCGTAAAACATGTAGCAGGTGCTCGGTAACATAAAAACTCACAAGAAAGCTACCATTTATCACACCCTGTAATTTGAGCCCTGCTCATAGCTACACTGGCTCAGAGGTTGATGAGTGTCAATCATCTGCCCCACCCTCACAGCCCTGCTCTCAGCTCCATTTTTGTATTTTCCGGGAGTGACGAGACACGTGACACGGCCAAGATGGCGGTGGTTGGAACCACCCACTAGGCTTTAATTCAGCTCTTCAGAAACCTACTGGTGAAGGCGCGGAGGGTTTGTTCATCTTATATGTACAGTCAATGATGAGGACATATCTAGGAGACAAATACATAGTTGCATGTGTTGTCTTCTCGTTCTGTTAGGTCTCACTGGTAGTTAGTAGACTGATGATAGGAAACTACACTAAATGTAGTTTTTGTTTTTGGAAATTAAAACCTGGAAGGAAACCTTTGAATAACCCTCAAGGTTGCTCAGCAAATATTTAATTAGAAATTCAATTTTCTTGCCTACAGTTTAAAAGGCAAACCTGAGGGTAGAAATGCTAATTTAACTAAAAAATGAAAAAAAAAATAATCCCCTTTAGATTCTTGGTAAGAAGTTAATTGAATTCCCAACAACAGTTGTTGAACATTTCACTCCTGATTGCAAATGGATGATTTTGTCACAGTTCTGGTTGTGTTTTCCTTTCACGCAGCTTTTTAGCTTCTAGCATCCATCCATGAAAAAGGAGCCAAGAAACAAGCACAAGAAACAAAGAGGATTACTGGGATTCGAAAACTAAAAGTTTTCAGATTTAGCCGTTTTTAAATGATCACCAAGAGGATGGAAACATATGAAGAATGATGCTGATGTGTTAACGTGGGCCAAAACCAAAAGATGCTCAAACAGAAACCACATTAACAGAACAGAACCGAAGGCAAACAGCACAGATACACTGAAGCTCTAATGATGCAATAAAAAAAAGACACGAACAAATTTTGTTTCCACTTGTAAGCAAGGAAACGAATGGACATCATCTTGTGTGAAACGATGCAGAACAAGGATTGTAGAATTAGAATATTTTAAATGGCGAAGTGTGAAAAGAGCTTGTGTTTAGAGACCGAGGGGATTTTCTTGCCCATGATGGGATCATCAGCTGCTTTAATACTTCCAAGGACAATCCTGTTGGAACCATGCCAGTCGAATAACCCAGCTGATGATCCTGCTGGCATTACTAACCACTGTGTCAGGGTGGCCTGGTGCTTTGCACAATTCATTCTTTCTCACCAGAACAAATGTGAACAGAGAACCGGGACTTTGTGTGATATAAATGAAATGTTTAAGTATTAACCTCGCTCACCCAGTGTGCCTGATGTCCGTGCAGCCCAAAACATTCACAGTATCATTGAGTTATTTGAGTGAGAGACTTATTTTTTGCTGATTGAACTATTTTTGGAACAATCTACCAAACCCCTGAGAGTCCTTGTGTTTACAGAAGTTATGTGAATTAATGCATGCATAATGCCTCATCCTCACACTTTCCCCTGCTGTACTGCATTCTTATGCTGTGATCAAGTTTGTAATCCATGCATGCGTGTGAACCAAACTGTAACAATATCTGATGAGAATCTACTTGTTGAGTCTAATGTAATCGGCTGTCAGTTGTCATGAGCCTGTCCACTGCTTCACTGCACTGTGGGTGTGTGCTGCTCCAACAGCGCCCATGCTGCTCACACTGTCCTTTAGCGCTTCAGCGTATCAAACACAACTCATTCAGTAGTGTCTCAAATTCATATTCAGAATGTTTTTCTTCACTCATGTGTGTCTAAACATGATTTTTGATTGTTTAGAGAGAAAAATCACATGTGGAGGACAAATTAGCATCTTTTTGCATATTTAAATGGCGACGTGCCAAGAGGAGGAGTCTGGTGTTTCCTCATGTGTGCTCATTTCCATGTTGATTGGGATGCACAAAGGAAATGTGTTTGGATCCATGCTTGCACAGAGTTTGATACATATGGATTTTTTTTGACTGTAAGTGCAGGATGTCTTGATTTGAGCGTATGCTATCTTTTAGTAAACCCTTGTAATAGTGATGTACGATATTATCGGTCTACCTTTAATATCGGCCGATATATCCATGCGCATACCATGCACGTTATTCATCACACTCTTCAGCTTCTTCTCTCTCTCAAAATGTCATAAATGTCAAAATGTCAGCTTGCTGCAAATTGGCGGCATTGTTTTATGAAAGAGGCCTGTGATCCAAAGGGGACATATTATATATCGGTATCAGATTATATCTGTATCAGAAATCAAGAGTTAGACAATATCTGTATATCGGATATGGGTAAAAAAGTCAATATCGAGAACCCCTACCTTGTAAGTATTTGTACTTTCTTTGCACACCTTGAACAGGTCACCTATCAATCACAGGGACATGAAATTTGATTATAGGTATGTTTTCATAAATTAGTAGCATTTCCTCCTTTATTTAATTAATGTCCACATGGCAGAAACCTGTTTTAGCTCAGAGAACTTCCGTTGTATTTAATTTCTTCTTTTACAAACTCTGGCAGTGTTTCCTGCAGGGTTAGCCTGTTCTAGTAGACATAAATCATGTGGTGCAACAGGCTGTACCATTAAGTACCTTACGCTCTCTTTATATATAATTTTTCATTTTCAATTAGACACAAATGTAACGACGAAGCAGAAAAGCTCTAAGAGAAAAAGGTTAGCTACAGAGGCTGTCAAATGAGCAAAGAGTCCAGAAAGACTTGTTCCAGGGACTGCTGTATCAGTCTCTATATCATCAGCAGCACACAGTGTCCTTCTGTGTGTTTATTAGGCAACGTTACCTTGATTTAGCAGACACTTTAATCCAAAGTGGCTTTTAGCACAGAAGGCTTTGAATATCTTCTAGCAGGGATCATAATTAATGAGTCCTACGGAGCTGAACGCTATTCACTAAAGAGAAAATGAATGTTCTGTAAATTCATAGGTCCACTTGTGCTTAATGAATGAGCTGGAGTATTTCTAATACATGCAAACATGAAACGTGCACAAATGAGATATCTGTGATACTAAATATGTGCTGGACTTCCAAGCAATGTGTTAAAATGAAAGTTTGTAGATTTAGGGGCTACTTTTAGAAGTTTAAGGGGTATAATATGTTTATAGCCTGGCAAACCATCCTATATATGTGAATATATAATCTAGCCATGACCCATAGACAGACCTTAGTCGTGAGGCGGAAGCTACAGTTGTCTTTAAAACTGTCTCCACATGCTATTGGACAACAAACTTGATTCAAAAGTTGTTTCAAACAAGCTGCTGCCATCTTTGTTTTTTCACTTAGTTGCAGCAACATCCCACCCACCAAACCAATAGAGCACTGTGATTGGCCCACCAAACCCATAGAGCGCTGTGATTGGCCCACCAAACCAATAGAGCGCTGTGGTTGACCCACCAAACCAATAGAGCACTGTGATTGGCCCACCAAACCCATAGAGCACTGTGATTGGCCCAACAAACCAATAGAGTGCTGTGATTGGCCCACCAAACCCATAGAGCACTGTGATTGGCCCACCAAACCAATAGAGTGCTGTGATTGGCCCACCAAACCCATAGAGCACTGTGATTGGCCCACCAAACCCATAGAGCGCTGTGATTGGCCCACCAAACCCATAGAGCGCTGTGATTGGCAAGGCACAAGGTTCCAATGGAGGGTGGCTAGACCGACCTGCAAAGCAAAATCATTTTGCCCCTGCTACAGTCTGTATAAATTCCTAGGCTAGTATGTTTAAGGAATGGCAAAAGGAAATAGCTGTCACCAAAACAATCCTTCAGTTTAATAACAAAGTCATGTAATAAATGCAGTACACAAATAGGTGGGACAGCAAACTAAATTAAAAGTGCAATAACTCAGAACTTTACAGTGAAATAATCACAAAACAGTCTAATGTCTCAATCATATTGGAAGGAAGGTTACATTGAAATGGATTTCCTTCTCAGCAGGCCGGGTGGAGGCCAGTTTTTCTCCTTTTAAAAAGCTAAAGAGGGACGTAATCTTTGTTTACAATCTGTGAGTCTGCAGGGTTTCAGTCTGCGCCAGGCACTTGTAATTCGACACCAGCAGCTCCAGAGTTGTGGGCAGTATTTTAGCCAGTAAAATGATTGACCCACAAGTGATTTCAATGTAAAGTTCTTTTTGTTTTACTCTAATATTGGGTGAAGAAGGCTAGAGGTTAACATTGAGCTAACAATGCTAACGGTTAATTAGAAGCAAATAGTCAGTTCTAAAAATATCTCAAGCACCTTTTTCTATTATCAACAACTCGATATTACAGTATTTATGTACATATCAAGTTACTGTGTTTGACTCGTCTTGGCTTGTCATCTTCTGGCACTGAGCCATAACTGGTAACGGCCATTCAACTCATGGAATGGGAGTGAGAGAGTCAATTGTGTGTTTAGAAAAACAGACTGCAGTACCCAAATTTGATCACAAGATGTCATACTTACTTCATTCTTACATAATGAATCTTTAAATCTAGGATGGTGAGACCTTTGACCTGCACAGATATGACCTTTATGTCATCTATACAATGTTTTCGTTTATGAACATACTTGAGGAGGCCCTTTTACTCTGCAGATATCAGTACAGTTTGGAAGCTGAGTGGCAAGATTAAGAAATTTAAAAAGCTTGTGTCCTGAAGCTAAAAAGCATCATAGCTTAATCTCAGCAAGAATGTGTGACAGCAGTATGATAACGAGTTTAATGTTGGCATTATCATGTTTAACTGGCCATTTTCGAGTATAAATACATGTATGTCCTCAGGGCCTTCAGTTGGGTTCCATCTGAAAATCACGCACAGCTTTTCTGCGACTGCGAGTGTCACCATAAGCTGGAATAAAACAGGGCAACCCCGTCCTATCTTTGCTGACTGAAATGTCTTCTTTTAGCTAAGCTGATAAATCCTGCCTTGGAGATCCTTTTGATCTGGCATATCTAAACACAGTTATTTAAAGTGTGTTTCAGAGAGGATTTTAAGGGCTGGGATTGATGTTCAGCGTATAATGTAATGAGTAATAAGTTGTTCTTGTTCCTTTGCTTTACAATGTGAATGTTTATGATCAGTATTATGGTTTATAATGTGGGTGGGTGTGCTAGAGTCAGAAAGGACACATACACACACCCATCCATCCATTGTTTTTCAGGTTGCAGGGGCAGTAGCCTAAGCAGAGAGGATCTACTCCAAGCCCCTCCCGCATGACCGAGCTTCTCACCCTACACAGCAAATTCAAAAGTGTTAATTTTGGGGTGTTGGTCCAATTTAACACTAAGAAAAGTTAATATAACACTAAAAAGAATTATATAGTTGATATGTAACACTGACATGAGAGTCAAACACGAGTGTCTAACACGAGTGTTAAATTCTCAACTCCAGAAGAGTTGGTTTTTGACACTAAATCAGAGTTAAAGAACCAACTCTCCAAAAAAGAGTTAAATTAACTCTTACTGGTGCGGACCCATATAGACACTTTAAAAGTGTTGAAATCAACTCTGACAGTGTTAATTTGAGCATGCTGAGTTTGCTGTGTATCTCTAAGGGAGAGTCCAGACACCCTGTGGAGAAAACTCATTTTGGCCGCTTGTATCCGTGATCTCATTCTTTCGGTCACCAAAGCTTGTGACCATAGTTGTTGGAATGTAGATCGACCGATAAATTGAGATTTTTGCCTTCCGGCTCAGCTCTCTCTTCACCACGACAGACCAGTACAACACCCACATCACTGCAGACGTAGTACCAATCCGCCTATTGATCTCGGGCTCCATCTTTCCCTCACTCGTAAACAAGACCCCAAGAAACTTAAACTTCTCCACGTGAGGAAGGACCTCGTCCCTGACTTGTGTGTTAACTACGTCATCACCTACTGGGCTGTTTTTAAATGATATGTTCAGTTGAGGAAGGATTAAAATGAAGGACAGACCTGACAGATAAAATATCGGAGACTTTAATCCGATTGCCTTCAACCTGTCATGTACACCTTTATTCTTTGCTAGAGAAGGACCTTAAAAGTAATCATGCTATTATATCTAAAGAAGGGAAGCTTAGTAACCTGGAATGAATGTAAATAGGATTCTGTAGCAATGAAAGATACAAAGTGGTCTAATTAAATCCTTCTCTATGTGAATTTAATTTCCCCAGGCCTCATGGCATCCTGTCAGTGACAAGAGAGCCTCCTCTCTTTGTCTTCCTCTCAGCAAATTGCAATTAGGCAGTGGGCGTATGTTGGCATGCTAGTCAATCACAGTTAAAGCTTGTGTTTTAAAGATGAAAGTGGCAGCATATTGACTCCAGGCCTTCCAGCCGGCCTTATATGGAACAACGGGCAGTTAACAGAGATATTGATTTTTCTTTATTTGCTTGTTGGGTATTAGAAACTGGCCACTTGTGACCACATGGTGTTCATTGTTTCTTAAAAATATTGATAACACTCCTGAATCTATTTGCGCCCGCGCAGATTCTGGAGCCAATTAACGCCGGCGTCCACCGCCGAAGTCGTTTTCATCTCTTTGGAATTGATTGGAATTTCTTCTGGTGTTTTATTTGACTAAACACGGTGGTAACTGTTGTATGACAGTGTGCTAACTAGGTGTTTTTCTTTGTGGTAAGTATAGAAAGTGGCTTGAAGATGAAAAATGGGAAAGCAACAAAAGCAAACCCTGCTGTGGAGGAGGACAGTCAACACCTACACCTGTTTTGATGGGATTCGTAGGCAACAACATCTAAAGGAGAATGGCCATTGTTTTACACGGCTGCAGCCTCAGAGCACTGATATCTGCACACACATACAGGGCTTTCGGTCTTTTTGGATTGAAACTCTGCCGCCCGCTGCGTGGGTCGGTTTTTGGTTTGGCCTCCACCAGCACCTGCTGTGTCTTCAGAGAGCCTTATTTGTTTTGATAGACCTTTTGTGTGACATGCTTTGTCGTGTGGAACGCTGGGTGCGAGTTATAAAACCAGTCTGTCTGGTGACTTTGGGCAAAACCAAGATCAAACGTCAGTGAGAAAAGAACAAATAAAAAGACATTTCAGGGGAGGAAGAAAACTGAAAAATGGGGTATTATTTTACTTTCTTTAGCACTTGTTGGCTCCTCTTCATCCTGTGGTCACACTTCATCTTCAGGTTTAATTAGTTGTTTTTTTTTAAACCCAGTCTTTTACTCCCTGCTGCAGCCCCCTCACACACCTCCTCTCCACACTGTTTGCATGTGATTCCTGCTCCTGGCCCTCCATCGCTTCAGGCCTTGCTATTGAAGTGTGACTCGACCTTGCAGCCACTGATCTAAAGCCCCCCCTGCCATCTTTCCAGAGCAGATTTTCTTCTTTTGATAACCTATCTCATCATTTCTTCAGGTCAGGCATCTGATACCTCAGCAGTGCCTACTTAGCGACATAAAACACGAATTTTACAGAAAACCTAGCTGTTCAAAAGCCACTAAAGTTCTTTATTTTACATTTTATCCCGCTCTCTTTTTCTCATTATTGCCGCCGTTATGCATTAAAGGGATTATAAATTGATAGCTTGCGAGGAAAGTGCCTCTTGTGTTTCTTCCATGTGGTATTTGAGAAAGGGCAGGTTCAGCTTTACGTGAAAGACAGCTAAAAACCTAAAGTAGAGCTGTTGTGGTGCTTTAGCAGATTGGCTAGCATCGACTCATCCCAGAAGGCAGGAAATAACTCAGTCCTGCTCCTCATCTGTCAGGTGTCACGGCCTGTTGTCTGATCAGCAGCCTGAACAAAGCCAAGGTTACATGTTCACAGCACAAAACAAGATGCTGTCTGATCCTGATAACTATATTGAATGAAAGCCACTGAGTCACAGCAGTGAGCCGGGTCCTCTCTGGGTTCAGGAGGTTTCTCTTCCCATCAATATTGTTTTAGGACTAAGAGACAGTGTTGTCCAGGAGTTATGTTGCAGTACGCTCACTCCATTATGGAAAACTGACAAATTTACCAACATATAAAATAAATCAATCAATAATACGCTAATAATTTATAATTATACTATAACCTTTATTCATAAATCTGTATGGTAAATATGTATGTTATTTTATACTTTACAATGCTTTTTAAATAACATAATTGCAGATTTTAAATTTACAAACGTGCATATTAATGCATCTTTATTCCAGTGTGTTGTTTGTTTCTGTGCATTTTTGCTTCATTATGCAAATGAGGGAAGCTGTTTCTCAGTTTCAGTCACACTAAAACACATCGAGCTGCTAGCTTAACTCACTACCAGATCAAAGATATAAAATAAGTCAATAGAGAGAACCCAAGGTGCTTCAGTCCACTGATTAGATCACTTATCTGGGGTGCAGCAGATCTACATAAAGTGACATCTGCTCCTTCTGGTTTCTGTCACTTAGAGAAACTGGATCCCTGCAAGAAACGGTAATAATCTGAGTCAATGGCATTCTCTGAGAGGCAACATTCCTTATGTGCATAAAAACCTAAAACGCACCCTAGCCCTAACAAAAATACAAAAAGAACAATGTTTAAATAAAAAAGTTTATTATAACGTCAACAATTTTATTAAAAAATTTATTAAAATGTAACAAATTTAAAAAACAATCCAGTTTGAATAACACTAGCATTAGTGCTGAAACGAATCATCAAATGATTCGAATAGTTCCATTCATTAAATTCATCAAACTGTTTTTATACTGATTCGAGGCTTCGTTAAATGTGCGCACCACAGCCTGAACACATTTTACTGGCGCAGTGCGTGGTAACCTAGGTGCTGTGGAGGAAAATAAAGAAACCAGCAGAAACACAAACCATTGTAAAAGACAGAAACGGTCCAAAGTTTGGGATCAAAAGTGAACTACGAGCAGATTGGCTAATGCTAATGCTAGCGGGTAGCACGCTCACTATCAACTGGGGTTCTGAAAAAACTAAACTAATGCTGCGTTCGCGTTACCTCGGAAGTCGGAACTAGGAATGACGTTACACCCGAGTTAACAGCGTTCTGGTTGCCGTAGTCGGAGAAGTCGGAATTCCAATATGGCGGCGCCCTTAAAAACTGCTGTTTTGGTAGCTCTCAATGAACACAGACGACTAATAAACAACACTTTTAGTTTGTTCAGCTTAGAGATGCAAGCGCTACATGTATCATTGATTTTAAACGCACTCTTATATGTGTGTCTTGTAAAATAAACACATTTCAACCAAAACTTACTGTTGTTGATACGGAGAGCTGCCATCTTGGATCTCGAGGTCGGAGTTCTGAAAAACGTCCGAGTTTCCAACTGGGAGGTCCGACTTTGCGGAGCGTTTTATTTGATTTTTCCTACTCGGAAGTTGGAATTTCCGAGTTCCGAGGACAAATTAAACACACCGTAAGAATGACTAAACTCTACCAACGGAAGGAAAATCCTCACCATCCTGTTTATTTGTAGATGCCTGCAGCCTGCAGTGGTATGGGGCAGACTCGTAGCAGCTACCTGGAGCCAGGTTGCTGCTATGAGTCTGCTCAACACCGCAGTGGGTCTATGGCAAGCCATTGTATTATTTAATTAACAAACGCTTCTATCTTTGGATATAATTTAGACTGAATTATCACCAACCCATACGAAATACAATGGATATGACACCATTGTTACCAGTAGAAATTAAATGTGATTAGCATTTCCAGGATCTTACTGAACATGTTAATGAAATACATGAAATTCTACTGATCATAGTGGATATATTTAGATTGCTATTTTAACTAGGATGAGTGATATTAATACAAACCTAAAATGTTACTGAAGTATAGGTGAATTTTGTTCCATACTAACTATAAATGTCAGATGGGAAAGAGGGAACTGGACAAAACCAATTTAATACATATTATTGCGCCTTTTATAAGAAGAATGACAATTCAGCCTCATATATATTTTGTATATTTTTAACAGCAGACCACAATGTCGTTTCACTTCAAACGTCGTCAAATACAATATTCGATTAATCAACAGAGGATTCAATAGAATATTCGAATACTAAAATATTCAATAGCTGCAGCCCTAACTAGCATTTATTGACTACTTGTGCCTATTATTTGCATTTATTATCTATTTTGTCAGTCTCAGTACCTCTTAAATAAGAGCCGATGTATCATCAGTCCAAGAGGCGGTCTGGTCCAGGAGCCAAGTATCTGCCAAAGTCACAGCAATAACAGATGATGAGGTACGACGAAGGCTTCATTAAAGCTGTAGCGTTGCTGATCTTGACAGCTAGAATGAATGATATCCCAGGCATCTGTGGACAATGTCTCCCCTCCAGTCCATTTTTATTATTACTTATTCATGTAGAGCAATAATGTTGGTTCAATTTCTTCCTCTATCAATTTAAAAACTTGGCTGTTGAACTGAGAGTTATGCAACACTTGAACAAAAAAGAGAGATGGCAGCTAATCAACTTGACTAGGCTGAGGATATTTAGAGCCCTCCTTGGCTACTGTCATGGAAGGAGGAAAACATATGGAATGATGGGATGTGAACATAAATCTGTTTCAATGTAACCTTCCTTCCAACATGATTGAGACATTAGACTGTTTTATGATTTTTTCACTGTAGAATTCCTACATATTGCTCCTTTAACACTTTTATCTTATTTTAGGGACAATAGGGTCATCATTCAGACCTCTTGATCAACATTAAAATGATGCTTAACAATGTAAAATGTTATTATATATCATCTTTTAACTTTGTGAGACTCCCACAAACATCTCTGATATTGATTTAAAGGAGTCATCACCTATAATACCGTGGATGTCTACGTCCTATCATAGTCTTTTAGGCCTTTAAAATAAATTGTACTGGAAAAATAAATTAAAAAGGTGCTTTTCTGACCCTTTTTTGTAAAAAACATATTTTTTCGCGAAAATATTTTTCGATATTTTGACTGTGCCGGACGGTCATTATAATAATGCATGTTTCTCACTTCAGCTATCTCGGTTTTCGGGAGTTTTTTACATGGAGCCCAACGCCCCAGCATTCATACACAGTAGAGTATTAAGAATCTGCCTTACCGTTTGAATTGCAGGCAAGTTTCTCAATGTTGGAATGGCCCCTTTTTCTAGACGAGTCCTCGGTGGTTAGCACAGACACCGAGACCAGTGGGGAGGGTTTCCGGAACAGCGCTGTTAAAAATGAAAGTAATCCACTGGTCCCTGGTAGCTTGGTCCGATTTTCGGTAGAACAAAAAATATTTATGTGTTGAGTTTGGCAGTCAGCTACTGAGCATCTCACATGTGAAACGCGCTTCTTCATTTTGCTGGCTAGCAACGCCGGTGCTCGACTGAAATTGAGGGGGAGAGGAGCAGTGCAGCCTGTAGCAGCGTTGCTCTGCGCTGTCCATATATGGTATATCCTGCCTTTGTGACGACATGTAGGCGAGAACTCAAGATCTCGTTTTGGAGTGTGCATGCTCGTGCGGTGCACGTGGGCTGGAGAAGGCAAGATTAAACATTTCAATGTTAAATATCGGCTTCCCATTGAAAAATCAATAGGAAGCCATTATAGACATTTTTTCAAGTGGAAAAGTGAATGTTTCAGGTGATGACTCCTTTAAGCCATTGGGTGCACATAAAACAAGTAGTTAGGCAATAAGATATTTCTCTTAAACAACAATTTACTGCTGGGTTATCTCCAAATTTCACAAGTAATGTTGTAGCTGTGCAACACTTTGCTAGCCTAGTGAACTAGACCAATTCTTGCTTTGCAGAGTTTGGTCTAGGCACGCTTCATTGGAACCCTCGCAGCCCAAACCACTGCTGTGTCTATCCAATCACAACTCGCTATAGTTTTGGTTGGGCCAATCACAGCGCTCTATATCATGGGCCAATCACAGAGCGGGAGTAGCCGATGACGTCAGCGCTGCGGCCGCGAACGCCGCGAACCCAAGCAACATGGCGGCAACTCGGAAAACACGTTCGTTTGAAACGGCTTTGTCATCAACATTGGATTATTTAGACTCCAACGTGCGTAAGTCTGTCTGATATACTTAGCGGCTTCTTATTGTTATCAAACAAAGTAGTGCAATGTCCCAGTACACCTGATATTCACGTGTTTTTCATACAAAAACGACAGAAATCATTGAAGCTAGACGCTATTAAAGCCTCCCGCTTTTCCGTCGCCGTGATTACGTCATGTTGTTCGTCACTCTGATTGGTCCTAGCGCTATCCAATTGCGTGCTGACATTTTGAAAGACAACCGTAGATCCCGCCTCACGACTGAGAGCCGTCAATGGTTCGTGGCCAGACTATATATACACATATATAGGATGGCTTGCCAGGCTAACACTTTGCAACAAAGGGAGCAAAAGCATTTTGTATCAAATTTAAATCCCAAAATTCCTCCAAATGACCTTATTACCAATAAACCGAGAACTTAGAATGAGCATCCTCTCTCTACTTGGACCTGAGATGGAGGAGGGGTGAGGGGGTTGATTCACCTTCATTCACCATCAGTGATGGGTTGATGAGTATGCATTAAATGAGGGTTCCACTACACCCTGTGACTCCGCTGGTTTTATGATGCTGACTAAATTAGTTTAGTCTTCAAAGTAACCAATAAAAACTTTACCATAGTTTTTCCACCTCCATTCTGTCTCCTGTTCCTGCCACCACCTCCGTCAGTCATGCTTGACTCTCGTTCATCCCCACCCCCTTTACCCCGTCTTTAGGAAGACAGGAACTGCCAGGTTCATGTGTTCGCCTCACTCCAGACCTGTTAGAGACCTCTGCCAGCCTTGTTACTCAGCCTGCTGATCCATGGCCATAAACCTGTGCAAAGGTAGAGAGGTATTAGCAAGCTAGGGCTTTACACAGCTGCTGGATGAGTGGCCTCGTGCTCAACATCCCCTCTGCTCATTACTAATGCTGTTAGAATAAACTCAGCTGCTTCCAGCTGAAATAAATCACCCCAACTGTATTTCCAACCTTTTCTTCCTGCTTTTTGAATGTGACTCAACGTTACACGATCACTTCTTGCTGCGTGTATCGACAGTATTGGATGAGATCTGAATCATTGTGCTTAATGACCCTAAAGTAATAGTCTATATGTAAGCTGTGCTACCATTTCTCAGATCTGCACTCTTCAGCTGTCTTGTAGCATCGCTTTCTTTTTTCTACTGGCTTTACTATCCTAGTTTGTCGACTCACAACTTTTCACTGCTTGCTAAGCTGATTTGTTTCCAGCGGTTGCTGTAATTACCCCTCAGGGAAGCTGTTTTGTTAGTGATGTTTACCAGAGAAAACAGAAGGAAAAACGACCTACCCGCAGAGGATGAATCAGATCTGGAGGGAAATAATTACAAGATCAACACCATTAATCGCTAATAGAGGATTTCTATTTGGTCAGAATTTGCCACACACACACACACACACTGCACACTTAATATTTCATCAGTAGGCTTTTAAAAGGTGAGAAAACACCAAAAGAATGATGCTTGTATTTACCCAGGATCTTCTTTCTTTTACCAAAATGTATTATTTGTTTTTGGTTTGATAAACCCATCAGACTGTTTCTTTTGGGGTGTGATTAAATTGACTCCCTTCACTGCACACCTCATCAAACACACTACCTGTAGCTGCCTCAGCGTTATCTGTCTTTGCTCAGGGACTTTCATTAACACTTCCTGCTGTTTGTGAACACAGCAGCAGCTTCCCATGTTTACTCCCTCATTCCCTAATGCTCTTGTGAATAGAGGGTATCACTTCCATGTGGTCTGAACATGGAAAAACCAGCAGATCTCATATATATTTACCTATCTATCTATATTGTGAGGCAGAATCTACGGTTTTGTTTCAAACTGTTTCTGCATGCTAAGACCAACTAGAGCAACGAACATGACGTGTTCATCGCTACAGAAATCAGCAGTCTGCCATACACCATCAAAGAAGAAGTAAATACATCCTTTACTTAATTACTCAATAGGAACTTAAGTAACCTCTGTCTGCTCATGTCTCAAGGAAATCGTCCTAAGTTGATGCCAAAGCTGTTTCAAATGAGCCGCCATCTTAGTTGCTCTGCTCCGTTGCATCATCCCGCCCACCAAACTGGAGCGCTGTGATTAGCATTACACTATACCGATCAGGCTAATGGTAGTCCTGCTGAGGCTACGTAGAGTGGCCCAACCTGCATAGAAAAATCTTTTACTGCTGCTGTGGTTTATTTCTAGGCTATACATAGCTATGAGATCTGTTGGTTCCTTCTTAGGGTACCTTTTTCTGTTCAACACCTGTTAGCCAGTAGCTTTTTCCTAATTAGCAATTAGCTATAGTATTTTCTTGTAGCTATTCAGATTTGTGTTTCTGTGCCTGAAGTGAAACAAACTTTAACATTGTTAGGTAGATTCTGTCCCTCTTTTTCTTCCCTTTGCTGTATCATAGCAGCCAACTGCTCTGTCTTTTTCCCTCTGCAGTCATCTTCATGCAGTCAGACCGAGGAAAAGTCCAACGTGCTGATAGAGAGGGGGGAGTAGCATCCATCTGTTAGCCTGAAGTTTGAAGTCATTTTCAACTAAATAAAGTTAATTACGAGGCCCCTAGAGGCCCTAGTGGCCAAGACAACTGTCTACCTTTGCCTTCAAGTATAAGCCAAGTGACATTGTGGAAGGAGCTGGATTAATTCCATACCATGACTTTAGTCCAGGTAACTGCAAAGGAGCACATACAAAGAAGTGTTAAGGTATATAAGTGCTCCATTGTGTTTCTGGTCTTAGAGGGGGAGGCAGGGGGGTCCCTTGAGAAATATCCCTACCGGCCCTCATTCTTAATACTCTTGTCTCTGAGACAGAAACAGAATGGAGGGGACAGTCAGAAGTTCACCGTCTGAGAGGCAATGAAATGAGAGAGCTGACTGAAAATTGAACAAGAGATAGAGCAAGATGAAGAAAGGACGTCGAGAGAAAGTAGACAAGATTAATTAACTTATTTCCAACAGCAGATCCTATTAAAGCTGCTGTCAGCCTCTCTGAGTGACTCACTAAGTTCCCTAACTTAAACAGAACACCGCACAAGCTTTGTTTTTAGACTCTGTCAAACATATTCAAGATAATATAAAGATATGTGCACACAGACGGCTCTGTGGTGCATGTCTGACGATTAGTGTTAGCTTTATAGTTTCCCTGAGATTGTTTCAGTCATGGTCAGGAATCTGTTGCTATGCAATTATAAAGCAGCAGATAGCAAAATGGCAAGTGGGTCTGTAAACACAGCTGGTGAGTGATTCAGAACAGCAGGCGTTTCTTCAGGTCTATAAAGCCAGAGAGACAGAGTCAACGCTGGACGAGGAGGTGGGGTGAGAGGCCAGGCGCCCGGAGACGTCAATGAAAGATTGATCAACGAGGCTGTTGCCTTTTCAAGGTGAGATCTGAGAGAGGGAGAGATCTCATCCCCACATTCTCACCTCGTCGCTCCAACACGGTAACCTACCCTCCACCTTTTCCCTTCTCCGTTTGAGTTTGAGAGTGTTCAGGAAAGAATAGCTGTCTTTCTGCTATAGGAGTTCCAGAAAATTCCAGGGATGAGGAAAAGTGACCGGGACGTACGATGTCTAAGTCCTCCCAGACCAATGTGTTGCGTCAAATATACTTTTTTTAGCTGTGACGAGTTCATGCCAGACGTACAGTGTGAGCAGTCAGGTCGTATCCGAGAACTGGGTCGTACAGTGTGAGCACATGACTCGTGAGATTTGCTCTGCGAGGAAGTCGTACAGTTTGAGCTGAAGCTGAACGCCACGAGTGAAAAAGCTGCACAGTGTACGCCCGGGTTAACACGTATGCATATCGTGATTGATCAGCGCCAAAATGAACATTAATGACATAAAAGTTTAATTATGTCAAAGTAGGGCTGGGCAATAAATAGAAAATGTATTGCTATCGAAATTTCTGACTCTTATCGATATACATTTTTCCGTGTGAATAAAACAAATGAAAAGATATATGTAGGTTGGCAAGCCTTTACCACCTCGAGTCACATGACAACGTATTTCAACGTAATACATATGTACATAATACATACATATCTAGTGGACAACTTTTGCTTTTGCGCATACATGTAGTTATCGTCCATTTATCGTTATCAAGGTGAACGCCTTAATATACCGTGATATTGATTTTAGGCCATATCGCCAAGCCCTGTGTAATTTAATCCATTCGAGCTACCGGGAAAGCCGCTATGTGATGTAAAAAACAGTTTTCGACCAGAAGAAGCTTCATTTTTTATGTTGTTCTCCAAGACATCAAAGCCCCATAAACGACAGCCTTGTGGGGGGAGTTCCACTGCAGTTTTCGGTGTTGGGAGTTCAGAAACGGCAATTTCTTTTCCTTCCATTCCGTTCCACTAACAACTTTTCCAGTTTTATAGATGCCGGTATTTGGCGACGTCTGCTGATGTCGTTTCCCATCGAGTTACAACCAGTCAGCATGAGTTAACCACAAGTCCTGCCCAGTGACCCTACCAGGCCTTTCCGAGTGCAAACCCCAGCTGAGGTACTTAGTTGGTTCCTGGAATGGTCTGGAAAATGGTCCTTTTGGGACAGCCTGGTGAAATAGACATGCTTGTACTGCAAATTTCCAGTAAAGCTACCATGAAGGTCCGATAGAAACAGGAAGCAGGCCTAATAAAACTGAGCTGAGGCAGCAGGAAGTCTCCGATTAAAAGAAAAAACATTTTCTCTTTACCTTTGATTTTCTCGGTGGACTGTAGTGTCACTCAGACACTTTCTCACACCTTCCTTTTCCCAAATTTCTTTCTCCCGGTGGAGTATTTTGCTAAGTGGTTATCCCCTCGTCTTTCTCCACTGAGGCTTTTTAAACATTTGTAGAACTCTAATAAATCTGTCAGCATCATCAAACACGACGACAAAAACGCCTCTGGGTGTTAACCTTCACTTCAAATTTACTGCAGCAGCATTTTATCTCTTTATTTTTCTTCAATCCCACCACACTGCAGCTACATAAAAAATCATTTAAAAACATGTGAGGTTTGACGCCACAACGACAAAGCTTTACTGACACTTACAAAGGCATCTCCTCGTTGTTCAGCGCTCTCTTGCATTCTAAATGGTGAAGGGGGGAAGTCGGAGCCTGATCTATTCATGGAACTGAGTTTCTAGTGAGTCCCAAGATTTTATTATTCTAAAAATGACCATCTATTTACTTAAGTGATTCCATAGAATTTAGATTTAAAAAGCTAGTTTTTTTTCTTTCTCTTTGTGTTTGCCTCTGCAAGCAGGGGTGAGGTTTGTAAATGAAGAGCTCTTTGCTTGTCAAGGTGCCCTTAATCAGAGCACTTAGAGGAAAATTGTTCCTTAATTTGATAAAACTACAGGTTATTTCCTGCTTTTTCCTTTCATAAAGCAGATTATTTTTTTCGAATTTTTTCGCTCAACTCATCATTTAGAGAGGTACTCACCAGATTTGTTACTGCAGGATTTTCAGCAAAACTATCCAAAATCCTTCTGACCACAATGGAGCAGAAACACGACAATACCAGAAATGTAATTGTGTTATTTTCTGTTATTTTCAGCTGAATGTAAGGTCAGATGTTATTCAGGTGGTTCAACAGGATATGCTGATTTTATATTTTTTTTATTTGATCTCTTCTCGCTGAATCTAGCTCTTCACTCTGATCCATTTCTTAAGTATTAGTGTTTGTATTTTTGATCTAATCAAAATTTCTGATTCTGATGTGGATGTCTGAATAAGTTTCTGCTCTGATACTTGATCACAATTAAAGAAATTCCAATCCCAGCCAGCACACATAGGTGAGCCCCATACGGGATCTATATGGGCAAGCCGTATGGGTCCCAACAGGGTTTGTCCGTGGTTTCCATGATGGCCTCACAGGGGTTTGCTGGCGTTTGAGTCAAACCCTCTGAAAACCCACTGAAAATCTGTGTGGGCAAAAATCTTTCTGGGCAAACCCCCATGGGGCCAGCATGGAAACCACGGACAAACCCTGTTGGGACCCATATGGCTTGCCAATATAGATCCCATATGGGGCCCACCTATGTGTGCTGGCTGGGACTGTATCTTCCTTAACCGGGCCTTTTCACCGGATGCGTGAGCGTTGCATAACATCCTCGAAACATTCGTGAAATGTAGTACCTTGCAGCCACTGTCATAGCGGATTGGTGCGTTTCCACCAACCGCAAAGCATCACAATTTGGACACATTCCTACGTATTACATGCTACGCTTCCAGAATGCGTAAAGCTCAGAAGTTCAGATCGGGCCAGACAGGAAGTCAACCACAAAAGCAGTGTGAAACATCAGGAAACTTTCAAAATAAAAGTCAAGTGCAGATTTCCTGTCGCTTAACTAGTAAAAAAAGTACTTCATTACCAGTGACACCTCCGTAGCTGAGGTAAACAGAGCAGAATATGAACCACAGACCTTTTTTGTGTATGCGCTGTCTTCCCCTTTGCTTGTTATCACGTGAACTGGTGAAATCATGCATGGTGGTCCTGTCATTTCGTGACCTCGCTGGACCAGCTGTGTAGAACGCTTTCACTGCCGTTTAGCATCTGAAACGCTCCCGGCGGAAACGGAACTCGCAAGTAAAACGCATCTATTACGTTACACGTCACTTATGCACCCAGTGGAAAGGCTGGGTGAGAGTGATGCATCAGCATTTTTGAGATTATCAACTGTCAAATATAAGGCAATAAATAAAAAAATATATAACGTAAAACAACTGTAAACACTGAAATCAGATCAGCACCTGTCAGTAGCGCAGTTTCCTCAAGAAAGAAGTGAACATGTCTCAGTTAGGTATCAGTGATGGTCTCCATCTGCAGCCTCCAGCAGGTGTGGCTCAGACCTGCTGTGGCTGATGACTTGCTATGACATATTTAAACCTGCATGGATGTGTGATGTGTGCACGGCAGACTGAAGCGTACACACAGGGATCACCGTGCAAGGCTCATAAACGTAGATCATTTCAATAACACACTGTCATACACACACGCACACACACACAATAGATGTGTATATGCATGATACTTCATACTGTACACATCATGCTCATACACAATGAATCACACAGGCACACTTTTAAATAGCTGCCAACAAGAGTAATGGTGCGAAGCTGGCTGAAAGAAAAAAAAAAGCTTTTCATTTACAGCCTGCAGATGCATCACACATGGTGTATTCACTCCTGAGACAGAGTATCCACTGGTGAGCAAAACACCGACTGCATTTCTGAGGCCATTTTTCTTTTATTGACATGAACGCAGAGTTTGCATTGAGTATCGTTTGGAAATTGAGTCTCATCAATACTTTTATCGTCCCCTATTGAAATACAGAGTACTCTGTCTTCTGGCTGATAATCTGTAATTATTTAGGATGCAAAAGAACATTTTGTTTGCACTCAGATGACGAAGGAGCCTGATGGCTTTCACCCCCTGTTCCACCATAGCGTATAATTGTCAGAACCTAACAGCTGCAGCTGAGCTGATTGTTAATTCTTGTCACGCTGCAGGTGTACACGGTGCTGTATCCGTAGCAGAGAAAATGTCACAGTGGTGTAAGACCTGTGAAATCCACTCAACACCTTATTTCAAAGTTCTCATTTGCAGGCCCCTGCTGTTAATGTAAGCATTTTCTCTTAGTGGAGAGCCAATCAGAGGCTGTTGTTGGTGAAAGGATTACTGTTCTGCTGTAGGTGGCTGCATCTATTAGTGAAGACGGCAGGTGGTACGCCCACCTAAACTCAGGGTAGTTAATGAGTTACAGCAAAACCTGGATCATCAAATGCAAACAGCAGCTGCCTTCCTTCAATCCTTTAAACAAACTAAATACCATATTCTCACTAAAAACAAATATATCTGTTATTTGTTCTGACTGATTGAATTTAAATACCCCATGAATTATTTATTATTGTGTCAGTTTGAGTCTAACAGATTTTTTTCCTTTGGAAAACATTGTTAGATCTCCTTGATGTGTTTGTTAAAATGATGTTTAGATCAATAAAGACATTATTATTTAACAGGGAATGATTTCTCTCAATTCATAAAGAGAAAGAAAACTTTAGTGCTGAACTAAAATGGTGAGAAAGCGTTAATGCAGGTTCTGTGACGCTGATCCATGAAAGCACTTTCATAACCAACTCACTGTAAGAAATGAAATGTTGAATTTACCCCGTGGGGTTTTCGAGTCTGCGCCGAGCTAAAGCTGCAGCGCCGGCGTTTCTAATTCAACACCAGCAGGCAAAAATCTCCAGCGTTGTTTACAGAACTAAAGCCAGTATACAGGAGCGACCCAGAAGTTATTCCCTGTACCCCTAAGAAGCCACAACATCTTTTTGTTTTAGGACTTGCTTTTTAACCTCACGTTGGCGCAGGCAGCAGGCTGCGTCTTTGTTCACATACTTGCTACTGCACTACATGTAGTACTAGAGTGTTCCACTAGGGGGCAAACTAGAGTACTCAGACCGGATAGAGAGCCAGGTTTGTGGGTACAACCAAAACAAACATGGTGTCAATAAAATAGATCACTAACTGGTTAATTTTGAGATCACGACAGAAAAAAAGACAGCAGCGGTACCGTAGATGGTGTGAAAGACCTCTAAATCAGAGACGGAGTCACCATGGTGAGTGTGTCTCGGTCGTTTTGTCAACTCCACCTGCTGGTTACTCGTATATTGCAGCGTTCGGATTGCGTTGCGTCGCATCGCGTTGCGTTGTGTCGCGTCGCGTTGCGTTAAAGGTGTCCTAGAATGCAATTAATCAACAATCTAAAACAGAGCTTTGAGCCTCCAAAAAGCATAAGAAATTTTTTTTTGGCTTTCATCTGTCCCAGGAGCCCTGATACAGGCCATTCTAAACCCCCTTACTCAGGCCTTCAGTGAAATGAGCTGTTGACCCCTCCCACTCGGCCAGGACATGCTGATTGGTTGGTTTCCCCAGAAGGTCTCAGACACATGCAGGTTTGAGGAGGCGTGGCTCCCCCTTATGACGTGTTAAGGAAGGCTTTCTCAGAACAGGAGGTTTTCTCTCACCTTTTTCAACTTTCTAATTTACATAAAAAGTAGGTCAAACACGGCTTTGACTTTTTGGCATGCTGCTGTTGACCACCCAAGCTGTCTTATTCAACAACAACAAGGAAAATGTTGGTTTACATTCTAGGTCCCCTTTAATTCTGGGGGACTCGCACAAATGACTCTTGAAATCAACGCAAGTTGCATGAGGCAGCCATTTTAAACACGCGTAGGCGTCGTTAAACAGCAAGTATATTCCAGCCCTTACTCTAATATTGGGTGAAACAGGCGTTAATGAGCTAACAATGCTAATGGTGAGTTAGAAGTAAACAGTCTGCTATAAAAATATTTCAAGCTACTTTTTCAATTACCAACAACTGGATATTACAGTGAAATGTGTGTGTGAAGTGAATAATGAGTCAGTTGTGGCATTTTACTTCCTTAAATGAGTCGTTCAGAACTATAACAGCAAGGCAGCAAACAACCACACTCTTTTAATGGTGGAGGCACACTACCTTAATAAGTGTAGTAAGTGCTCCCTATCGTAAAACACCTAAGAGTGCTAACACCAGATATGGCAATGTATTATCTACTTATCTACTTACTGTGTATGACTCGTCTTTGCTTGTCATCTTAAATCTTCTGGTGCTGATCCATAACTGGCAACAGCCATGAAACTCATGGAACGGTAGTGAGAGTCACATTGTATATAAAAATGGATTGCAGTAACCAAATTTGACCACAGGATGTCATTCATTCATTCTTTCATATTGCACCTTTCAGTAAATTCAACATGTCATTTCCTGGTGTGGTGGTGAGTTGGTACAGCTTTTTTTTATCTGATCAATTGAAATCCCTCAGAGAATCAACAGAAAAGACTGAATAAACTTTGACTTCTTAAAAGCACTGCTCAGCAGTATGTTGAACAGCAGTCTACACACAGATGTTTCAGTCAAACGCGCTCTATAAACCAGTCCTCTGCTGCACATATGTTTGGTATTTTATAGGACTGGTTCTGTAAGTGGATGGACAAACAGCCTGGGAGGTTGTATGGGTTGAAGGACCTCTTGACATCTGAGGTCATATAAATGGAAAGGAAAGTTATGTAGTGTTTTTTTTACGGTGCCTGAAGCAGAAAGCCTGAAGTGTTTTATTGTTGAGAGTACTCTACCTTGTGTAGGACTACCTGAACAAAACCGCTGCTCTGAATACTCAAACATTATTCCTACATTTTGCACATCTTTTATTTTAAAGTAAATCACCATAAAAGTGCTTATTTGATCACTTGTTCCAGAAGCTTGTTCAACATAATCTATTTATCTTTTAGTTTAAACTTTAGTGAAGTTTCCCTCGTGTTGG
Source organism: Aphyosemion australe (assembly GCA_006937985.1). Taxonomy (NCBI): domain Eukaryota; kingdom Metazoa; phylum Chordata; class Actinopteri; order Cyprinodontiformes; family Nothobranchiidae; genus Aphyosemion; species Aphyosemion australe. The sequence continues at coordinate 212,521 of SSNS01000548.1, read as the reverse complement.
TTATGTTGTTTTAGTGTTTGCAGAATGACTGAGTCGGTCCTCTCTCCTCCTGTGGATCCTTAATTCCAACCTCCTGAGAGTGATTAGCTCTCACCCCCTGCCGTGTTTTTTGCCTGGAGCTCTTTTAACTCACAGTTTATGCAGCGACTTCCCATCATATCCTCAAAGACACTGGCACAAGACATTAAAAATAATGTGCATGGTCATTTCCTTCTCAGTGTGTTTCTCTCTGAATTCCTGCTCCTTCAAAGAGAAACTACAGAGAAAAATAAAAAAGGAGCGCCATCTTCTCCCTTCTCTCTGTTAGAAGTGCAAATGCACAAAGTAAATCGTCAGGGAGGTTTAAGAAGGATGAAGAAAGATGAGTCAGGGTTAAAGTGTTGGATTTGAGTCTGATCCACATCAGTGTTGCTGTGTGATTGCTGTTCTGTGGATTTCAGGGATATTTTGATGTGCAAAAGGCTCAAGTAGGTTTACTGTGATAGGACAGCTCATGAGAAAACCATCAGAACAGAAACTTTTATCCATTTGTGGATGATTTAATCAAACTGAAACCTCAGCGACTGAGTTTTCGTTAATGGCCTGATGGGTTCATCTGCAGAGATCATAGAGTGAGATGCAGCAGCTTTTAGTGCACGTGTTTGTGTGTGCCTGCGTGCATGTGCAAATGTATTTATTTATTTAGCCTTTATTTAACCAGATGAGTCGATTCAGAACCCATTCTCATTTACAACGACGATCAGACCAAAAGGCAGCAGCAACAGAGACACAAGTAGCTTTGCACCAAAGAACAACAGACAGATAAGATAAAAACAAACAAGATAAAAACAGACATGAAAGACTTGTATACAATATGTGCACTCTGAAGCAGCCACATTGATCAGAAACTATTAATCATAATGAATTGTTGAAGGTAGATAATGGAACGTAGGTAGTGAGATTTAGTGATTTTTGCAGTTCATTCCAGTCGTTGGGAGCAGCAAACTGAAATGAGGAGCGGCCAAAGGAGGTGCGAGCTTTGGGAATAACCATAGAGATTAAGTTGCTGGAACGTAAAATGCGCTGGTTGTTGGAAGTGATGAGTAATGAGTGAAGATATGACGGTGTTCTACCGAAATTGATACCAATGTAACAACCTGCAGGAACAGAGTGATGGCCAGTTAATGAGTAATGAGTACAGATCACAATGATGAGTAGTGAAAGGGGCACCAGTGACTAAACGGATTGCTGAGTGATAAATGACACTGATCTGTCACCTTTGGTCTTTAGCCTGGTGCGCTGCACAGCCAGTAGGCTTTGATCACTGGACCTTAGGGACCTGCTGGGGGTGTAGGGACTGAGAAGATCATGATGGTGCTTGTCCATGTAAGGCCCTAAAAACCAGAACCAGGATCTTGAAATGAACCATGAAGTTAACCAGCAACTAGTGAAGCTGGAAGAGGAGCGGGGTGACGTGGGTGTGCTTCGACGATTTTGTCAGAAGCCGAGCACAGGCGTTTGGAACCACCTGTCAACGGTTCAGGGAGGTTTTGCGCAGACAAGTGAAAAGCCAGTTGCAGACAGTAGTCTAAGCGTGAGGAGATGAAGGTGTGGAGAACAATCTCAAGTTCAGAGCGGGACAGAATGGGACTCAGCTAAGTAATGTTCCTGAGATGGAATAAGGAAGAGCAAACAAGAGAACTGATATGAGAATCCAGGGTGAGAGCTGGGTCAAAGGTCACAACAAGGTTCCTGACAGAGGGGTTGGTGTGAGAAACAAGCTGACTAAGAGAGTCTCTGACAGGTGAGGGACGCCATGGACAGGTCAACAAACCAGTCACACACTCACATCTAGTGACAATGTATGGTCTCAATCAGCCTGACATTCATGTTATTGGTCTGTGGAAGGAAACCGAAGCACCTGAAGAAAACATGCATTGGGGAGAACATGCTAACTCCATGCAGATAGGCCATACAGGTGGTATTCAAACCAGCAACCTTATACAAAACAACATTCCCATCAATAATAGAAAAACCCAAAACCCATGTAATCATTTCAAATTAGAAATGCACATTCATGCATTCACACAAGCCATAGAGCTAGTGAAACACTGAGATGTTAACAGTCGTGTTTTATCTTTGTTCAGTTTGACTTTAGAAATGAAAATGTAGAAAACTCTTCATGGTGTCCCAGATAAGGCCTGATCTGGTGAGGAATGCTGACTGTCCAAATGTTCTTCTACTGTAGAACATTACTACTGACGTTTATGATAGGCCTTTAATGTTCCATGTTATAGTTGGTTTAAAATTAGAGCAGCTTAAGTTCTCAGTAGCATGTTAGGATGTTGGAGCTGTAGGGAGAGGCGGTGTTCTCTGAACAGGTTTGTAGAGGATCTTGTTAAAAAGTTATGTGTGCATACAACCTCTCTGACAGCTGATCTTATTACCATTGTCTTCACCTTGATATGGGATGAAGCAGCTCACTCAGCAACAGCAGGAAAAGCTTCTGCCTTCATCCTGCAGCAACGTTCACATTAGAGGTCGACCCATATTAGTTGTTCCATTGCCGATACTGATCAGCCCATGTCTGCTGCCGATTCTTAAAGCTGATTTTTAAAGTGAAGCACTGCAGCCTCATCTAAAGGAAAATCCTACCAGCAGCATCATATTTTTATTATTTTTTTTACCTGCCTGTCCCTTGAAATGAAAGTCACCTGTCTTCTCCTCTCATTTGACCCGTTTGACCTTCCGTCTCTGTCCCATTCCCTCCTCCCTCTGTTCGTCCACCCCACCCTCTGTTCCCACACAATGACAATATTATTCACACTTGTTTGACTTTATATCTTTGACCCTCCCAGTAGTGGTAAGGTTATGGACTTTATGTGAAGCTGCTGGCTGGCTGGCTGCCCGCCCCTTCACTGCCTGTACATTGTGAATCATCGTCTGGCCTCAGGAACAGCAGACTGACCTGTAATTGAGCTCTGGCGCTATCATTCTTCTTCCTGCCTTTACTCCTGTCCACCTTCTTTGTCTAACTTTTCTTTTACATCCACTCTGGAACGACCTGCTTCATTCCTTATCAGATTTTGTTGAAGCTAGTCAAACTTTCTTCCCCTCACCTTAAATTTTATCTCAGTCCCTTCCTAGATTTACATTTGGTGCATTATACATGAGTGGCAATTTTTATCTGACAATGCTGTGAACTGGCTCGTGAGTCTCATCCTCCCTGGCTGAGATGTGCAGGCTAATCCTGTTTGCTCTGATGAAATTGAAGTTCTGGTTTCTGGCAGGATGTCTTCTAAAGCCATCGATACTCCAAAGAGAATCTGAGAGACTTTAGATGTGAAAGGCAGATTGTGATTTATGAATAATGAAGTTTTCCAGTTTCTTATCTGTTCTTCCTCTCTGGTGCAACTGAAGTTGGTACTGTGCAATTTATTGCTCAGCGACAGGGAAGCCTTGCTTTTGTAAATGGCCACAGGTGATAATTAGAGAAAATAAGTGCAATGAATTCTTAAAATATCCATCTGCAGCATGCAAGACTTTTAACAGTTTTCTATTCAGGATACACCATCTATAGTATGTGGAAGGAGACACCAGCAGCGCAGAGGTAATTCACTTTTACAAGTTGACAACAGCAAAATCACCAACTGAGCCATTTAAGAGCAGGAATATCCTGACTAGTAGGGATGTGTATTGATAAAATTCTGGCGATACGATACGTATCACGATACAGGGGAGACGATACGATATATCACGATAAATTACAAATCAAGAACGTGCTCTCTGCACCACGAAACGCAACATTTTTAATAAAAAGTGTTGCGTTTTGCATCAGAGTGAAGGCGGCAACACTGCTGCCAACTAGCGGTCGGTGTTTGAATTGCACCAAAAGAAAAGAAAATACACAAATGTTTGCATGTAAATTCTTTCATAAATTCGATACACAGCTTTTGAATATCGATATAATATCGCAGGAAAAAATATCACGATATATTGCCATATCGATACTTTCTTACATCCCTACTGACTAGTATTAGAATCTATATCTGCATAACAGCAGTGAGAGGGTTTGTTTTTTACTTACGATTTAAAATAGTGTTTCTTTGTCAGCGGTGTGGACAACAGCCTGTCAGCTGCTCATGCAGCAAACATAAGCTCTTCATCTCCCCTCAGTGAAAACAAATGCACATGATGTAGAGGATAGTATTAGTCTTGTTTGGCAGAAGTACAAACATGAGCTGAGCACTCATCACATCAGAGCCAATGCTCAGAGACCAGCTATAACAGCAGATGAAAGGAAAAAAACTTTATTAGTCAGGTTTGAGATGGGTGTTCCAAGTTGTGACCAAGAACTCAGAATCACCATGACGACTGTCATCAGCACAGATGCCACAGTAAAAGCAGTTGGCACTCCCGCCAAATGGTGATGACAGTAATTGATGTCAAAGTCCATCATCCAATACTTGACAATGAAATTACCGCCATCCGTCATTTGAATGAAAATAACATCCTCTGTTCAGGAGCTGTCCACTTAAAAAATACTAATTATGACGATAAAGCTGTAACACCGGTGATCGGGGGGGGGGGGGGGGGGGGGGGGGGGGGGTGCGCCAAACTCTGATCAGGTGTGGCAGAAATATGGATTCCGATGTTTTATGGAGTATAATAATGATGATAATGATTACAGTGTGTGCATGTGTGTTTCACAGAAGAAGAGAGGTGAGGAAGGGTAGAGACAGGAGGAGTAACATTACAATAAAGCAGTGATCCCCAACTCCCTTCCCAGAGGACCCGTATCCAGCATGTTTTACTGTTTTCCTGCTTCAACACACCTGATTTTAATCAGCAGCTGATTAACAGGCTTCTGCAGAGCCTGATGAGCTGCTGAACAGGTGAATAAAGAGTGCTGGATTAGGGAAACAACTAAAACGTGCTGGATACCAGCCCTCGGGGAAGGGATCACTGTGATAAAGCTTTAAGCATCTACACTCGTCACATTTGACAAAATGTTTTGTAAAAAAATGTATTTTCTACAAAAAGGAGAGGTTAATTATCTCTAATTGTTTTAAAACAGTGGCTAACTTAGAAACTGGAACGTTATTATCAACATATGCTGTGATGATCAGAATGATTCGGTAGAGAAAATAAGTATTAGATCATATTTGTCATCCGTATCACCCGCCTCTGCTCTGTTGGTCTCTGGTTGTTAGAACCCTAAAAGCTGCTTATCAAGTATCAGGACCATTTCTCTGATTGGTGGCCTTGAGAACCCCTGGTCTAAACCAACACATAGCTTTCTGCACCTTGTTCGCTTGTGCTTGAGCATCACTAGAGGTGTGGTATGATATATGACTAATATATTTCAGGTATACTGTACAGTAAGTTCATTAGCTCTGTCTTTTGTGTCACAAATGAATCCTCAAACAAGATCAAATACTGTAATAAACCTGGTTCTGTTTAGCACAGCTCATGTGGAGCTCTGTCTACATCAAGAACAAATTCTACATTTTTATTTATTAAAAAATGACAACATTGAAAAGATCAAAGTGTCACTTTTACAAATCTTTATGAATTATGGATAATATTAGTTAACTGTGAGCCTTTATTACACAGCAAACTCAGCATGCTCAAATTAACACTGTCAGATTTTGTTTAAACACTTTTAGAGTGTCTATGTGGGTCCACACCAGTAACAGTTAATTTAACTCTTTTTGGAGAGTTGGTACTTTAACTCTGATTTAGTGTCAAAACACAACTCTTCTGGAGTTGACAATTTAACACCGATGTTAGAGTTAATATGGTAAGTTGGTTTTTGACACTAAATCAGAGTTAAAGTACCAACTCTCCAAAAAGAGTTAAATGAACTCTTACTGGTGTGGACCCATATAGACACTTTAAAAGTGTCAAAAGCCAGACCCAGTGGCCTAGTGGTATGAGTGTCTGCCCCGGGACTGGGAGATCGGGGGTTCGAATCGGGGTTCGAATCCCAGTCGGGTCATACCAAAGACTTTGAAAAAATGGGACCCAATGCCTCCTCATTTGACACTCAGCACTAAGGGGTTGGATTGGGGGGTTAAACCACCAAATAGTTCCCAAACGCGGCCACTGCTGCAGCTCAAAACTGCTAAACACCGAGTCTACATTATACAATTATGGCAAGCCAAAGAGATAAGAAATGCGCATTCTAAACTTGCATTATGTCCGCCAAAACGCTCATTCAAGACGTGCGTTTTGGCGGACATAATGCTCGCTTTAGAACACATGAGTTTTTGCCCCTTTGGCGTCAAAACGCGCGTTCAGGACGCGCATTTTGGCGGACATAACGCGCGTTTAGAAAGCACGCTTTTTTTTATCCCTTTGGCTTGCCATATTCTGCCATTAAAACGACACCCAGTCAGTACATCCTGCGCTACCCGAAGCTCAAAAACTGTATAGTGCAGTAAACAGACGTGGGACCCCCCCAACACTATCACAGGTATGAAAATTAACATAATAGATAATAGTATGATGCAAAAACTTTACAAAAAAGCATAATTTTAAGGTGTAAAAGTTGTGGAATGTTGCTTTAAATCAACTCTGACAGTGTTAATTTGAGCATGCTGAATTTGCTGTATAACAGCCACACTCAAAAACACCAGCTAACTCATGCCCTGTACACCTCATGACTGTGGACAGCCAGTGAGAGGGGAACACAAGGAGTGGAGTCCTGAGCATTTATTGTGAACCATGCACCACTTTTTTATTATGACAGCGAAAATGATCTATTCTTAGTGTTAAATTGGACCAACACCCCAAAATTAACACTTTTAAAATTTTCTACTATAGTAGAAACCCAATTCCTAGTGATGAAATAAATATGTTTTCCTACAACTAGTCAGTCACATTTCATCATCGCGCTAATTTTAATGTTTACTGTGAACGATGATAGTACGCTGGCTACAACACTGTGTGCTGAAAAAATAATTCAATCTGTGCCAAAGTTGGCTGAGATCAACAGGAGATTATTGCTTAAACAAGCTGCTTCCCTGCAGTCTTTGGTACCTACTGAGTGTGTTTGTAGGTGGACAGCTTGTGAGTGAGACGGTGTGTGTGTGTGTGTGTGTGTGTGTGTGTGTGTGCGTGCGTGCGTGCGTGCGTGCGTGTGTGTGTGTGAGTGAGTGTTTGTGTTGGCAGGCAGGACTCTCATTAGCATATTTGTTTTAGAGCATTGGAAGTAAAAATTTCCCATATGAATCTGCCTCTCCAAATTATACCTAGAAAGCACAAACATGGACTGTTAACAAACACACACACACCCACACACTGAAAAAATACCACTGACAGAAAAAAGTGAAGTATTTGTTTCTGTTTATGAACCGGGCTGCAGTTCTCCTGCTAAACAGCAGGTGTCACTAATGAGAAAACATATAGATGAGCAGCAGAGATCTGAGATCTAAAGGAGATCTGTTCTTCATGCAAAGATGAAGCTACACTTTTTTAAAAATTCTGCTATTTTTTAATTAAATGCTTTAAAAACCAACCCTAAACTAACAGGTAAATGGATCTGATTTAATCGATGCTTCTGATGACACATGTGGCTTCTCCTCTGATCCATGACTGGTCCAGCAGCTGTTAGTTTCACCTTTGACCACCTGAAATAACGATTGTTCATAAGGTTCGAGACCCAAAACACGAGTCCAGTTCAAGTCATGAATCTTTGTTTTTGAGACTGTCTGACTCGAGTTCAGGCCTCAGACCTGATCCTGTCTCTGACACACACCTGTCCACGCAGATATGTGTGTAAACACACATCACAAAGGCTCTCTCTCTCTCTCACTCCATTCACATTAGAGTTCTCAAGTGTGCCTTTTTGATAAATCTTTCCCCTTAAGTCTATTATCCTCGGAATACTCCTGTGCCACAAAAAGCTGCTTTGAAGTCTTTTTCAATATGAAAATGCAGACAACAGTCTGCAGCTCAGCTGCCTGCTCGCCACAGATGTGCAATAATGTGCTTCAGAAGTTGTTTCCCAAAGTGCTGGTTATAGATATTGTAAAGTGAGCTATCTTCCAATTCAGTGTTTCTGTTATTAGCTTACAGTCTTAGTGAAGCAAACTACCGGCTGTCTGGATTATTCCAGCAGGTTCAGACACGGTGCTGTGATACAACACAAAGCTCAGTAAGGCTCCTACACGTTAAAACTGAGCCGAGGGAGGGGGGGTCTTTTGGCAATCGCTAGACTCTGAGAGTAGACTCGTGTTTATCTGTTTTCCTGAAAACAGTTTGTTTTCCAGATTTGAACTAGTTTTCCTACAGAGACTAACACTTCAGCATCAACCACTATTTTAATTGATTGTTATATTTTACAACTGAAGTCAGAATTTTTAAGCGTGTGTAAACGCATTACTCTGGCTAAAGTCGAACCAAACTGAACAACTCCTAGTTGAGCTAAGGTACCGAGAAAATGTGGTTAGAAAACCAAAATTCTCTGCATGTAAACGACGTCTCAGCTTAGCCGAGCAATGACCGGCCTGGGCACTCCGCCTTCCCGAATGGGAGTGCGGAATGGGAGTGCGGAAGCACCATCAAACAGTAGAGTAGAGTATTTGTCCGTTCCTTCGGCCATTGTGCATATCCTGATTTTACTCCATCTGATTCACTCCAATCAGCGTTTGATGGCTATTTGTGTTGCTATGGGTTAACTGGTAGAATGCAACATAAAAGAGCACATGTCGCCACCTACTGTTGCGGAGTGCACTTCATTCAATAATTCAGTTTTCTAACAGACATGTAAACTAGGATAAAGGCTCTCATTAGCTACATTTACATGCACACACAGAAATTTAAGTACAGAATTGTACCTTTAGGGGTACAATAGCTTGTCACTGGGGTGGTACCCTCAAAGGTACCATTTTGTACCTTTAACTGGGGGTAAAAATTTGTACCCTTCTAGTTTGTACCTTTTACAAGTCCAACTTGTACCTTAGGGGGCACATTTGTACCCTTGTAGTTTGTACCTACTACAAGTCAAACTTGTACCTTAGGGGGCACATTTGTACCCTTGTAGTTTGTACCTATTACAAGTCAAACTTGTACCTTAGGGGGCACATTTGTACCCTTGTAGTTTGTACCTATTACAAGTCAAACTTGTACCTTAGGGGGCACATTTGTACCCTTGTAGTTTGTACCTATTACAAGTCAAACTTGTACCTTAGGGGGCACATTTGTACCCTTGTAGTTTGTACCTATTACAAGTCAAACTTGTACC